>MU383864.1:0-382440 GCA_022495065.1 Xylaria telfairii
ATATATCCATTTATCCACCACCACCACCTCGGTTACTACGATATTCACCACTAGTTTATGCAACTAATAGCTTTATTACGTAATAACCTCCGAGAGAATCTATGGAAGGTCGGCCGACAGACGTCACCTCAAGTGCATCACCATCACTATTATCTTTGATTCATATCTCCCCTTCTCCGCTTACAACCCCTCTCAATACCGTGAAGCCCGATAGGTTGCGGTGGCGCATGGGTACCCTACTACGCAGCCTAAGAGACTATAGAGGGGAAGGTAAGGCTTCCGCTGATGATTAAAAATGGCGCTTTTATGCTGTGAAGCGTTGGAAAAGATATCTAATCACAAGGTAGCGGGGAGTACGAAGGATATATTATACAGCCTCCGGGTGATTTATTGGGGTGTAACGCTAAAGCACTCGCTTGTTAGATACTACCCATTACTGCTAATTATTAGATGGACGGTATTTTCACAGTCGCATGTATTCAAGATGAGTCTTAATTAATAGCTGACGAAACAAAAGACGAACGGACTCATTTCCGCCAGCTGTTAGGGTCCTATACCTTCTGCTCCTTATAACTAGCAGGCCACGAATCAAAAAGCCTTCCGTCTACAGCCTGCATATGGCTGTGGCAGTGCCATCCAATGCCCCAATGACCAAAGATACAAATGGGTTTATTTTTCCCATAGCCTCTGTCACGTTTCTCTTTCTGACTTGAAATCCTTACCCCCCCTTAAGTCATGATTCCTCTCTAGTCATATGGCGGAAGCTCTCGGCGTAGCCGCGAGCGGTATCACCGTCGCCCAAGTAGCCGCGCAAGTCGGCAAGTCAATCATCAAACTTAAACAACTATGGGATGACTTCAAAGATGTGCCCTCTTCAATTGGAGACCTTCTCGATCAAATCGATTGCCTCGACCCCGCACTTTGGGAGGCCGAAAATACATTCAGCCAGTCAGTCCTCTGGAGTCATTATTTTCCCTTTTTGGTAGATTTTAGGCCTCATTGCTCCTGCATGCCCCCGAAACATGAGCTGAAATCTTACTCTTTTCGGTAATTATTAACTGCAGCGTGTAAACAGAGCCAGCCTGCCACCCATGTTCTGGGATAGTAGTCTCGGGAGTCGCAGCACCACCTATTGCCGTAAGGCTTTGAGTTCTTTGACAGAACTTGTTGATGAATTAACATTGCAACTCAATCGACCCGGAAAGTTTCGAAGCAAAGTTGCCGTTGCTAAGGCGGTACTGAAAAAGGAACAGCTTGGAAGCCTTGAGAGAAGGCTTCAGAATGCTATTACCATGTTGAGTCTTGCTCAACGCTGTTATCTTATGTTAGTGGCCTGTATATGCCGATGTGACGCGCATATTGACAATATTTTAGCGCTCTCACGAAACTGCAGCCTCATATTATCATCCGAAAGATTATGGAAACTAAAATGCTTCAAGATGATATTCAACAAGGTCGATCAGGTGTGTTTGATGCACATCAACAGCAAATTTCTTCCCAGACAATAAAATTAGCCGATAATGAGCAGTTTGAGGTAGGCATGCCGATACCCCGGCGGCGTATGAAAAGACAGCAGGATACTGTTAGCAGTATGCGTTTTCGGCTGCCAACGTGGCTATGTCGGGCTACGTGGGAGCTACAAAGCTTTAGATCATATGGTAATTGGCAATTTAACCTGCGATACTATCATACCGTACCTAAAGACAGCGAACTGTTCTATACGGCCGAATTTGGGACACCAAAGGACCTCCAAATATTGTTTGCCGGTGGACGAGCATCGCCATATGATCGCGACGACTACGATGGTGATACATTACTTCATGTAAGTTTTCTCATTTAAATCTGGGATGAGTTTAACTCACCTATACCCAGCGTGCAGTTTGGGGCCTGAATAGACCCATGGTCAAGTACTTACTGGACATTGGCCTTAGTCCCCTCGAGGTCGATCATAATGGATAGTAAGGCGTTAGCTGTATCTATCTTACTTATCAACCGATTACACCATATCTAACTTACAGACAGCACTCCGATAGGAGTTTTTTCCAAGGCTTTGTTTAGCCGGGATCTCGTTTCAATTCTTGCGGACTGGTCTTTTGCAGACGAACTGACCAAACTCTCTGACGATCTTGACTCTGAGAGCAGAGGGTGTAACTGCTACGTTGGTTTGATATCAAAAGAGTCCTGGAAAAAATTTAAATGCCTGGAATGCCCGTGGCATGAGGATACAACACTGGAGTCTCGATTAAGGAGTTTAGGCCGAGCTTTGGTGGTGCACCCAATTGTCATTCCTGATCTATTGCGGCAATACTGGACTCAAGACCTTCGCGCCCTATGCATTGAATCCGTAGCGACTTTCCCTCTAATCCATATTGTCGCTCGGGGCTTAGGGAACCCCGATGATAGCGTAATTGTGGAATGGGCTTCCCTTGCTGACACAATTATAAGCAATACGCCCAATATTCACCACATTCACAAATACCAAGAAACCGTGCCCAATCAGAGATGGACCTACTCTCCGAGATTAACACCTTTAATGGCACTCATCAAACCCGCAGTACATAGTTGTGAGTTCGGTGGCTTTGCGAGAAAGGGGTCCGGCCGTCTTAATTTATGGCTTTCAAAAGTCCAGTCTAGTGGATACGACTTGGAGGAATACGGGCGACGAGAGAATGAGTTACTTATGGACAAGGAGTTGGAGCTCGACAATGTATGTGTCTTCTTACGATATGACCGTCAAAGAGAGGCGTGGGAGAGAGGTATCGATGGATGCATAAGGGGCTACCAATATGGCCCGGAGCCTAAAGATTGGAAGATTCTCTGGAGCTTTCCGGAGAAAAGCTACGCCGCTGACTTCTGGAGGCTCGTTGAAGATGGATCTCAGTTGGTACCAGGGGCGGTAAGTAATTCCCGGAACCGTTTTTATAGTGGCCACACACGAAGAATGATGATCCTGAGCAAGGGCAAGTAAATTACTACCTAGTAGTATATCTGGACGAAGTCTCAGAAGCCTGGCCGAAATGCTATGTGAAGTGCTCAAAGTGGTGAATCATGACATAATGCAAGGGTGTTGGAGGGTTGGCGGCAGTAAGTGTAGAAGGTAGTGGTCCAACCAGCCCCACCTTCCCAGTGGTCAGGTGACCTGTGGTCATGTGACTGCTACAGTTTTCTTCTTGTTTTAGCAACTTTTAGATTGCGAAGTTTCTTCTTTAGGCCAAGACAGTGTTTAGAAGCTTCCGATACCCTCGCAAATCACGCTTGAAACAGCAATAACTAATCTCGAGTTCTCTAGTGGGTCGAAGACAGCGATGATGACGAGGACGATCATTTTCATTGGATGCCCTAATTAATCTCCTTTCTAGGGGGTCTTGTGGTGTTAAGGGGTTCAGCCGGGAGTCTTGGAAGGGTAACGGGCTCGGATCCTATATCATACATTCTACGACCAAAGTGCGAACCCTACAATCCGAGAGTCTTCTGCAGTCGTCTGTCAAGAGCGTTGCACAAGAATTCCTATCTAGACTATTTAAAGGAAGGTATGCATAATTAAATACAGTATTGATCGCAGTAGGGAGAATATTCTGAATTCTGTAGAAACACTGCTTCAACTTTTATCTGAAATGTGACGTCAAACAGGTGTGACCAGTACCTTTCCGCATATCCAATGACGATGACATAATACCAAAAGAGCCCTACCATGTTTTCTACAGTTTTGAATAAAACTTCTACTACATACATATATCATTTCTTTATATTTTACCATATCGTAGACAGGTGATAGGGGCAAGTAAATAGGGGAAAGGGTAACCTCGACGTTTAGATATCGAGTGCTAAAACCGTAGCTCTGCGTCATACACCCAAAGCAAGAAGTACATATGTAGTTTTAACTACAGGTTCGCTTCTCAGAGCGCCTTTTACTTATCGTCTCCAGCTCGGGGTCAGTGAATTGCATCATCACATCGCAGGGCTACATGCATTAGCGTATCACACAATGTCCTTTCATTCAGCTGGGACATAAATCCTGAACTTACTAATCAATGTAGCTTACGCCAACGCCGAGACCCATTATGTCACAGTTACCGGCGACAGGTGTGGTTATGGATAGCAGAATTGTTGGCCCTCTACTTCACTTTGGTCTCCCACCTTCGACCCTTTAACCTCTGGCTTAGATCAATTGCCTCTTGAGAATCTGTCTAGAATGAAATACTGAATATGGAAAGTCTAGCTTGCACTTCGATTCTTTCATAATTCTCCTAGCGAGTACCATGGATGGTTCGTGATCCAGATCAAATCTCGCTACCGGCGAGGTGTAACCATTATTAGCAAGCGAGTCACACATACACGGGGTACCGTAAGGCAGGAGACAGCCACAAATGCGACTCGACTCGACATACCTTACAAAGCACTGGCCGCTCGAACCCTGCATTCTCTCCAAAACACCTGGTGTGGCAAACCTATTATCTCCGTTACGCGTGGGGGATGGGACGCCTACGACGAGGCATCGAAAAGGCGTCATTGCGGCCTGCATCGCCCGTCTATCGTAGAGCCTGTCGTGTCTCCAAGCGTTCGTTCCTCGCAGAACAAGCGCCCCCCTCCATCGTCGTCAGCTACCTTGCCTACTCCATGAGAGAAGCAGTACAGTAGCAGCAACGTCCAATTGACCAATCATACGGAGCGCAGATGGGCCACGACCTGCTTATCAAGCCATTGGACAAGCTATAATGCCCGGGATCAACCACGCCATTCCTGGTCCCCCGACCCCGCATTGAGGCGTGGTACCCTGGACGGGCGGGTGATTAGGTACTGTATAACATCATGGATGCACCGCAGCAGCACAACGACGCAGGTGTTACCTACAGTATACTATACTACATATTGATAGGCAACCTACTGGGTATGTGGGACATGGTACGGGGGTCGCGTTTCCGTTGTGCTGGGTCTTGGCGGAATGTCGGCAGAAATGGGAGTGCCACCTCGCCTGTTCCTCCCAGCTCATCATCAACTCCAAGGCGCGGAGCACATGTCCAGGCTAGGAAACTGACAACCCACCCAGACGGCATGGTTTTTCATGGGCTTTTACCAGATTCTAGGCATTGACACCCTCTTTTACTCTCCGTTCGCCTACTCTAGTCATGCGGGTTTTGCTAATAATGTAATGTTGCCATGGGACCCGGCACGGGTATATGTGGAGTTTATTGGCACGAACTTATACGGCTTCCCCACGGCTGGGTGGTTTTTATTTATCCCCTACCATTATTAGATACTGTAGGACGGAAGACCTGTTTGCCATTGTTAGGTGGCACGGCTATGTTCCCTAACTCAGTGTCACGTTATGAGTGGATGGACGTGACGGAGCTGGACCGGCCCTTGTGTTTGGCGAACCCCATCCTGATTTCTACCGAGTGGTTGTGCGGCGCGGGTATATCTTGTTGGCTTTTTGAGCGCGAGAGACATGTATACTAGGTAAGCGCTGCTCCCGATATGTGTTATATGTGCGTTGGTGTGATATAAGATATGAGCATGGTGGCCTCCGCCCGGGAAGTATGGTGTGTATGACTTCTTTCTTGTTTCAGCGCTGGTTGTCTACTGTCGAGATTGTATTACCCATATCATTCCGTAGAATCAATTCGATATAAGTGGTTGATCATTACACATCGGATCATACGCGATGGCGAGCCACGACAGCGACACTGTTACGAATAATCATGATGTTGAGAAGGGGCTTCATCGAACGGACACTGCCGTCACAATGCCTCCTGAGCTTTTTGAAAAGGTGCGATCGTGTCTTATATGATTTTTAGGTTACCGTAAAAATGGTTTTATCTCCTCGTTAAATCGCCCTTCAATCACCTATTATGTTGCGGTATTTAGATTTCCCTTCACTTATACGTCACCGGACAACACTCAATCCTCACACCAAGCACTCACATGCTAACGGTCTTACCAAAAGCTCTACCTCACCCCAAAAGTACCACACGCCGGGGACTATAACCTACGATTCGCCAACCCGACTGCATTGGGTTTCGTCGGGTTCGTGATCTCGACCTTCACGTTCTCCATGGTGTTGATGGGCTGGGGAGGCTCCGAGGGCTTTGCGCCTGTCGTCGGCATCTTCTTCTTCACCGGGCCCCTGCTTCTTACTTTCGCCATGGTCTTCGAGTGGATTATGGGGAACTTCTTCCCCAGTGAGTTTTTCTCCTTGTTCTGTAGAAGAGTTGGATCTGGCTCCTCACTTGTGTGAATGACACCATCTCATGCGAGAGAGCAAATAACGGACCAGGAGCAAAGATCTGGGGCTTGCAGTATTGCAAAGTGGTATCTTGATGCGCTGACAATACCAAATAAAATAGTGATGGTAATGGGCCTTTTCTCCGTATTCTGGCTCTCGTTCGGCGTCCTACAGCTGCCGACGCTGAACTTGTCCCTCCCCTACGCGACAAGCGGCGACCCCACGGGTGCTACTTCTGCCGCCTTCAACACCGACGTCGGGCTTTACCTCATCGTCTGGGGCTTCGCACTGTTCACCTTCTTCGTGTTTACGCTCAAGATCAACACTGTCTTCGCCTTCATATTTGGCCTTGTTAGCATTGCTGTTTGGATCTTGGCCAGTGCTTGTGAGTTTACTTTCTTACTGTCTTGTTTATCGGATACATGTTTGCCTGGAATCTTTTACTGCGCATCGTTTCTGTGGTATTTGAGATACTGTAATTTTGGGGTGTTCTAAATGGGCTGGTTGTGCTTGGATTTCACGATTTGATTCGACGTCGCTAGGTTTTCCAGGCCCTTAGTACCTATGACCAGGAAACAGTACTCCTTTAAGGAAACCTAAACAGATACTAACTCTTCTATTTTTTGTAGATTTCAAAGTGGCAGCCGGTGACTTCGAAACAGCCGGGCATCTGCAGACGGTAATACGCCTCCTCATTATCCTGTTTCCGCGGTCAGCCCACTTACTCGCATCCCACAAAACCATTGTCAACTAAATGAAAAGCCATATTGCGCAAGCTCACCAGAGGACTAACAATACTGAAAATATATAGGCCGGCGGCGCCCTCCTCTTCATAGTGGCCGCGTTAGGGTGGTATATGAGTTAGTATTCCAAGTGGTTTCATTTTTTTTTTGGCCAGAAATGGTAGTTTCTAACTATAACCTCGTAGCATTTATCATTATGGCGGGCGAGATGCGCATCACGCTGAAGCTTCCCGTTGGAGATCTTAGTCGCTTCTGGCCGCGGACAGACGTCCCTCTCGCTGCTGCGCCTGCTACGTCATCTGCTTCTGCTGCGGCTTCATCTAGGGAGCATGGGGATTAATCGGGTTTGGTCGCTGCTATAGGCGAGGAGTGAAGTGAGACGCAAGGAGAAAGGTATTTTGGGGGAGGATAGGAGAGGAATGGATGTAGATAAGGTGATTGGGCAGGGGTGCAGATGGGATCGGGCTTTTTACTGCTGGAGTGTGTTTGTTACTTACATGCTTAATCTATCCGTCTACCTTCCTTTTGTGATTAACTACCGTAAATCGTGCTGATTCTGAGCAATGGTAGATACCCATCGCAACGTCCATACCTCGATGCAGTAATCGAAGGATACCTTCGTTCAGAGACAAACTATCACACTACAACACTAAACATTATCATGGTCCAGAACCAGAGACTCAGAAATGTGCGTGAGTCAATCAGCCGGACTCGTCTATCTGTTCATTTTCATTTCAAAGCCCAGGTATGTACGTACATATGTACCTGCGTTGATAGAATGGTAAATCATGGATGCTTGCGGGCACGCAAGACATGCATTACAAGCCACTGTGAAAAGCAGAGATCTGTCCATCCGCCCATCCATCCTTCTCCCGCCCCCAAAAAAAAGACAGATACCAAAAAAAGGGGGCTAGGATGTTGTAATGCCTGAAGATGACAAACGCAAAAGCAAACAGAAAGCAAACACCAAAACTCCCCCACCAGGATCTCTGACATGATACAAGAGACGGCCAGCTAGGGCACGTAGTGATATAGACAAGAATAACAATCATGGATGTTTTTTTGCCAACCAACTCCTGTTCCTCTTACAACAACTCTCCCCCTCCCCCCCTTGCTATGATGCTACTTTTCCCATGCCGGTAATGCGTCTTCGTATGTGCCAATGCTTCTTCTTCTATGTCCAACGATCAGTTTTCGTCCTTGGTATAGTGTGGGCATCGGCTGAAATGGTCTAGCGATCGGTAAATGCGATGGGGATAGACATCCAAGTTGATGACTTTTGTAGCCTGTGCGTCAATCATAGCTCATAAATGGGACATGATTGTATCGCCAATCCATGTCTTTCCAGTTGAAACCTCCTAAATCCTCGCTTCTATTGGCCTATCCACTCGCTCGGTTGGGTGTCCAGGTCTTCCTAGCGTACCACGACTATTTTTTTCCCATTTTAACGGCCAACGACACTGTCAACAGCCCTCGAGGAACCGGTTTCCTTTTTTCCACCAACGGAAACTGCACTCGCATAACTGGAGCCCCAAGACCCCATCACAGTGCCGACGCCCGAGCTTCGCTTCTTGGCCCTTATTGTGCTGTCTCTTTCGCCATCTTCGTCCATGCTGAAAACGAATTCACCATCTTCCTGTTCCTCGCCAATGGGTGTGGTGTACCGTGCACTGGAGCTAATGGAACCGCTGCTCACATGTCGCTCACCATTGCGTCCGCTCGGTCTCGGGATGTGCGCGTGGGGGTGTAGTAAGGGCGACTCGCCTCCGCTACCATTTCCGTCGAGGCGGGTGCGCTGAAGCTGCTCACTGAGTCCCTCGAGACTACCGGATCGGCTGGCAACACGCGGTCTCATTACTTCGGCACTCAGGCTCGACTGGCGTAGAGGGCTGCCGATATGTCCATAAGCGCCTGCACTTGCTCCCACACCGTATTTTTTAGCCTCTTGCTCCTCGTGCTGGCGCTGGAATAGAGGACCCCAGCGGCTCGGGCTTGATGCGAGCGGGCTGCCAAATTTGGAAGTTGAGTCCGCATTCGGTGTCCCAGTTCCGCTGATGCCGATAATACTAGGAGATGCTCCATTCCCTCGGTGACCATTCAACTCATCGTCAGCAGCGCGAGAACCGCGACGAGCCTTCTCAGCAGGTGTCAAGAGCTCCTTCAGATTATCAGGCACATAGTCTTCCTCCAAGAACGGAAACTCAGACTCCCAGTCTCGATCAATGGTGCCGGAGATAACACGAGGGGCGCTGCTACTGAGCACTTTGGGTCTAGCATAGCGACTCGAGTGCATCTGCCTTCGGCCGAAGTATTCATCAGAGGGCTGGGTGGGTGGCGACGAGCCGGTAACGGTGGAAGAAAGGCGGTCGTTACTACCAAAGGCAGAATGATGTAACAACTTTAGAGCTTCCGAGGTGCGAGAATCCTTGGCAGCATTGAGGGACGGAGAAGGCGAATCGAGGCCGAATTGAGAGGGGACGGAAGAGGGCCAGGGCCCCGCGGGGAATCTAGCTGCGTTGGAAATACCGTTTGAGTCGAATGAGGCGGGTAGAGGCGCATCGAGGACGGAGAGACCCTTGGCAGCAACCGGGGATAAGCCCAAGCCTAGCCGCGTAGGGTCTTCATCTCGAGGAGACCCATAGCCAGAGCTCGTGTGAGAATAGGTGGTATCGATCACAGGCACGTTCTCGAAACTCGGGCGGCGATCGATTGTCTGGTAGGAATCGCCGGGTGGGATCGGATAACCGTACGAAGGACTATAAGGGCCAGCAGCATCGGCACGCATGAAGGAATTGGTGAGGGCGCTGTTCGAGTTGCTGTAGGCAGTGGGACTGATACGATTGCCCAGGTGCAGCGGCTGGCCGATGGAGATGCCATTCTTGCCGTAGTTGATGCGTCGACCGTCGGCGAGAACATGGACGTTGGCACACTTCGGACCGAACTTGCAGTTGCCCTGTGTGTTGTTTCACTGACGTTAGCAAAAATAAACACCGTGTAGCAGCCGATGTCCTGTTACTAGCTCCGCTCCTGCTGCTGCTGCTGCTGCTGTTATGCGGCGGTGTTGTGGTACGCCGGGGCGAGACATGTGCCTCGTCCGGCACCACAAGCATCGAGGGCGAGGCCCATAAACCGAGACAGCGAGCAGTGGGAACACGGGTGATGCGAGTGCAGTCGCGAATTGTTGAAGTCGCGTACCTTCGCAAAGTATTTGCATACCGTCTCGGCGGCAGCACCGAGGTCATGGCTAAAGGGACAGGCCGACCCAGCCTGACAGGCGCCCTGGCGGAAGAACTTGCAGGGGACGTGGGAGGTGTCTACAACGGAGGCCCAGCGACGGTTAGCATCTCGCGAAGGAGCAGGCAATGTTGAAGCTGGCGGGAGCGCAGAGCGTGACGTACTCGGTGGGCTACGCGGGCCGTCAAACCGCGCGTGGGCTGGCGCTGGTGCTGCGGCGCCCGCTGCGCCGGCTGGCGAGGGAATATTGAGGCTGCCCGACCTCATATGGCGATAATCACCCATTGCGGAGGCGGTGGACGTGGTCGCGGTCGGACTGCTTCGCGGCTCAACAGGGCGGTCGAACCGCAGCGGCGACGAGGGTTGTTGCAGTAGCGGGCGTGGGCGAGGGCGGCGTGGCGATGGGTGCGCTGCTGCGGAGCTGTGTAGGTGAGGGTGAGAGTCGAGCTGGCGGCGGCGGCGGCGGTGGTGAAGAAGGAGGGTCGACGAAGGAGGGGCCGTCGGCGCAGCGGTCGAGAGCATTGGTTGGGTGGCTGCGGGCGCGCGCCCACTGTTTCCTGCGATTCCTACGATTCTTGCCTATTTCGGGTCGACGATTGTTGTATCTCTTATCGCACCTGCCAGCAGCCACTAAGGCAATCTAGTGCAGGTGCTGCAGGTGCAGGTGCAGGTGCAGTTGCAGTTGCAGGTGCACTGTAGTCCTGTACCTAGGTAGGTAGCACTATAGCAGTCCGGTCCTGGCAGGGTACTGCCAGGTACCTGCGAACAACGAATAGCGAGTCACGCTGGGGCGCGGGTGCGGTGCGGTACGGTGCGGAGTAAAGTACGGTACCTAAGGTTAGGGCTTGTAGAGTGTGCCTGTACCCGTACCCGTGCCTGTCCTGTTCTGTGCCTGTGCTGACACCCTGTCAACCTGTAACCCCCAGCCCCCAGTATTTGAAGCTGTCCAGCAAGGGCCTTCTGTCCAAGTACCAGAAAGCGTTTGTGCTGGTAAGGAGCACGCCGTATATCAACCTGGGGTGGTACGTAGGTCTTGTGAAACCTGTGAACGCATGCGATGACAGAGAGCCGGCCAACAGTTTTCAGGTAGCTAGGTAGGCAGTAAGTAGGCAGCTTAACACGCATCAAGTCTAGATTGGTATCTCTTGCGTCGGAATGCGGCGTGGGCTAATATACGGCCGTGAGAAGAAGCTTACATCGAATCCTCGCCTGTTGTTGGTCTGCCTACGTATGTGGGCTTTCAGCTATGGAAACGTTCCGCTGCCGTGCTGCAGTTCCCTTCAGCAGTGACTAACAACTAAGTAATGAAAAGAACGGCTTGCTCATCGGGAAGTTCAATGAGCCCGGTGCTGATTTGGTGGAGGTACTGCTCGACGTCTAATCAACCATTTCCTCAAGTAGAACAGGAGTATTATTATAAGCTGGATTGCGTGGTGGAATTGAGAGCTAGATAAATAAGAAAATATAAAGGTGAGAAGGTATGGAAGGGTTGCAGTATTTAGCGGATATGGCTCCTTTTTGTCAGATACCGTCAGGTGGATAACAGGCGGATCGAGAAAGATGGACAAAATTCCGGCTTCTCGTCGAGGGGCAAATTGGAGTCATGTAGGCCTCTGCAGGTTTGTAATGGAGGGAAGGCAAGGAGACTGTAACGGGGACCAAAAGTGTATCTTTGCCCGTGAACAGGATAGCCATACCTCACGCGCCGTCGACCAACCGGGGTCGCTCTTTGTACTTACAAGCTTCGGCTTCTCCCAGCCGGGTGCTGTGTTGAGGCTAAGACGCGCAACGAGACGGGCCGAGTCATCTACGATGCCAGAAGTGGAAACTGATCGGTCGATTTGGTGTGGGAGGGTGGATTGAGAAGGGTTGTCAAGTAGAGAAAGTGCCATTTCTACCTGGTATGCCTAGAGGGTGAAGGGCCAAGGGCACAAAGTGTGAAGGCAGACAGACATGTTGAAAGGTTGCCTGCCATTATTCGCCTTACGCTCTTCACCGAGATGCTAAAACGAGTAACTCGACTCCTGTCTTGCCTCTTGTGGCCGCTGTAGGTATTATCTATTACGCGTAAGGCCTCAAGGGGCAGCAGGTCTCATTACTACCTAACTACCTACCTAAGGTACTATAGGTTACCTAGGTGCGAGGCTGTGCTGGAAACAACCCGGCAGAAACGCGAATACATAAACTTCAAGCCCTCTCGCTCTCGCATATGGCTCAGACAAGAGCGGCAGTCGGTCTGGCTTCCTTGCTCTATCCCGTATACCAGGATTGACGTCTGCCTGCCCAGGACACTTGTAGTTAGTTCATCATGGTGCAGGTTGTCAGAGCCAGGTCCTGGAACGTTGCACTAGCTTGAGAATACTACTAATTACTGTACCGTTTCTTGTCAATCAAACTATTCGCGGAGCCGAATCCATTTGGTAGTATTTGATTTTTCGTTTATTCCGTAGGCAGGGTAAGAATTCATGGGTTCACTGGGATGCCAAGGTAAGCTGTTGGGAAAAGCTTCTCTTCTGGTGTTGTAATATCATATCAGTGCTCGTCCCTAGTATGGCAACGTGTGCTGTGCGGTGCATCCTCGGAGTAGAGGGTGCTTAACATGGCAAAACAATGCATTGACCGGTTGTCACTATAGAAATAGACTTCGGTACACTCGGGAATTTATTAGATACTGGGATGAGCAACCCTTGCAAGAGCAAGAAAACACCACGTTATGTGTGGATGGTCGGTCATATGCATATGGGCAGCGGGTGGCACTTGGGGCGCGATGTAACCCCGTGAAGGGTGTCGATCGTAGAGAGCTGCAACACTCTAGTCCTTGGATATCCGACCACCCTCTCTTTTCACTGGTAAGAGCCAGCACGCCGCCGTCATCGACTGCAGTTCTTCCAGCCTTTGCATGCTACGGCATGCACCCTCTGTAACCATGATGGGTTGCCCTGAGACACACTCCTCTGCTATAAGTACACATGAAGAAGAACGCGGATGTTGAGGTGACTCACTAAAACTCATCATCTGCTGCAACCTGATCCATCTTATGAACAAATCCGATCTAGGCTGCAGGGCTACTTGGGATTATCGCAAGCTAGCGCTTGGGTCAGGCTTTTGTCTTTGTAAGCCACATTGGCTAGTAATGGGTAGATATTTAACCATGATGATCTTTTTAGTTTGCCTGCTTGTACTGCATAATATATGTAGGTACTAACGACACTCCACTTATGGGGAGCTCGTAGGAAGTGTTCCAAATGCCTTGTTTGTACGGAGTATTGGGCACACATGTAGGCATATTAGTAGTTACCCAGGCATTAAGTTGTACTGTACGCATGCAGGGGTAGCAAAATACTGGCTTAAAGTACCTGGAAGTAGATAGGTATTGTGGCTGCGCGACACCTTTGCCTGAGTTGGAATTTGGGTCTCTAACCGATGAATCTGGCTGGTAGCACGGAAGAGGGTCATCATGCACAGAGGTACATCAGTTTTTACAACATTGTACCAAGCGTCCTGGTTTCCCATCCCATCCACAGCCAGCTCCGTACAGCCTATGTGGCCTTTGGCAAGGACTTGGGCACAGACCAGGAAGATATGGGTTAGGTGATCGACTGGTCTAATTGAGGCAACGCGAACCTGACGATCATTGCTCACGATCCAGCCTAGTTGGCGGTATCCAATTGGAACTGTTTCGAACAAGTTGATTGATAGGAAGAACAATTGATGTTGTACTCTGAATGGCTGGACGAAGAATAGTACTGTACTACGTCAGTAGCCAATGGATAAGAGAACGATAGGTGTAGTTCGACGGAAAGAGAAATAACCTTGAAATGTGGGGGACGACTAGTTCGATCCAAACTATGAAATCACATGCTACCATACCGGCAGTGCATTAGTCTAAGTACGTATATTACTTTACTCAGCAAGGACTATGTGTAGGATGTACGTAGGGAGATGCTTTATAATCCTTGGTTTGTACCGGAATGGGCAAATGCTTTTTGGGTATTTGCTAGTAGTAGCATGGGATGGGATCTTACCAACTATAATCGTGCTTATTCTTTCATGGTTAGGGACCTCGGTGGGTGTGTAGAAAGATAGTACGATATCTTAATGAGGTTTGATACTTCTGTGAGCTCAGGGTCAGCACGATGCATGCAAGAGCCGATACTACCAGTACACGTACAAGTGTCGTATCAGCATCTATCGGTATGGGGCCACAACATTCGCATGGTCGATACCGGTGAGTCCAACATTGTGATATCTGACATGTTCAATAATTGCTACATCGGATAAGATAAGCAAGCAAAGCAGTGATGATAGAATGAAAGAATGCATACGGCTGTTAGCCGATTACGGCAGTAATAGACACATAGCAAAGACATCTGATGAGGGTGCTCAAACATTGACCAAGACACTAAACTCGAACATCATCGAGTCGGGTAAATGCGAAAACCCCCACGGATTCGATCATGGGACGGAGTACAACAGCTGAGCTTACCTCTAGTCCGAGACTATAGTCGACTACCGCAATGCACTTCGACAGAATGAGCAATGGGAGGCTGAGGTCAGCGCTCTTTCAATCTTCAGGATAAATGGACTTGATGATGCCTAGGTTGGGAGGGTACACTAGGTTAGGTTAGTGCTTGGCGTGTTTCCCATCGCATCGGGACGTCTATCTAGAAACAAAGGCGTTACAACCAGTCGTGCAGCCAAGACAATGGAAAGGGCCGGTAGCCGAAGTTTAGTACTCATAGCATTTTGGTGTGGGTAGTAGAAGAGTTCTTGCGCAATTCAGTAGAGACGCTCATGTCTAGTTTCGATGCAGCTGTCCATCCGCTATCGCTCTCATCACAGCTGGTGATGCATAGGTAGATACAGTAGATACCTAGGCTGGGCAAAATGGGGAGGAGATCGGGCATGGGTTGGGAATATGGTGTGGTGTGGCGGTCTACTAGACTAGGGTACTTTTGAAAGCCATGTTACCTTTGCAGTTGGAGGCTCAGCGGGATCGGCAAAAGATGCAGTTCAGTTATAGCACGTATCAGTCCCGTATCTAACATTGGAGAGTTGAAATGCAAGAATGAACGCCACATCTGCACCCGACGTACTAATACCTCCAGTAAGTAGGACACCATTGAATGACCCCAGCGCCCCTGCACGATGCACTGGTACACACACTGGGCTGTTTGGAGTGGGTCTCTTGCCACGTCCCTATTAGGAAAGACAGACGGTCCTGAGGCTTGGTTTGATTGGCCTCGGTCGCATCTTGGTCAGAGCCGTTCTCCCGCCGTTGATATCCATCAGGTCAGATTTTGAAGCATGAGATTCTACTATCCGGGCATGAATCTAAACCCCTTTGGGAATCACCTATACGGATCCCCTTCGCCGCCCACAATTCAATACAAATTAGGTTAGAATTAAAGCAGCGATTGGATATGTGGATAATCTGCCTACATATGCCACAAAAAATACTGTATATACTACGCCGAACAGCGCGTAAGAAGGTTCGTAATTTTTTTTCCCAGAGGGGCTCCGCCCGGGAGGGTTGGACCTCTGGGAACTCGGCCGCCGTCCCTCACGGTCCGGCCCTCGCCCCAGCCGGCCCTTTCGCAACGCGATTTGCTATTTTGTTGCAGTTATAATATAGACTCTGTTTAGCATAAGAAGTGTTCTAGCATACCTAAGGGAGTGTTATATGGAGTATTTTTTATGGCATGTGTAGGTGGGCTGCGGAGGTAGGGTCTTTACCGGAAGGGGTTTAGATTCATGCCTGGATAGTAGAATCTCATGCTTCAAAATCTGACCTGGATATCCATTCCATCTTCTTGTCAGGTACACCGTACAAACAAACAAGGTTCACTTCCATCTCCCCCTGGTTCACCTCTGCTCTTCACCTCCCCTCCCCGCCTCTTCACACACCACTTCATATCGATATCTCTCGTACCAGACATTCATTCTTTCTTATTGTACGGCCCACTCCGAACCCATGATCACCTTGTCACCAGACTGAAAATGGACGTCGTACTGGCGGCAGACTGGCAGGAATGGTGCGAGATGTGCCGGTAGTCTCATGTCGGTAGCCAAGCCAGGTCTCCATCGCCGCGTCAACCCCGGCACTGCCCTCGTCGGCTAACCTGCACCATCTGGAACTGATCGTCTTCAAGTGCCGAAAGCGTCATGGGTCACGCACGTATCAGGCGATAGAATAAGTCCTGTGTTCCTACGCCAGATCGGGGTCCTTATTGCTCCCAGGCTTCAACTATGTGTGTTTATCACCGCGAAGCCCGGATCGCTACCCGAATATTGTATCAGAAGATTGTTCGGCGTCATCGGCCCAGTTCATTATCGGGGCATACGACAGCCCTATACCAACTCCACGGATCATTTTGCGCTACCGACTCGAGATGGTTGCTCAGCTTCAACATGAAAACGGACACGATAGCTTAAGGAAAGACCCCACTGGCCGGTGTATAACCTCCGTCCATCCAACTATTGAGTGCTTTAGTCTAGACGCACACTTCCCACGCGAGGGCGCCCTCGCCACACTCATGATACGCATTACGGATTTGATCTAACCTCAATAGCTACAGCGCCCCTTTCTGGTCGTCTCCACCCACATACTGCCGAAATAGTCGTCTTGCAGCTATTTTCAAGTCTCCTGATCCAACCAGGTCAGCCTAGACAAAGAGGCGAACAGCTTTGTACTACTCAAGGATGGATAGTCGAGTCAACTGAAAGTAGTTCTCAATCAACCCATGGATCCAGCATTCAAAGTCACCTAAATGTAAACTACATTACAGCTCCTCGGGCGAGGCTTCAGTCTAGTGACGAACCGCATTACTTCACAACTCAGTCTACAAACAATGACAGATATCCAATAAAGCTGCATTTTCCTTTGACGCATATCATTTCATCGCCAGTCACTTCGCGGTTTTCCAAAAGCACATAAATTTAGTTGTTTTGAAAGATCTCCATTGATATCTATCAAATAGCGTCAGCTCGTTTACTTAGCAGCCAAAGCAGAATCCTCCACAGGCCAAGGCGGCTATCGGTAATAGTCGATCTTCTCACCACAAGATCAAGTTACCCTTCACACCCCTCTTAACAATATTTTTTTTTCGTCGGGACACTATCGTCCTCAGGTTGTTTATGCTTATCAGCTGCTCATTAATTCTTTTTCTCCAAGATGTCGTCATTTGGTAAGAATCAAAGCCACCCGTCTGACCGTTAGTCAATCGATGCAGTTTTTTTATCGAAGGAGAGCTGGGTATGCTAATAGGATTTTCCCTCTCGTGAAGTTATGAGCGAGGTTGATTAACCTACACACTCTTAATTGTATCCTCATTTCCGGCTTTCGCTTGGCCCGAAGCTAATTGGCGTTTTAACACGAGCAGGATCTTACCTATATACGTCGACCACCGTGAGATTTACGGGCAAGCTCCCTTTCTTGGTAATAATCATGAATATTAGATTCAACTACCAGAACCAGTTCATGACCGTCGCCTCCCCTATCCTAAACTGTCTATCTGCTGTAGTTGGCAGACCCCATACTTGTCCGCTATTCCCGTTTCAACCCAACCTCAGCCCTTAGGTCTCTCTCCCTTTTAGTAACACTCAAAGGTCCAAGGTCACAACCTGACGCTCATATTGACTATCCTCATATTCTACTGTTTTGCCCATTCCTTCTTCCCACCCTAATGATCTGACTCGCTTATCCCCATGATATTCTTTGGTGTACCCCACACTGTGGCTTCATGCGGGCTTGCCTGCAAGTGGCTTGTAACCACACTTACGCAAGCATCCACTACTAACCCTGGTCTATGTGACGCAGCCAGGTTTCGTTCTCTCGTAAACTCGTGCCTTTCAGACCTATTGGCGGATGATCCGCTGTCTTGCATCGTAGACACCCGCATAACCCGAGTCTTTGGTTTTCCAATTCACGGCCTGCCTAAAAAAAGAAAAAAAAAAGGAGAAACCAGGCGGGATATTAGGCTGTTAAGGATATAGATACCTACACAGGCTTTCTCTGCCACGGACCTCCAGCTGCATGTACATATAGCCTGCATGGGTGTTAACCTTGATGTCAAGGGCAACTGAACCAGGAAACTGATACAAAGGGATCCCTTAAACGTGGGCGTCTTCAGTAAACCCCGATGAGATCGGTCCTCTTTTATGACATCATCGTCGTATGTTCATTCGCTGACAACAGAAAGGACCTACCTACTTCTCTCGCAGCTCACAGCTCCTCTCCGGTTTTGACGCTGGTGTTGACAAGCTGAACTTAGCCGCTTATAGCTTCATTGCTAGTTCGAGTGGACAGTGCTGTTGGTAATATTCACTACATATGGAAAGCCGTCTCATGACCAAGGGCGATACGTGCTCTTTGCTTTATGAAACTTGCTCATCAACCTACTTAGTTTCAGGTTTGCGTTTCCACTTCCATCAGGCCGCTCATGTACGTTTTACAACATTATCTAGTATACTTGGTTGAACACCTACGATTAGCACTTGTAAACGATGGCATGAGTCTAGATAAATGCTTACTCACACATTAAATATATGATACTAATATATCTATATTAATAAATATATTTCCCTATCTCACAAGGAGGTATAAATGACCATCTCAGTATCGTGTGGCTTACGTAAGCATATAACGGATGGGTGAGCCAAAATAGTCGCGTTACAAGTAAATAATCAACATTGAGAAAGAGAAAAAAAAGAGCGGTGGTACAAAATACACTGTCACGTTTACGCGTCGCACACATGATCTAGGCTGCTGCGCCCCATTTTCACGTCCGCGGCCGGCCATGTGATCTTCCCGGTGCGGAGACGGGTGGGAGGAGTGGGACGCGGTGCGGTTGGGGGGGAGGAAGGGAAGGGGTGGGTTGAGAGAACGAGGGTTCGAGAGAATCCCGGATCCGTCGGTAACACCCGGCGCGTGATGGCTGCCACCCTCTACCTTGCACTACCTCAATCTACCTACCCCACGCCTATTATCCATCCATACGCATGGCTGGTGGCTGCTCCTTATACGTGACAACCAACGCGAGACCTCTGCTTGGAGGTGACATATATTCCCCCTTTCTGTAGGTGTGCGCGTGTTATGGGCAGGTCGCCGAGTGCTACCTTCTGTTTTGCGTCTGTCATATTGCGCCTCTTCTCCTTCTGCTACTGCTACTGCTACTGCTACTGCTACTGCTAATGCTGGGAAACCGGTATTTGGGTTTTGGCAAAGAAGGGGGGCTGGAGGGATGCAGTGCTGCGATTGGCCCCGGATTTTGAGGCGCGGAGTTGGATTGCAACTTTCGGTGTGGCTTTGGTAATTGGGCTTGTTCTGTCGTGTTGGAATGACGTTTGCTTGAGGAGATGTAGATCGAAAAGGGGCGTTCAAGCATCATGGGCTATGTGTATTGCGTGACGCTCTATGTTCTTCCGTGTGCTATCCTACTGCAACGTCTTTCTGAAATAAGGGGTGTTCTACAGTTCTTGTGATACACTGTGGATACCCCTCCTGCCCTTCTTCCCTTTTTCCTCTTTCTTTTCACTAATATCGCGAAGTGCTTCCTTGCTGTCCGCGCGGCCTTGGGTTAGATTCATATCTGGCGTCAGCCCTTCAGTTACGTCAAACAGAAGCAGTCTTCCACATACTTTATAGTATCTGGCCAGTAGATGTTGGATAGTGACGTGGTTCCAACTGCTCTGCAATTTTTACTCTTGGCTTGTGACCCCACGGATTGCGTCGCACCCTCCATGAGGGAGCGCCATGGGAAGACAAAGTTACCCAAAGTATTATTGCTTTGTTTAGCAGCCAGACCCCCGGATAAAGCCATATGAATCAAGTATTTGGAGAGCCTGTAGTTGAGTTCAAATACTGTAGCAGCATTAATTTACTCCAACGTCCCGTTGCCGAATAATTAGATACACAACGTGACTCAATATTCTAAGATATGTTATCTCCTAACCTAGCTCTGATGAGCTCAGAATCGCTTGACACTAGTTACCTAATGACACACCATCGTGTTAATTCCCAAGATCTGAGCTTGAAGCATCTTTTTCAGCTTGTTTGAGCGGTCATCAGGTTTAGTTCCTGCCGTACATTACCGTGATGCATATAAAGTATATAATGATTGCTATACGAGATTAGGATGCAACAAATTCATCGCCACAATAACCACTACAGTTGACCGCAACTAAACCCCTAGCTCAACTGACCTTTGGGTTCTCTCGCAAGTTTGAGATGATGCCTGATTAGCTTGTCCCCAACCTATTCAACACTTGCATATATTTCTTACCCTTATTTAGCTTTTCCTTGGGAGTTCTTCTACGGGGCGGCTAAAATGATCGATACCGCTACGACTATTGTGGAAGGGGCTGTATGGAGATCCCCTTATATTAGAATCCCACAATTAATAGTTACCTTTCACCTTCAATCAAACTTCAAGCTTATGAGAAGCTCAACGTTACGCAGTTGATCTAGATCACTCGACTGCTTGATATTTCTAAATATATCGAAGTTTGTATTACACTTGACACGAATCTGTGTGCTACTAATAGTAATTATCATTACTGCGCGCTATTTGTTCATCCACGCTTTACCCCAACTTACTTAACCATCGAGGAGCGAATTATGCGGGTTCTTTTTTGCCCCCGATCTGTATCCTTTTTATCAAGTTGCGGAAATTTTATATCTCAACATTTATGTTTCGCATTCAAGGAAGGGATCGCGATCAACAAGCCCTAAGGGCTATACGACCAGGAGCTACTAATTAACGTCTACTACTTGCTTTGATACCATTAAAAAAGTACCGAAATTAGTGTCAAAGCAGATAAACCTCTAACCCTTAAGTCTGTATGTCACGAACCCTTTGCATATGCGAGGCAATACACTCTTGTTGTTGTTGTTGTTGTTGTTGTTGTTGTTGTTGTTGTTGTACGAGGGTCTCTAAAACACCTCCATGGGGTATTTTTATTATATATAGAAGTCCTTTGTGTACATGTCTCGTGACACTGTATTATACTATAAACTTATCCTCAGAAGGATATTAGGTAATATATCTATCTATCTTTCTAAAGCTAACATAAGATCTGTTGAACGAGAGTGAAAGCTAAGACTCGGACCTCGCCTCCTAAGCTGCTTTTCTCTCGTTTCAGGGATTTGATCGGGGACTGTCGTCGCAACGGTCTAGTTGCCTGTGATCAAGTAGTACCAGCGGAATGGAATAGTAGGAGGCTAGAGAATGCTGTTTGGAGAGTCCAATTCCGAACTGTCCTCGATTTGCTAAATAGATAGACAAGCTAGTGTGTTAGGTGTTAATGTGGTCACCGTGTTAGGCGGATGGCCTCCAGGAGGCATTCAGAATCAGAATTCTTCCATGTTACGCGCAGTGGTGATTAAGATTGCTTTGTTTATATAAAGAAGACTTTTTCTCTCGCGGGACGCAGCTGCGGCGCGACCTAATGCTACGACGATACTGAAAGTGGAATTTAGTCCAGCCGAGCACTTGACCCGTCTGTGTCCTATCAATTCATACCGTTAGAGGAAGCAGGCCAGCTTAATGCCGCATGCTTAAGTTGTCGAGGTGGTGTCTACGATTGAGATAAATGGATAATAGCTGTTATAATACCGCGCTTAGAATAAAATATAGAGATATATAGTTAATGGCTAGCTAACAAATACTGAAAATATTTAGGCCTTCGAGCATTGGGGCGCCGTTGAGCACCTACCTAGGTAGTTTACCAACGTTTCAGTCGATAATTTGTACTTATAATAATGTGGCAACCTTTCCGACCGAGCTTAGAATTTATCTTTCAGAATAATTTTCAGAATAATTGTTAATCTACATAACCCTAATAGTCCCCCAATTGCGGTTGCCTAACGGAGTATAATCGTTATAAAGGCGCCGAGGTAGATTTTGATTCATCCTTCGCCTCACACATCTGCAAGCAATTGTTTTGTTATAGGGAGAAATTGGCGTTAATCTTGAAAGGTTCATTCTTAGCACCGCAAAATCGTAACTCGCCCAAGTGGTGAGGTAGAGGATCTGTTCGAAATATTTGCCTAGAACTTCTCCGCCCCCCCAGCTGCGTAGCATCGCTTTCATGTGGGCACATGTCCGGGCGGGAACCCACTCGCTGATGACCCCTGTACCCAGTTACCCGGCTAGATGGAGAGGTATTATCTAGATGGCGTAGGTAGATGACTCCCTAATTGACGGGAGCAGTTATCCGGTTCTTGACGTGGAGATTTCAAGCTCCCGGTACCTAGCTTAATAGCTAGCTACAGTAGATAGTCCCTCAACTAACCTTAGCCGTGTTCTTTCACGTATTTTACTTCGAATAATCTTCTCCACAATACGCGATGTTTTTCTGTTCGAATCAACCTTGTTTTCTTCCTCTTTTTCTTGGACGTGTCAGTTGGGGCTTTTGTGACAAGAATAAGCACATATGAAAGCTAGCTGTACAACCGACTAGCCCCCACTAGCCAATCTGACAGGTCATGATCTGCCTTTAAGTGAGTGCATCCCCGCACCCGATAGACGCAAGCTTTGTGCCGTCATCGCTCCCACCTCAAAGTCGGATGAGACGTAATATTTATTAAAAAAAGCACTGACCGCCATCATTTATGCCTGCTTTGATAAATCTTGGGGTTTCCTTCTAACTCCTTCACTCGTCCGTAGCCGTTAACGCTTCTCGAAGACGCGGGCAACCAAGATCATGACTCCGCAGCCTAGACTACAGGGAAAAGTGGCCATCGTCACAGGTGGAGCATCAGGGTTTGGTAAAGGGATAGCGACTAAGTTCGTCGCCGAGGGTGCTCAAGTTCTCATCGCTGACCTTTCCGACGAGGCTGGCCAGGCCGTAGCAAAGGAGCTGGGATGTACATTCACGGTCGGAGATGTGACGAAGCGCGAGGATTGGGAGCGGCTGCTGAAAGAGGCCGTTGACAAGTTCGGAACGCTCGATATTGTCGTCAACAATGCCGGCGCTACCTACACTAATAAGCCTACTGAAGAAGTCACCGAGGCGGAATTCGACCTCGTTATGAACGTCAATATCAAATCGATATACTTATCTACGAATGTGATTGTACCATATTTCACGGGAAACAAAATTCCTGGAAATTTCATACAAATCGCCTCTACGGCCGGGGGTAAGTGGCATTAACTCTACCCTCGTCAATCTACTATTCATTTAATTGCTTCCTCAGGTTATATTCTTTTGTAGTATCCAATTTTTAAAAAGCTAGGACTAACGTCTGAATCATTAGTACGGCCGCGTCCACGGCTCACATGGTATAATGCGACAAAAGCAGCGGTGATTAATGCTACTAAAGTAAGAATCCTCGGTGTGCTTAATTGAATATACATTTGTTGACCATCATCACTCTCTCAAGGCTATGGCTGTTGAGTACGGGCCGCAGCAAGTTCGATTCAACTCAGTATCACCAGTCATCGGCAGCACTGGCAGTAAGCAATCCTAGGAATTTATTCCTCTTCCTTATTCTTGAAGCTTTTAGAACGCAAAGAGAGTGTCTAGAAGCTTCTGAACCACCCACAAATGACGCTCTAAATGGCTGTAACTAAGTACAAGTGTCCCAGTGACGCACCTCTTCCTAGGAAAACCCGACACGCCGGAGAATCGCAAAGCCTTCCAGTCCACGGTACCGCTTGGCCGGTGCTCTACTCCAGCCGATGTTGCTAATGCATGTTGTTATCTTGCTAGCGATGAAGCTTCGTTCATCACAGGTGTCAATCTTGAAGTAGATGGCGGCCGGTGTGTGTAAAGCTGTCCTAGCAATGTAGCTTAACAATCCGACTTGGAATTGGCATTGCTTTTGGGAGAATGCGCTATCGTGGACTCCAAAAATTCTATACCTGTATCTGTTGATGAGAGCGATAAACACGGGCATTAATTTAGTCAGTTCTGCTAATTGCCATTACCACTTGCTTCAGGTTCTTGGGATTATCAAGTCTTGAACAGCAGCGGCAAAGATTTCATGCAAGTAAAAACGATGCCGTTAATATTGCGTGAGGATTAATGGTATATATGTGTCCACTTCCACACGAAAAAAAACCCCACAGACAGACTAATAAATCGATAAGAAAAACATGATGTAAAAATTTGCCCACCTACAGTATTACCAAATTTATGTTAGCGCTACATAAATCGGTGTCACAGAAATCTTGCTCTAGGAAAGCATCCAAGATCGTCCAGATCGTCTTAAATACGGCCAACTCTTTCCTGCTCTAACTTCTCACCTTAGGCTGTAATTCTCTCCCTATATCTTTTGGGTTCTATTATGTCACCAAAAAACAGGAACCTAATGATGAAACACTATTTAGTAAAGATTAAGTACCGCTGGTTCACTCCTACTAGTTCAAACAATGGACAAATGTGGGCGTAAAGAGAACGAGTTGGTTCTTAAAGCGACGAGAGATACACTACTATCACATTACCTTTGCGTTTGTAATCCTATTCATTCTCATACCAGACGTATAGAATTAACTGATAGACATGGTTAGGCTTAGCCACTAGATAGCCTTCCGAATCGCTCCAACTGTCAATCGATTTCTTTCAAGATATTTCCAACAAAGTAATTATTGTCTTGTGTCATCAAAGCAAGTTTTGTTTCGGACCTGCCTGCATGATTCAGCTCCTCAAGAGAAGAAATCGATGTTTGCTCAACTCTCATCCTGACTTGATATGCCGCTATCTGAGCATAGCGACCAACCGTCTTTGCTACTAGTATCCTTAGAGCTTTGTATAAGATAAGTTTTGGACACAAACTAGGCACCGATACATGGTTGCCGTGGAGCGTTTTCTATTTAAAATAGAAGTATGCCTGTTCTTATACTCTGAAGACAAATACCCCAACCCAACATCTATTCCGAAACGAATTCATCCCGGTGAAGACATTGACTGTGTACGTTCCATCGAATCTGATATCTCTCCATCCCTCTCTAAATTTAGTACCTATATTAAATAAAGTTGACGATAAATACGAGCTCGTTAGATTAGGTCAGTGCCGAACAGGGCAGCTTCATCTGCAAAGGATGGATCGGTTTACAGGCCATAGCGGACGAACGAATAGCATATCTTCTTACTCCTCTACGTCACGCGCTATGAAAACGCCCCCAGCACAACGGCGACATCTGAGCCAATCGGCAACACAGCGCCCATGTCCTTCCACAGCAACTCGTCGATATTCACCATCAGCGACACGCTTGCCACCGTTCTGAACCGGGAAATACATATAAGATTGTGGAAGTGGAATTAGGAAGAGCTATTACGCTTGTGGGCGGGCGTCTTACACTTGAGCTGGATGCGGGCACTAGAGGGGGATGACAATGGGACTGCGAGGAACACGCCGACCGGTGGATTGGGTTCTGTGACGATGTTTCGGGAAGATACCTGGGACACGACAATGAGGGCGGGTATATCGCCCAGGCCAGCAAATTAGACGCGTGGGAGTCGTTTGTCCTACGTCCGCGGGCGGTGGGCGGCTACAACCTGTGTGTCAAGCACGGACATAATGAGGAAGCAGTGCGATGGGAGTTTTATAAAGTGTGATGGAATGAATCCCTCTTCTGAGGTGGGTCTTATACTGCACCTACCTGCATAGGTACCTATGTAGGTACCTACCTGGGTACCTGCCTGGGTACCTGCCTGGATACTACAGTACAGTACCTACAGTAGATACATGACATGGGTTACACATACCCCCCAGGTATAAATAAGCTGTTCATGTATAACAAATCGAGATTTTGTCCATGAGGCAAGGCCTCCACCACTTCTACATAATCAATCGAGACACACCTTGCAGTACCGGTAATCATCTAAATAAATGCCCGCCCCCACTCTGCCGCCCTTATACGATGGAGACCTAGAGCCGACTAGGACTGGCTTCAATCCAACCGTCAATGATGTTGTTGAGGTGAGGCGCATGTTCACTGATGAGGGCATCGGCGACCGTAGGGTCCGGGTTCCTATGGAAATAGCCCTCATGATCCTCCCCCTCGCCGAGTACCACCCACGCCAAACGAGCGTCACACAGGCAGAGGCGATATATAGAGCCGACGAGTTCTGGCGCCCAGGTCCCCATGCTAGCATTATAGGGCTCTATTTGACAGTGGCTACCCTCCCTGTCCCAGACACCGTCGCCAGAGCAAAGTCGATTACCTTCCAGATGAAGGCCGCAGACCAGGGCTGGGCTACTTGGGGCGGCGATGGAACGTACGACAACAGTCACACATGGTACGAGGCGAGCATTCTAAGACCACGATCCGCAGCATCTACAGTCGCAGCCCTCACAGATGCCTGTATCCCAAATTTTCCTGATGTAGGAGAGGCCCGGGATCACCTCCAGAACCAGAACCAGAACCACGGCTGGGATATGGTGGAGAGCAACGGTACCGTTGTCTGGAAAGTGCATAACAACATTACCGCCTCTGGCCAATATAGGTACTACAGGGTGGACTGGGTTGCCGGCATTCCAACCGAGGTCGACGCTTCAGGCGCGATGGGTGACGGTCAAGGCTTCCTAGGGCTACTGAGACCAGATGATGTGGTCGTCCTTTGGGCTAGGGCAGAGGTATGTGTCGATAAGTAACCATCGGTGTCGTGGGCTATGCCGCTGACATTTAGTAGCAACAAGCTTGGATCAACAAGATTCAGGGAGCGACTATGGAGATTGCGTATGAAGTGCTTTGATTCAATGGCAGTTAAGAGAGAAAGTATGTAAATCCCCTGACTATGCTTGATTACACTACCCTATCAGATAGCTTTACTTAAAGCCTTCTAACTTTGTGCATGGGAGAAAGCGTCGACACGTATTACCTAGGGATGGGAAGAATGCTGCGGTATAGTATTAATAAAGCTTATGAATGAGTTTGGAGGCTGCCAGGTTTGGGAATGGAATGGTGGACATGTCGCCACGTCTGGTCGAGCTAGGGGTCGATGCATTCGAAGGCAGCGCACGAACGCGATGCCCTTATCCTTGGGTATCGGACATTCTTACCAGAACAGATGGTTACGTCCAAGAAGGAGAGCCGGTTGCCCTCGTTTTTAACGGAGGGAGTTGCGACTAGAGTGAACCTGGGGTTAACTCTGTCACTTCTTTAGCCGACAGCACCCGTTCCTAATTAGGAAATTCTCTCTTCCTGTGGCCAGAGCTAGAGACTAGGTATGGTAGGACTGGTAGGACCGCCGCACCGCTGTCATGAGGTAGCAAATGCGATTACTATTGCTAGGAGTTAGGTGTAATAAGGGCTTGAGTGTAACGGCTAGGGAGGAATATTCTTATTATGTGACAATCTTCTATGCGGCCAAGGGGCTTTGAAGTCCAATTCTGTAGGCCAGCGCTTCATGTCAGTCCATGCACATAAGGGCACGCACATATTTTTATATACTCACTTACGTCGTTTTATATGTATTCAAAGGACGTTTTCGGTAGCCTATGCCATAAGTGCACATCACACCACGCATAGCTGGGTAGTATAGGCTATTTATAGGCAGAGCGGCATCTCCTGGCAACAGTCCCAACCCAACGTAACCTTATGATGCAGTTAATCTACGACGCAGGAATGCTTGTTTCCTGTCCGAACCAATGACGCAAGATCTCGCTTCGCCCGAGTTCAACTGGAACCCGGTGTGTGTATGATGCCAAGTGGTAATTAATCAGCACCGAACAACACCCCGTGTTATAAACCGTCTACTTGAGATAGGCAATGGAAACCTTCGTGGGTTAATCTAGCCTAGGTGTATATAGAACCTTTTTGTTCTGCAATCTCCATTGTATATGTCGGACACACGGAAAAGAGTCAACGAGGAGAATAAAGCACAATAGAAGACGCTTCTACAGTCAGAATTTAGGCTTGCTCAAAACACAATGTTGGTTTCAGTCCCCATTTCGAAAATCGCTTCCTAGTTGTCAAGCCGGACCTCGGTCGTGGAATAGTCGTTTTCAAACTTGCGACATTGAGATATTAAATTGCCTTTCCACAGCGCTCCGGCCAATACCATGTCTTTCTGACTCACGGTATGCGCCATTTGCTACTCGCATGAGGTAATGCCGAACATACATTGATTGCATCGTTCTTATTATCAAAGCGTAACCATATCTGTGGTGATGATCCTCGATTTGGACATGGAGGAGGATGTTCTCACACTGGAAGTCGAGTACCACGCGCGGTTTCGAAAAGTTCATGATCTTGATGGCCAATTGGCCGTTGGGAAAGAAATATTTGGCACACATGACAACCAAGTAGTAGTAGGATAATATATACGAGGACCCAGCAGCTGCATTTCTCAATTAGCCGGAATAATTTGACTGGAGCAATCCTGGCCCCTGGACCACGCACCAGCGGAACCGGGGGTCCGCACCACATGTTGCATGACAAGCACCGTCGTTCTCCTTCCGGCGCTTCCCTTTTCGGAATCATTGCGGTCTCGTTTTGGATTCTCTCTACGTCAGCGGACAGCCGCAACTACATAGCACCGCGCTCTCGGATGGCTGCCCGCCAAGCACTCCCCGAATCAGGCATGGTGCTTCCCAGCCTTGCCCACGAGGGCGCTCAGGGCGCGCGATGCTGGAGTCGCGGGCCGTGTAACTCCAAATCCGTGCGGGTCTCGGTGATGTTAATGGTGGAAGAACAGCGGTGGGAGAGGACGTCAGTCGGGCCGGGATGATTTATAAAGGCGGCGAGAGGGAAATAGGACGTTCGTCTGGTGAGTAGAAAAGCTTCAAGCATCACCCATCTTTCTGCGTCGAGTCCTTGGCCCGCAAGTAATCTGTCTACTTCGAAACCAGCACTCATCTTAGCTTAGAACGACACTGAGAGTGATACTTAAGTGATAATGAAGAGCTTCGCCAGCCTCACTGCCGTCGCGGCTTTGGCCGTCCACACCGTTTCGGCACACTACATCTTCCAGCAGTTCACGGCTGGAACGACCAAGTTCGACGTCTTCCAGTATGGTACGCAGCCCTGAAGCCGTGCCGTTATTTTGATCTAGACACGAGCCTAGATCCAAAGAACTCGTGATGGCTGACATTGAGGCTGGCTAATAGTCCGAAAGAACTCCAACTACAACTCTCCCGTGACAGGTAAACTGCCATCCCAGCTCTTCAATAGACCCTAGCGGCGTCACTGACATCGCCATAGACTTGGCTTCGAACGACCTCCGATGCAATGTGGGCGCTACTGGCACTGGCACCGATACGATTGCTATGACGGCCGGCGAATCCTTCACCTTCACTTTGGACCAGGCCGTCTACCACCAAGGGCCGATCTCTATGTATGCCCCCTTTTTCTTCGATCAAATCCACGCTAACATCTGGCCCAGTTACATGTCCAAGGCCCCGAGTACTGCCGCGGCTTACGCGGGAGACGGGGAATGGTTCAAGATTAAGGATTTCGGTAATGTCCCATGAGGCAAATCTCTCTATGCTTTAGCACTGACAGACCACGAAGCACCTACTTTCAGCGGCGGGAGCGCGACCTGGCCTCTGGCACGTGAGTATACAGTGACTTCCCCACCGCCCGCGAAACCGATGCTGACTGCTCGCTTCACAGAAACATACACGTACCAACTCCCCAAGTGCATTCAGAACGGCGAATATCTTCTGCGCATCCAGTCACTCGCCATCCACAACCCGTGGCCCGCGGGCATTCCCCAGTTCTACATCTCTTGCGGTACGTGTGATACGACGTTTCCTTTTCGCTAAACACAATGGGGAGAAACGAAAGCTGACCTTCAATAACTACAGCCCAGATCAAGGTCACCGGCGGCTCTGGCAGCGCCAACCCGACTCACGTCCTGATCCCCGGCGCGTTCAAGGCGACTGACCCGGGCTACACCGCCAACGTGAGTTTCTCACTCCCTTGGTACTGTGCGTAGGCAGATACTAACAGTGGCTCTCAGATCTACACCAACTTCAACAACTACACCGTCCCGGGCCCTGCTCCCGTGAGTCCACTTCCACGTCCTCGTTGGAGGCATTGTATTCGAGATGCTAATGACCTGTCAGTTGACATGCTAAATTACTACACCCCGAGATTGCTTCGAGTCGAAGCCCCGAAAGGTATCTTTCATTAGCCTTATCGGCAATAGATTGCTTGGATGAGCATGCTGGCTCTGACACCAGTCTCGAGTGCCCGGGTGCGATAAGATGACGTCGCATAAGGGCGGGTACAACCGCCCTGCATTCTACCTGTACATATTTGTGGCAATAAATTTAGCGCGTAGCTGTTGATATATATCAGTAACAGTGTCTAAAAATGCTCTCTCCCAGCTCCTTGTAGGCCAACCAAGGTATACCGACACTAACGCCTTGCTAGCCAAATCTTTTAGCAATAGAAATGAAAGGTAATGATTACAGTACAAGTTTTCCTGCATCGGCCCTCTGCGCCTCGAGTCTGTCACGGGTCGTATTATCATCACTCTTAACACGCGCACTCACGCATTGGGGGCTATTTCGGCTTTATCTCCCCTGGCTACCTCGATGGCCCAAGTTCAACAGCCGGGGTGGGATTCGGAAGCTCCACAGGGTTATGCGGATTCACAGCCATCGGCGCAAATGGCTTGAACTCAGAGGGTTGGAAGGTAGTCGGCGGCAGCTCGGCGGCGGTGGCGCGCTGCTTCCGCCTCCGGACGCGCCAGGCGCAGAACCCTGCCGCGGCGACGATGACCGCCGCTAGAACAGAGCCAACGGCGATGCCCGCCGTCGCGCCCGTCGAGAGATGTCCGCTGGTGGAGGAGCTGGCGCCGGGTCGCGTAGTGGGTGAACTACTGCTGCTGGTACTACCACCCCGCGTGCGGGTGGGCGTGGAGGTAGATGTGGCTGGTAGGTCGGATGCCTTGTATACGGCTTGGAAGAACGGCGCGCTCACGGAGAAGCTGTTGTATTGCGTCGAGTTCAGCGTCCCGCCGACTGAGAAGGGTGTGTAGACCGGTCCATCGTTGCCGCAGCTACCGACGAGGAATGAGGTCGTGGGCTTAAATTGCACGCATGTCTGCCGTTGGTTGACGTCCAGGATTGGGATGTAGCCGCCTCTATGTTCAGGCGTGCTCAGTCAGTTACGTGGTTTAACTCCTATGACGACAGATCTCTCTCTCTCTATTTTTTTTAACCTCAGCAACAGCAGTTGGTACGTGATAAGGAGCTAAGTCCATCATTCATTCTCCTCGTCCCTCTCTCATCCCAGATATTGCTTCGGGGAATAGAACATAGATAGATGAGAACAAGGGCGTACTTACTTCGGACAGCAACCAATGGCGGTCTCCCCAGCCGTCAATGGATATTGAAAGGTGAAATCAGATGACCCTCCACTATTTCGAGACCCGGAGTTAGCAATTCAATGTACCAAAGTTTACGACTCGTTCAAACAGGACACTGACTGCGTCGCGCCGACGGCAGACGTGTAGCCGTCAGGGCATACAATTCCAGGCGAGTAAACACCCCAGCCAATAAGGGCGCCGCTCGTCGGCGGAACGTTCGTCGCCCGCGGTGGCCAACAGTCTTGATTATCCGTCACCACGCCGCTTATACATGTCTGCGCCGCCCATCCCTCGTCGCAGTCGCCGCATTGTTGTATTACTTCGGTACATGTGTACGTCCAGGTCGCGGTGGTCAGTGGCCCCAGATTGGTCCGTGTGGTGCCTTGTATTACTGGTGTCGCCATGCCTTCGACATTAGGGTAATGATTATCGTGTTGTCAAATGTCTGTTGTTGTGTGGACCGGACGACGATGGAGAGATAATTAGTACTGCATACTAGTAATCGAGGTAGAAGATGGTGAGATGAGAAGGGAATGGGGGAAATTATGAGCTTATACGATTGAGATGAATATCATGATCCTCTGTTCCTGTTTAACCGTTTGAGCAGGGGATTTCTTACGGCGCAGCACTCGACTCTAACAGTACAGGGTTTTTGTTTGATTCAGCAAAGACGGTGGGTGTGCCTAAAAATAGTGCTTAATTGGGCGACTGCAAAATGCAGCTTATAATTGCTTTAGTAGGGCGATGAGCTGAAACTACAGTACAGTACACCCAAACGAATGACGAGCCGTATCAGACGGGAGGATTGATCTAGCCCCTACGTCGGTGGCTGTGTGCGGAGCGATCGGCGCTTCGCATCGAAATCTTTCCCATGCTGCTGTTCGGAGAAGAAGAAGAAGAAGAACAAGAAAAAGAAGAACAAGATAAAGATAAAGACTTCTTCTAGAAGGAAAATGAGATTAAGGACGAGGTGACATGACATGGGAGTGGTAGTAATACGATCGCCATGCCCGATCAGATTCCCGAATCCGATGTATTGGTGCAGGCGAGAGAGAGCTATTGATCGACGGCGACAGTGATACTGTACCTCTGGATGCGATGCGGTGCGGTGAGGTATCCTCCGTAGCGAAGGCCCACAAGCCCCCACAAGCCCCCACAAGCCCCCACCCCCAGAAGGCCACAGGTATTGTCACCTGACCTACAGAGGTCTACCCCACTATAAGTAGTATCCTGTACACAGTGGCAGTAGTGTTAGTGGACCATCCTTCATACAACCCACTGCAGATGAATACAAAGACTGCCTTGCAGACCAGCCATCAGCTACAGGTATCTAAGCCAGCGAAGCACCTACGCACGCTCACAATACCAATAACTACAGTAAGTACTGTACCTAGGTACGTTGCTGATGGCGCAGGTTAGGTAAAATCTCGACATGCCCAGCCTCCCGCCATTGACATCCAGCCCCACGCGCTATCCCGGCTGCTGCTTCGAGCTCTCGGAACCGCTTCTCGCTACCATCAAGACGCTCTTAGACGCTGCCCCGCATCTCACTAACCAGAGCCAAGATGGGTATCGACCGGCGCTAGGGTCGGAACCAGCCCTGATCCTCTCCGTCGGGAGTGGCACAGGTCTGCTGGAGAAGCTCTTGGACGACTATTTGAATAATGGTAATCACGCGCAACCTAATTTACCCTCCGCTCGCAAATGGCGCGTCGAAGGCGTCGAGGTCAATCCGGCCGTGAACATCTACCTGCCAGAGGACCGCATCAATCACGTCCCGGGGACATGGGCCGTTCTCGAGACGCGGGCGCGCGAAGCCGCCGTGCTCGTGTTCGTGTATCCCCGTCATGGGGCGCTGGTTCGTCGGTACATTGATACTTTTTTGACGTCTTCGACCCGGGCTGGAGATGGACATGAGGCGAGTCGTGAGACTGGGAGCGCGAATGAAGATCGCGATGGGGGTGCAACCCGAAGCTCAAGCGAAGCATTGAAATATGGGAACCACGGCGAGGACGGCAATGAAGTGCCGAGGAACCCGTGCAAAGGCGTGCAGCTCGTTCTCTGGCTCGGCCCCAAGTGTGATTGGGACGATACTGGTCTCGCATCATTTTACACCGACCATGAGTTCGAGGTTCTGGAGATGCGCCATGATGCTGGATTGGCCGAGTACGAGATGCTTGCTGCCCTTAGGCGGAAGAGCACGTCGATGTAGGGACATGCTATAATTTTGGACAATGCGTCCGCCCAAACTACTGTGAAGCACAAGGGAGAGTTGCCCGCGGAATATTGGCACTCAGCTATGAAGCTCGAGTAACCAGCTAATCAAAACTTAAGAAAAGTAGAAGAGGCGCAGACAGTGAGGTGATGGCCGGATTCATCAACAAGAAAAAAGTTGATATTATCTAGAATATAGTCTCTGGGATCCCCCCGGGCTCCTCTAAATGATTTCTCGTCTATACAGAGCCTGGCTGTTGCTTCATGATTGAACCTTGCTACCAAACTGGCCGATTCGTGATCTTCGTGAGAATGACAACGTATAATACCGCGCATTAACCTCCATGCCCCGTTGCGAAGCCCCAGCTGCCTATTATCATGATCCACAGTTTATCGTAGAACCCAACGTTATAAACCCTGATTGTCCGAAACACCTATGCTGATATGCCGGAACAATCTATGCACAATGACAAACCATAGGCGACCGACCTGTACAAGATGAGACGACCGAAAACTAAACCGATTAGACACTGCGCTCCAGCCATGCTGTGAGCTTTACAAAAAGAAAATGGGGGGAAAAGTCAGCCGAAGCAGATGTATCTCGCCCATCCTTCCCGACATCGTCGATACTACGCGACTGTGCAAGACGACTCCTAGGGGCTGCTCATGGGGCTGCTCGTGCCGACTCCGAGCAGACCGCTGGTATTGAGGATGCTGGCTTCCATCTCTGCAAGCAAACTCTTCTTTACGACCAGTTCTGGATCGATCTCATCGCCCCCAACGAAGGTCCAACTTTCTTCTTCCGACTCATCACTGCCGATTATTTCATCAGGGCTATTAGCTGTCGCCGTGTTCTTGCCCGCCTTCGCAGCCACGAGGCTCTTTGCATATTCAAGGTCTCGGTAGATGGACTGTATTGCCGTGTTGACTCCGTCTTCCTATGTCGGGTTAGATGCCAATCACAAAAGCTTGGATACTTGATACGAACCTTGCGAATGGTCTCGCCTAGTACTCTGGCCTTGACAATCATCCTGTCACTGTGTGTGGCCTCCCAGAGGGCCTTCGCGAAGCTGTTGGCCCCCCATTTCTTAAGGCATATGCCAACGCCCAGATCTTCAACACGATTTCCAAAAAAGAATTGGTCGCCAAAGAACGGTCGAATGATTGTGGGGATGCCTGCTCGCAGGCTGGCACCGGTGGTCCCAGATCCTCCGTGATGGGCGGCTGCGTCGATTTGACGAAATAACCAATCATGCGGTGCGCTCTTGATCTGGAATATTTCTGGGGGCAAGACATGTTCCAGTACAGAAGCGTGTTTGTCCAGGCGGTCCGACCATCCCTTCGATAAGATACATCGTACATCAGCCTTCAGAACACCGTCAATAACCTCTTTTGTCATCTTAGCGGGGTCAGGCACCATTATCGACCCGAAACCAACGTAAACCAGCTTTTTACCGTCCCTTCGAGCCTTTTCAATGAATTCTCGGAGATCGTTCGGTGGAGTCCAGTCCAGTCCCTCATCCAGGAACCAGTAGCCCGTCACGCGAATCCAGTCACTGTAATCCAGGGGAGGCGCAACCACAGCGGGCGAGAAATTGTAGAGGAATGGTACCTTGTTCGGTTGCATCTTCTCCAAAGTGGTGTTAGGTAGGCCGAGTACGCTATTTCGCCAGCGGTTGACTTGGTGTGCAGTGGCTTTCCAAAATACGTTATCGAACATCACGTAAGTAACATAATTATAGGCGCCGCCCATCTTGTGCTCAGGCACAATAAAGGCATGGGGATAGGCACGCGTACGTGTCCATGGCATAGTAAAGGCTCGGAAATATGGAATATTTAGCGCTTCCGCGATATGAATGCCTGCCATAGCGCTAGGACTTTCAATGAGGAGGTCAGAACCCAGGCATGCGGTGTACGCAGATGCTAATAATCCGTCAAGCCAACCTCGAAAGTTCGAATTTGCCTCTCGAAGAAAGGCCCACGTGAAAGTACCATTCTCGATACAGACACGCAAGAGTTCGCTCGGGTCACCTGCGACTGGCGCAAACTCGATGCCGTGCCCTTCAATCCAATCTCGAAATTCGGTATGAGTAGCGATCCGAGGCTTATGGCCCTCAGCTATTAGGCCCTTACAGAGCGCAATATATGGCTGTACATCGCCCCTCGAGCCGATTGTCAAGCAAGTTATCTTCAGAGACTCCGATGGTTTGAAATTAAGAAAAGATGCTTTAGGATCATCGAACAATATTGTGGGAGAAGATTCTGAAAGACCAGAAGCTTCCTGAGGCATCTTGAGTTCATGGTCAGTTCCTTCCAGCAAGCGTGCTTCGTTGAGGGCGTCACGCTCTGCAAGCGCCTCGCCTCCCTCTTCGGCTGAGTCTTCTTTGAGCAAACCGGCTTGGAGCATGTAACGTGCTGTCTCAAGTCTTTGCAGTAAAGTTACCGCACAGTCATCTCTGACATCGACCTGACCAAATTCGAAAAACAGTTCCTCGTGCCCGCGAATAACGACCACCAAGCCAGAATACCCAAAGCGGAACCCTTTTTCTTTATCGGCGGTTTCGATATCCGTAAGTGGAAGAATGAGCTTCGTTCGGGTACCGGGCAACAAGCTACGAAAACAAAAATGCCTATCGCTGATATATACCTTGCCATAGAGCGGTAGAACACGAATGAGGAATCCGAAGTAAGTAGCCTGAAGCTTCTCTGTTTCAGGGAGGGCAAAATGTGCACGAAAGCGTTCCATGACAGTTGCATGCTGCCCATCAGTGCTGTTGTCCTCATCATCTCCTGCTTCATCGATTCTAAGGCCCGAGGTTTCGTGGTAATGTTTCCTACCCCCTTTCCACATGCCTGAAACCTTTTCAACATAGCCCATTGACTCCGTGGCCAATAGGTTACTCATCCGGCGACTCGTCTGATTCAGGTAATGTGCGAATACACCAGCCCTCTGCAGGGGGTACGTGCCCATTTTGGCTAGGTTCTGGAGCGTTGGAGTTGCTGCTCGATCTGGCTTCTCCCCAACACTGAAGTCGTTTGCGTGACCGGTTGTCGTGGCATGATGAAGCTGTTGGGCTACTTTATCTGACCGTTCGTCTGTAACAGCTTTGTCTAATTGTTCATTTGTACCTGGGGATCGCGAGGTAGAATTAGAATGACGTATGATAGGTCTGTGAAACACCTCGCTCCCCCTAAGAATTTGACTGCCAGATGGATCTTCATTTGAGGATGCTCCCAGGCCGGACATACTGGGGTCCTCAAGAGACTGGACGTAAGAATCAGACGATCCACGGTTTCCCTGTGACGCAACGCTGTCGTGTTGATAACTCTTACTAGGAGACTGACAACTACTAAAGCTCTGTCGGGTATGACTAAAGCCCGTTAGACGATCGTGATCGACACTCCCTCGCCCGGGTTGGTGAGACGCATCACGTATTATGTCGCCGCTAAACCTTGAGCTTGAATCTCGGCGAGTTCGAGAGGATCGCGGAGACAAAGTTGCCTTGACGTTTTCATGAAGATTTGGAGGCCTGGGTTCACCTACTAAGGAACTTCGATCCTTCGGTGCTGAGCTAAGTTTGAGACCGACTGTAGCTTGTCGGGTAGTGTTTTGGTCACTGTCGCCTGAATGCTGACGTGAGGAGTCCGCCACCAGTATTTTCAGCACATTGATAGCTTCCTTGCCAAAGCTAAAGAAGGAGAAGAAGTACTGCATGGCGTTAGTAGGGGATCGCTTTATAGCTCTAGAGATAAAACATACCTCGTCGATCGAAAATGTCTCATCGTTGTCTATAACTCGGAGCTTACAAGTATCGGCAAACTCGATCATTTGACTGTCCTCGACGTCCAGTATGTTTTCAATAGGTAGAGAAATCTTGACGCTATCGCCTTCGTTGTGTGATCGAAAGATAACGCGTTGTAGACTTTTGACCCATTCTTTGGCACTTGCTACGCTATCAGCTCTAAAATGATAGGTTCGGTGGTGCGTAACAACTGAGAAGTGAACTGCATCCTGGTCTTTATCCGCTACATTGGCCGAGATCGCATAGCGAAGGTCAATCTGCCCATGGGGGAAGTAAAGATTTGATGCGTCGCGGTAATATGCTAGAACATCATCTTTTAGGCGAAACCAATACCGATTATACTTGGGGTTTCTCTTGCCACTTTTGGCTAGATAACCGGATTTCGCAACCTCTTGCTAACGATAGTATTAGTGAGGTTGGGTCAGTAACGAGACCGTGAACGATTACTTACAGCTTTCCTAGGCAAATATGCATAAAAGCAAACGTGATTCGACGTAATATACAAGTAACCCTGGAGAAGGACGCTTTGGAGTAACCAACAGGGGTATTCTGGTACACTTATTAGCTGGATGTCAGCCTGAAACATGGGTGCATCTAACCATCTATAACCTCTTCAGGGCGGTCGAACTCAAATATATCTTTTAATTTTCGAGCGAGGGCGCTTGGACCCGTTTCATCGTCCTTGTTTTGTTGGTCTCTCGACAAGCCCTCTAGGTCAAAGCTAGGCCGCGACGACATCTCTGCTCTAGCTTCCAACATGCGGCTCATAACGGGTGCCTGTCGTTGTTCACGGTCGGCTGTGCTGGCCTCAGTGGGAAGCGGCTGAGATTCGTCAGCTGGCGGAATTGTCGTTTCCCTGTCGGTGTGATCTCTCGTCTCAGAGGGCTGTGAAGATTGTATTCCTGGTCGCTTGCTTAGGGATCGCGTTGGGAGGCGGGACAGTTGAGGTAACGATTGTAGAAGCTGCCCAGATATTCCCCGTCTCTGTTTGTTGCCGGCGATATCCTTATCCCTCTCCTTGCTGGATGGGCTCTTTTTGAGGACAATAGTCTTCGATACGTGTTCGCGTTGCTTGTTCTTTCCTTTTCCGCTGCTCTCGATATCGTGTTCGTCACCGTCCTCGTCGTCGTTCACGTTGTCGTCTTCCTCGCTGGACTGGCCTTCGAAGCGGTCATTGAAATCCACAGTCGAACCGGCAGCGGCGATCAGCCCGAATATCGACTGGTTCATGTGCATGAAAATGCTCGGGCCTTGACTCGGCGGAAGGACGTCTTCGTCTGCATCATCCCGGAGGTCTTTGAAGCGATCGGGGAATTCGGTGGTGGGACGGCGCCCTTCGCTGTTTCTCTTGAGTAATTTCCTACTGAGGTGCCGACGAACGGCATTGTCTTCGGGACGGGCAGCCATAGCGTCAAGCTAGGCGAGGGGCCGAGAGTTTCGTGGACTAAAGTATACGATGCAAGGGCTTGAGAATATAGAATATAAGCTTTCGCTCTTTGGGGGTTATCCTAGCTGACGGTACAAAGTTGTATCGTCTCAAATACCGGATACCCTCAGTGTCGTGCTTCGAGGGATGGTCCTAAAAGATTTCCCCAGACGCCAAGCGAGCCAACCAAACAAATAACTTCATGTAGACAAGCAGACGGCGAATAGGGCGACAAGATGCATTAGGAGTCGGGGCACGGTACAGGCAAGGCAGATGGGAGCATTAGACTAAGACGACGCTTGAAAGAACAATGTCTGGGATTGATACAGCGATAGCAACAACAGCCACCAAGGACGAGCGAAGCTTTAGGCGTGAACTTGTCGAGAGACGGGATCATTCGCCGGATCTTGATTGGATGGCACTATTGTGCTCGAGGCAGGGACATTGTGCGTCACTTGTCGGGTTCAGGGATACAGCCCGGTTCGGCTCAGCTTTGTGCTCGAGAGATAGAGGGACAGAGACATAGACGTAGGTAGGGCACGCTTCTTCGCTTCTTCGAGATGCTCTACTGTATGCTAGTGCAGGTAAGATGGCCGCATGATAAGCCCACGTTAGATACGAGCGCGGCGTAGTGGGAGGCATACGCCGGCGTACAGTGGGCAATAGGTATCCTGACATGATGGTGCCGACGTGCAAAGACAGCAGGGTAAGTACCTAAGCGGCGGAGGATTGGACTGGTCAAGCTTACATTAGTAGTAGGTAAGTACAGATGATTGATTACTTCATGCCTACAGTAGGTATATGTACCTTACATACCGTGGTACCTATGTAGGTAGGCACCGTAGGTAGGTACTTACTGGACAGTAGATAACGAAAGCACCTGCAGTGAGTGCATGTGGTAGCAGTGGTGCAATTCCCATTGGCAGGTGGTGTGGTTGTCTAAGCGCTACCGTACCGCAGGAGTCTAATCGCTCTTCCTAGCTTAGGTGCCTAATCAAGAGTTTATCGATAGACTGATAGGCATGACGTTGAGTTGAGTCACCCCAGGCATGACGCCTTTGGCCATCCGGCATTCCCCAGCGCACTAATCACTAATCGAGCCCTGTCGTGGTACGCCACCCACTAAACGCCCCACCGAACAGCTCGTGGTGGAGTGTGACACGACACAGGGCTGCTGTTGACTCTTTAGTGCAGAGTCATGTGCTGTGAGCAGCCATCAATCACCTGGGCGCGGCAACCCGAAACAACTATACCTAGGTACACGCCTGATCTCACCACCTACAAACATCGCCCAGTCCCTACATAGTCACATGCATGGGTTAATTTGAGATTCGCAAGTACATAGGTATTCCCTATGAGGCTTTGGATCAGAGCTTTGGACAATCGATATAGTTTTCCGTTAGATACCTTCTGTACCTACATACTATCATACTGTAGATGTTAGCAAAGGCTACATGCCTAAAGTACTTACGGTTATGCATCGAGGGATGTACTATGTATGTAGGTACGGAGGATTTAGCTCATGAGAGATTGAACTTATAAAACTCTGTAGTGCCAAGCTAGTTGTCCCTAAAATGGAAAGCTTTACCATTCCTAAGGTCAGGTGCTTCCATTTTAATACGGTGAAAATCGAAATGCGAGGCATTTCGATTTTAGTTTCTAGGTATTTTATCTTTTATCTAGACCAATAGGAAGCCATCCCACTTTTTTAGAGTTTTGGGGGGTCTGGTCTTAACTTCTCAAGCTTTACCTTCCCTTTTTGAAATTGGTAGGGCGGTTTGGTAAAGCTTTCCAACAATTGAAGGTCTCCATTGCACGTGTAGAAGCCACACATCACTAAGGCGCGTGCACCGCCACTACATATCTCACTTTACAATAGCGCTGCGATAACATTATAATATCCCCTAGAGCAACGTGCCGTCTTTATGATGGCAATTAACAAGTGCCTTTTATACTATAAGGCGATTGATTTACTTCCTATGTAATCCCGGTCGCAGGTTGATGCTAACGTCCACTGCGCTGAAGTCACAAATTCCACTGCTGGAGATTGTTGTTCTGCTGTAGCAGGTAGGTAGCTTGAACCCCCCGTACCTGAAGCTCTTGTTTATCAGGCTGCGCCACACTCCAAGAGACGAAAACATCTTGAACCCTAACGTTAACGCAGGTACCACCCGCAGAACATAAAGTCTGGATAGACAATGCTCTCTAGCACAACTTGGTTCTACAAGGCAAAACAAGGCCGTACTGAAGTCGAGGTTTCGCGCCAGAATGGAGGAGGTTATAGAGCGGACCCGGAACATAGATTTCCATCACCCATTCACGCCCTATGATGTGCAACAACAGTTCATGCACACCGTTTACAATGTTCTGGAGCAGGGAGATGGCCATATCGGCATCCTCGAGAGCCCCACGGGCACCGTATGAGGGTTTCTGTTATGCACCAATCCGTTGACTCGCGCTGACCTCTTCAGGGAAAATCGCTGTCACTAATCTGTGCAGCCCTGACTTGGCTGCGAAGCCACAAGAGAAAGACATACGAAATATCGATTGACGCTACAGCCAACTCGTTCAAAAATGAGCCCGACTGGGTGGTAGAACAGCTTCTCAAGAGGAAACGAGCGGATATTGTAGATCTATGGGAAGAGAGAGAATCAAATCTCAGAAAAATCCGAGCAAGGGAGGCCATGATGGAGGAAAGGGAGAAAAAGAGGAGACGACATGGGGATGCCAATTCTGCCAGTCATGTGAAGAATTCCGATACTGATGAAGAAGAATGGCTATTGGACGAGCAAGACGACGAAGACCTGCCTAGGTTCTCTGAGATAGGCAAGGAGGAGATCAGTGACGGCAACGACGGAGACCATGTCAAGGTTGGCAAAAAGACGCTCCGCAGCTGCATGACTATCATTGACTGGAAATAGATATACTATACGTCAAGGACGCACTCCCAACTAACGCAGTTTATATCAGAGCTGCGCCGGCCAATATTCCCGCCCTCAGTGCCGGATGAGTTTCTCAAGAATCATGAAAACCACAAGACCGAGGCAGTAAAACATGTACCCTTATCCTCACGCCAACGCCTCTGCATAAATCCTTCCGTATCTCGTCTTGGGTCACTATCCGCCATTAATGATCGCTGTTCCGAGCTGCAGCAGTCCAAGTCAAAAGACAAGTGTCAGTTCATCCCAAACACAAATAACCTCGGACAAACCCACCAGCTTCGCGACAATGTGCTCGCCACCTTACCTGATATAGAGGACCTGTACAGCTTGGGAAAGACTTTTCAAGTATGTCCATATTACGCTTCAAGGACGGCAATTCCTGGGGCAGAAGTTATCACCCTTCCATATCCCCTGCTGCTCCAAAAGTCTGCTAGGGAGGCGCTCGGTATCAAGCTCGATGGAAACATCGTCATTATCGACGAAGCGCATAACATAATGGATGCTATCGCAAATGTATACGCCTCTGGAATCTGCCTCAAGGACCTTTTTCGTGCAAGACAGCTACTTGAAGTATACGTTAAGAAATTCGGGAAGAAGCTTAAGGGTGAGAATAGAGTCATGGTAGGCCAGGTAGCTAGGGTTGTTGATGGTCTACGTTCATGGATGGACAACGCTCTGAACATCAAGGTAAGGGATCACTCAGGTCAGATTGTCAACGGCTATTGACGGTTCATGCAGGCCGACCAGGGAGTCGTGGATCCCAACGCGCTGCTCAAGCATAAGGGAATTGACCAAATAAACCTCTTCAAGCTCATTGATTATGTCCAGCGGTCGAAACTAGCATACAAGATCGAAGGGTATGCAGCGCGCGTCGAAGACCAAGTAGGGACCAAACCAACAACGCCATCCTCATCGACACCCGTCCTACATACGCTACTGTCATTTCTCGTGTCATTAAGTAACCTAAGTTCTGAAGGGCGCATCTTTTATCACAAGACAGACAAAAAGGGGCATCAGGACATCGAATTATCCTATCTTTTACTATCTCCAACACACGCATTCTCATCTATTGCATTGAAGGCGCGAGCGGTTATTCTCGCAGGCGGCACGATGTCGCCTTTCGAAGATTACACTGCCCATCTGTTTCCGAACCTCGCACCAGAGAAGATTACTACTCTCAGCTGTGGGCACGTAATCCCGGCTTCTAACCTATGTGTCTGGACACTATCATCCTGTCATCCAAAAAGTAATGTCAGCAGGATGGAGTTTGAGTTTAGTTATCAGAAACGGGGTAACAAATTAATGATACGCGAACTCGGCCTTGCCATTCTCAATATCTGTACAGCCGTTCCAGACGGCGTTGTCGTTTTCTTCCCGAGTTACGGATACCTCGAAGAGGTAGTAGGCGTTTGGAACGAGACGGACGGCAGCCAGCCTACGTCTATCTGGAACAAATTACAGGACAAGAAGGCTGTATTCAGCGAGGTCAAAGGGAGCTCCAGCGATGATCTTCTCGAACAGTACAGCAAGGCAATAATAGATGATGGCGCGCCAGAGGCATCCAAAAAGTCCCCTAAAAGAGCTCGTGGGGCCCTCCTACTCAGCGTCGTGGGTGGAAAGATGAGCGAAGGCATCAACTTTTCGGACCGTCTGGGCCGCTGTGTTGTCATTGTGGGGCTTCCTTACCCAAACATTAACTCTCCAGACTGGAAAGCGCGGATCGAGTACATCGAGTCGACGACGCTCAAACAGCTGACGGATTGTGATGCGCTGCGGCCTCGGAACGAGGCTATGGCGGAAGCGAAGCAGGCCGCGAGGGACTTCTATGAAAACGCATGCATGCGTGCAGTGAATCAGAGCATCGGGCGTGCAATCAGACATCGTAACGATTATGCTGCGATTGTACTCGTTGATAGACGATTTGGCACAGATCGAATCAGGGGAAAGCTGCCCGGATGGATCCAGGGCGGGCTCGTCAATGGTAGTGAAAATGGAGGATTGGGACAGATGATGAGTAAGCTGGGCGGTTTCTTTAGAAGTAAGGAGTAGACCCAACGTGGAGGGGCTGTATGACTACTTTTCGGAAAGCATTTCGTCGAGCACCGGCCACTAGCATTTATTAAATGTGTGTTGATGATGGCTGCGTTGATGCCTGCTTAGACCATCGATAGCAATAGAGTACGACGGTTGCCTACCTTGGCATCTGGAGATAAAACAACACAGGGACGTAGGCACCTGATCAATCACCTTGGTTGTTTCTCTACTCGACCGCATATATACGTAAATGGTCGGCAAGCCTGAGTGTTGCAAAGAGTGCGTTGTGAAAAGGGCAAGATTTTTACTTCGGGCATTGTTTCTAACTAAGGCTAACGAATTCAAATGCATTCCGGGTTCTTTGGATGCGAGTGCCATTCATATAGAGAGACAGCGGTGCTACATATATATATATATGCGCGTGGGTGTATGTATGTGTAATTCGTCAAACAATCATGACGATAGTCAGATGTTTCTCGTAGGCACACTTCATGCCATATACTAGCGCCACATGAAGCGGCAGCTGAGAAGGCAATAAATGGTGTGATGTGGCTGAAAGTCTCCACCCAACAGGAGACCACCGGACCGTTCCAGCCACATTCCTGCGGCAGGTCAATGCTCAAGCTCCTTGGAGCTTTGGAGCTTTGCCCTCACCCCGCAAACGGACAAGGGGCGATCCTAGTGCAGCCGACAGGTATTAAAGGAACCACAATCCCCCAACCCATTCGGGCGTTCGGTCGCGCGGCCTGGAGCAGAAAGCGAGCCAGGAAAACGAGGAAAAGAGGAAAAGAAAAGCACTTGCCGGCGACTTCCGTACAGTACGGTACCCGCGCCATCTCCACACTCTACCTTATACCTCCTTATACCTTCTACCTTATACCATCTTTGTACTCTATTTATATCTACGGTATTCCGTATCATATACCACATCTCACATCACACATCACACCCTTTACACCCGTGGACCTTACAGTATCACAGTACCTGCCTACAGTATACGTTCCCGTCTCCGTCAGCACTTGGCCAACACCCCATCTCTTGTCACTTCGGATGGCATACTACGGACGGCTGTACATGTAGCACCTCACCATACCTACACTACTACCTCTGTACCTCGTTTGTATTCGCAGTGCATGCACACCCCCCGAGTTGTGTTGTCCTGCTCATATGTAAGTCATCTCAACCCACCCTTTCACTGCCGAGCAACCGGTCGTCGTGGTCTCCACTCTTCAATTTAGGTAATCTATCATTATTGTCATTGACCCTTAATGCTAATATGATACCTCTTATACCAGTTATAAGCCTACTGTATCAATTGGTTTAGTGTGTCTCGTGCATTGGTCTCGCGTTGGTTTTTGAAACAATATTGTAAGCTACTACTTTACTTCCTTTGGTCCGTCCTATTGGCTTGTTTTGATACGACGGGAGCTACACACATTGCAGCAAGTAGCAAGTGAATACTGAGACCCACTTGAGCTTTGTACTCCGTTTTCTGTCGCACGTCCACCCCTCCGTCTGTTACGGCAGAATGCTGAGCTAACCAGACCCATTCGCTCATAGATACAGTCGCTCGTCCTTTCGCAACCTGCACTTTTCCCAACGGAAACGAGCCTCGTCACTCGGATATTACTAGACCTTGTTTAAATAATACTTACATACCCTAGGATCCTCTTCGCTGCCATTCTACAAGCAGACATCAACGCGCTCTACACAGCCCCCTCTTCCCACGTCGAAGCCGTGCTCGCTCAACATCAAGCCCCAGTTTCGACGCCCCTGAAGCCTCAACCATCACCCGTTTTGCGACAAGACGCGCTCCCTGTGCCATGAGCACCGTCGCGCACCGCACGCGCCACCTACAATGGCAAAGACACTCAAACTTGGACAGCGGCTCCGCTATCCAATAACAATCTCCAAAGTATTTAAAAAGCCGGGTGACAGCGTGGTGAAGAAGGAACCCATCTTGCAGTACACCTTCAAGTTCGAGCGCAAGATTGGCGATCCTACCCTCAACGAAGAACGCACCATCTTAGAGAATGGCTTTGCAGACTGGGATAGCCCTACTGAGGGTAAAATCAAGCAGTGGCGCATCGGGGAGGGCCAGGTCATCGAATCCGACCAAGAGTTCGTCGTTGTCGAGGAGACCTGCAGCCACGAGGTACAATACGCCGGTCTTTGCGCCCTGTGCGGCAAGGATATGAAACAGCAGGACTGGGCCACCGACTCTCTCGACACCGAACGAGCCACTGTCTCCATGGTCCATGACAATGTCGCTCTCACCGTGAGCCACGGCCAGGCTGCACGAGCTGAGATGCAGCTCCAGCGCCGGCTTCTCAAGGAACGCAAGCTTAGCCTAGTTGTCGACCTCGACCAGACTATTATTCATGCTTGCATCGAGCCTACCATCGGCGAGTGGCAACAGGACCCCATGAACCCCAACTACGAGTCCGTCAAAGACGTGCGCAGCTTCCAGCTCGACGATGGGCCTCGTGGCTTGGCAAGTGGGTGTTGGTACTACATCAAGATGCGGCCTGGCCTATTGGAATTCCTAGAAAAGATGGCCGAGATATTTGAGCTTCATGTATACACCATGGGCACGCGAGCCTACGCTTTAAATATTGCTAAACTTGTTGACCCAACTCAAAAACTATTTGGCAACCGAGTCATCAGCCGAGACGAGAATGGAAGCATGACTGCCAAAAGCCTCCAACGTTTATTTCCTGTTAGCACCAACATGGTCGTGGTGATCGATGACCGCGCCGATGTGTGGCCACACAACCGACCGAATCTTATCAAAGTAACACCCTACGACTTCTTCAAAGGCATCGGCGATATCAACTCCAGCTTTTTACCGAAGCGCGAAGACATTATTGCAGCATCACCTGTCCCTGACCAGAAGCTATCTACACCGAATGAGAATACACCATCCAGTTCTCCGTCCGAGCAACAAAAAGTACTACCCAAGGGCAGCGACGATGACGCCATTTTACAACTGCAAACGGAGGAGCAGGAGCGGACGTTGGAGAAACAGCTGAAGGACAGGCCCCTGCTTCATTTACAAGAGGAATTAGACCGGGAAGATGAACAGGCTGAGAAGCTATCTAGTAAGGAGGGCGATAACCAAGAAGCCAGCACCAATGGGCATTCAGAAACACCTATTCAGCACCATAGGCATAATATCCTTCGTGACGATGATCAGGAACTGATTTATCTTGAAAATCATTTGACCGATCTACACCGGTCTTTTTATGAGCAGTACGACGCCCGTGTCGCGACGCACAACATGGAAGATATTACTTCTAGCTTTATCCCCGACGTTGGCCTTACACTGAATTACTTAAAATCGCAAGTGCTCAAAGACACAAGGATCGTGTTGTCCGGTCTTGTGCCCTTGGGCGTGGATGTGCGAAAATCAGAGATCGGCATGCACGCGCAGGACTTCGGTGCTGAGATCCGCACACGAGTCAGCCCAGAGGTGACTCATCTCGTAATTAGTAGCTCGCGCCCGAGGACTCAAAAAGTTCGCCTGGCAGCTCGCATTCCTTCCATCAAGATTGTGAACCAAAACTGGCTAGCAGATTCTTTAGCGCAATGGCGGAAACTTGATGCAACGCCCTATTCTGTCAATATCCATCCCTCCGATCGCAATTCCCAGGAAACCCAGGAGGCAACAGCCTCACCGACACGGCCTCGGATCACTATCGTGCATTCAGGCCATCAGAACGTCGAGAAACGCCAGAACGATGAGGCCGACGACGGCGATGCCGATGACTCGGCGGAAGATGATGATGAGAACGATGGAGATGACGACGACGACGGAGATAGGTTTGATGTTATGCCGAGAGACCTAGAAGACGGCGAAGGTAGTCCAGTCGATGGCATAAATCAGACGGGTTGGGATGACGTGGACAAAGAGCTCCAAGAGTTTATGGGCTCCGACGCCGAATCTGATCTCGAGAGCACCATGACGGATCAGAGCAGAGACACGGATACCGACGAGCCCAAAGGCAAAAAACGGAAGCTAGGGGAAGCGGGCTCGGACGGCGGCTTTGAAGGTACTACGGGAAGCGCGTTGTCGAAGAAACAACGCATCGCCAGGGCCCGTACCACGGCGCTCCGTAACGTGAAGAACGTCGGGGACGATGACGGCGAGGGTAGTGGGCTGCCGACGCCGATAGGGACAGGTGACGAAGAGAACGCGGGCGTCGAGGCTGTTAGTGAGGGCGAGGGCGATGGGGCCAACGACGGGGGGGGCGATGACTTCGCCGATCTCGAGGCCGAACTAGAAGCTGAACTAGAAGCTGAAGGCCAGGGCTAGATACTAAGTACAGGTTGGCGGTGGCGGCGAGAACAACAAGCAGACGGGCGAGCGTCCTGCGGTCTCGCGAGTGTCCCTGACCGTGCACTGTTTCGGCATCTTCGGCGTTTAGAAAGCAGGGCTAGCAAGTTTGGCACTGAGGGAGGTTAGGATGCGGCGTAGTTCTGGTCAACTGCATAGCGATTGCCACGGTTTTATGGAATGCTCAAACGGCATGTTTCTGCCGCATCGAACTACATATGCACTGTTCCAGCAAGGTCTCTTGTAAGCTGCTGAACCCTTAGTAGCATGTACTCCGTATAATGTAATATTTCTGAAAGGATTAATAGCCTCTCTACTTCTATGCTTCTCTGTCGCTGGTAACTAGCTCTGTCTCGATATGCTCTTTATGATTATTGCCCCCGTATATGTACCTGCATGTAGTAGGTACCTTAGGTATGTACAGTATTGCTATTGCCTTGGCCAGGAGACTGGCTCTCACGTGATCCGCTTACCTAATAAACAGCCCCACGGGCGCTTCAACCAGCTCCCAGCTTCAGCGCAGCAGAGGTCAGCAGCAATTGTCTGATGTTGATTGCTCGATTTCGATTCGCCGCTCAATTGACGCCAACCACACACCACGACTCACCAAATCAATCGAGATAGTGATCCTTTAGTTGTTCACCATGCCGCAGGATATGCCCCCCGTCGGGGGCTACGGCCCCGTCCAGTACAAGGTGAGCGATCCCCTCTAGTTCATTTGTATGCGGAAGTGGGCTTTGGGGAGCGAGTTAGGAGGGACGACCAAGATGCGGCGACCGATACGATACGATACGATACGATACGATGAACCGATTCATTATTCCCGAAATGCGATCGATGGCAAAGCGAAACAACATACGAGGAGAATCGAGCCGCACCTAAAGCTTCCATGTCGCAGTGCACACCAAGGTTCATCGCCGTCCTTCCTATCGATATATCGTCGTCTTCGATCCTAGCGCGATTGGTTTCGGTGTTGGTTGAAGAGATCTGCGCCTCTCCACAGAGGAAGGCAATCGGAGTTCGAAATGAGCCGGCTGGTAGACTAGGGAAGACTGTTCACGTCGAGGATAGAGGGTGGATTGTTATATCGGCGCGCACCGCTTGTCCGAGGGCGAATGCTAACGCATCCTGAAATTAGCGCAACCTTCCCGCGAGTGGCTTCCGTCCCGGGACGTGGCTCCTCGCTATGGGCGTTGTCATGACGTACGGATTCTACAAGCTGGGGCAGGGGATCAAGGAGCAGAAGTGAGTTCTTTTCGTGCATGGGGGTATACGAATTATGCCAGCTGGGGAAAGGGCTAACATGATGGGCTTCGTGTAGCGAGCTCGCTCGCGAGAAGATGTGGTCACGCATTCATCTCATCCCTCTCCTGCAGGCCGAGGAGGACCGCGATCTCGTCCGCCGACATCTGGCTGACCAGGCGCGCGAGAAGGAGCTCCTGGGAGAGAACTTTAAAGTCTATAACTCTGATAGGTGCGTTTCTTTTCCCCATTCTTCCTCTTTCCCTTCATCGGCCTCTTTCTGTTTCTAGATATACAATCTACTTGGATCATGGAATTATGCCATCATAAATGAGTGGCACGGTCTGAGGAAGGTGGAATGGAATTCAAAAGGACAAACAACTGATGAGATTCTGTATCATGCAGATACGTACGGCCGTGGTATGCCGTAACACCGTCCAACACGACGAAATAAATCACAGAACAAGCGAGAGACGAATGGTGAGGATGTGAAGATGCCGAGAGTTGATACTCTAGCTAAACCTGGGCAAACCAATAACTAAAGTAAAAGTCGAAAGCGAGGTAGACAAAAATACAGCAGTAGTCAGTGTACATATACGCCATACCTAAGCGTGTGCAACAAACAACGCTCCCGAGTCTAAGGATGCGAAGATTCTTTTGTTCGTCTTCTTGCCTTAGGCACCACTCAAGAGACCATTATTCGTGGATGAATGTAGTCGGTTTACATCATAAAAGCAAAGTAGTAACTTAGTGATTGGGGTCAGGATTCCTTCACGAAACAGACTTGAAGTTCTTAACTAGTGAGAGAGCCTGTCAGTGAACAACATGTTTCGTGCTATTCTGCCGGTCTACCTTAAACTGCTAAAATAGACCAGAGGCGTAGCTAGTGTAAGGACCGAGTTCCATCCGTCAAATACCTACCTAATAGTTAATGTCCCTTCTACACGGATAAAACTTCGGACACATATTCATACTATTTCTTGCATTTGTCCTCGTTCGCTTTTCCGGAGTGATCCTCCAACTATTACTCATTACTCGGTTATATATTATCACAGCCACTCTTATGATAAGCGACAAGTCAAAACGGCAACGTCGGATTTCTGAGTCACAGAACGGCCATTGTACCGTTATCGCGAACGAATAGTGTAACGGGCTAGCTAGGGTGGTGGCATGGCTGGGACGATGTAAAATCTCCTACGATAAAAGGAATTTGAGTGAGCGAACCTGGTGGCGGTGGCGATGTCGGCAGATTTGTGTTGTTGCTCCTTGCTGGTCTTTTAAGTCTCGTTCTTATTGTGTTGTCGATGCATGTTTACTAAACTAGTATCTCTAGAAGCGTATTTCTTCACTTACCTCTTCCAATCCCGGCCCCGATATTAGCTAGGTCAGTCGGAATAGCAATATTTCCTCCTTTCCTTTCTTTTCACGTGCGGCCACACCTACTAACTAAATCAACATCAATTCATTCATGTTGTGAGCCGAGGTTCCCGGGGGCCAGTTGTCATATTTTTCTCCACGGGGGTAATTTACGGGCATGAAAAGACAAGCTGTTTCCAAGGGCGTGATCTAACTTTAACCATTCTTTTACTGCACATCTGGCTCTCTATTTATAGATTCTATCGCGTTACTTTAGATTAAGAGGTCACCCATTCATTAATGGAATTATAGTGAACCCTAGAAATGCAGGGACTAGCCCATCTCCTTCGGTCTATTGTGGTGCTGGCGGCCTACAGTTAGGTATGAAATGAATGGTCTGGGGAGTAGATATTTACACGCGGTACTGAGCTGACAGTATTTAGATATTTATTCTCAAGTCTCGTTAAAGTTGGACGACATTATTTTTTTTTCTTTCTTTCTTTTTTTTTTAGAAATATAAACGAGATTGAATATAAGGGAAGTGTTATTAACAATGGGTTCGTGCTCCTAGAAAAGTCTTCTCGATCGATCTCTATTTACTAAGACGGTGGGCAGAACTCAGAGGTCCTGGAAGGTTCGGCTTTGGATCAGACTCAACGTAGATAAACATTCGCGTAGATGTGAGGTATGGTTGAAAGGGGCTGTGAAATAAGGGACCTAGACTTGACATTACCTAATGCTCAGGTAGGTATGTGGTCTAAATAAGTAGATAGGCCTGGGTGATGACATACCAACACTCATCGCCGATCTTGCTGCGCTATCGTGCTCTATGGTGCAAAATCAAGGCCGATTCCCGTGTGATTATAAATTTGTTCAACGTTAACTCCTACGTTTGCTTCCATGTAGGAGACGATTGCTTTGAGATTAGGCGGCAAGCACGGGAAATTCGACACGGGAAATACAAGCACTAGCCGGGAACGGCTAGCATTGAGCTTAATTCCTTCTAACGCCGCGCCAAGTTGGTTCATCTCTTTTGTAAGAATTTCCCGTTTATTGAGCCCATTTGCTGAGTATGATGGGGGTTCAGGGATGATCGAGTTTGTGGTGGCCCTATTGACAACGATGGAGATGTGGTGTGTTACTTACGTCTTGCACCTCTATAAGAATGAGAGCATCTTGGAAAGAAGGAAAAAGATGGGACATGTAAATCAACACCACCTGATACCTAAAAAGAGCCTTTACTCTAGATATCTCCGTATTCTCTTCTTCAGCTTGAAAATGTTTGACGGGCACACCACCAGTGAAGAGGTCATCGAGGCCTTCAAACATCAGATCAAAGCCAAGACCTTTGTCTTGATAGGTGCCGGCTATCCCAGCATCGGAAGTCAGATGGCCACCTACCTTGCAGGAGGGTCGCCGGCGCATATCCTCATCGCATCCAGGACAGCTTCTAAAGTCGAGCCTTTGCTGAAGACCATTGCCGAGATTGACAGCTCGATCAAAATGACTTTTGTGCGAGTAGACACGACAGACCACGACTCAGTGCGCACAGCAGCCCCCATGATCCTAGCAGCGGCGCCCAAGATCGACGTGCTTATTCACACGGCCGGCGCGATGGCTACGAAAGAGTACACGCTCGACAAGCAAGGGATCGAGCTTCAACTTTCTGCTAACCACGTCGGCGGATTCCTGCTGACGAACCTGCTCGTGCCGGCTTTGCTGGCTGCGGGAGAGTCGCGCTTCGTCAATTTGACAAGCTCGGGGTACCGTCTTACGCCCTTCCGTTTCGACGATTGGAACTTCTCCCGGGGCGAGGCGTAGTTAGTCCCCTGGAGTCATTATTTTCCCTTTTGGCAGGCTTCGGGCCTCATTGCTCCTGCATGCTCCCGAAACATGAGCTGAATCTTACTCTTTTTCATAATCACTAACTCCAGCGTGTAAACAGCGACCCTTGGACGGGCTACGGACAGGCAAAGACGGCGAATATCCTCTTCACCTACGGCTTAGACAAGCGCCTTAGACACCGCGGTCTCACCGCGACAGTCGTACACCCAGGCTATAATGGCGACACGAAGCTGGGGGCGCACCTCACCTGGGATGACTATGGGCTCATCGATGGCGTAATGAAGCGCAATCGTGGCATCGAATGGGTGGTAAGTGCATATTTTCGAGTTCTCCGGCGATGCTACTCAGAGGAGGGTGTCATTCCAGGCGGGATAAACGAGATGATTCAGCTTCCCGAAAGGGCGTCAGAATGGCTGAAGACGAAAAGACAATATACTAACCGTGGTTATTTGCAAATAGTGGGATGAGCCGAGGTTCAAAACATTCTCACAAATAGCTGCGACTTCCCTTATCGCGGCGCTTGACTCGGAACTCCCTGCGAACTCGCCGGCGTTCCTACAGAATAGTCAGGTCCATGAACCGGAGAAGCATGCGACGGACCCAGAGAGCGTGGAGAAGCTGTGGAAACTTAGCGAGGAGCTGGTGAAGCAGAAGTTCGAGTACTGAGTAATTTGGGGATGACCAATTGTACCGCGTGATCTGGGATGCATGGAACCAGCCCATCCCCGTATCTTCTGCGTCTGTGTAAACAGACGAAATGGATGTTGTTTCGGACTGGCAAACGCTGGTGCCTGATTTGCTGTGCTCCTCTTACGTGGGTTGGGAAATCTCCGAGACCTTCGCTGCAACGGTGAATAATACCATAGATAGTGTATGTATGTCCCTGGTGGTTTTACCTACTTGTGGCGAGTTGGGTCAGTCCCACAACAGATGGAGGGAGGTGCTCTTGTTGAAGTTGGATTTCACGTGCTTATTGGTCTGACATGTGAAATGAAATTCATGCTTGAATATCGGTACAGTAAGACGCCCTCTCCTCCCTGGTTCTCGGCTGCTGAACGGCAATCACTAGCATCATATCGGTAGTTTGTCCCATGCTGATGTTTGGAATTAGCTAGCCACAATGTTTGTGTCCCAGTCTAATGCCAGCTGAAGCTTTATGAGGTTCGATGAGCATCGCAAGGCTTCCCGGCGCACCGAGTTAACCGTTTGACCTGCCTTTTCCGTCACCACCTTTCCTACTTGGGAAAGTGATCGGAGAGTCTGGTCTTGCCCCTCATTGATACCAGTATAACTCCGCCAAAGTGGAATCACTACAAGACCTGGTGCATTATTGGGAGTAGATCCGGTTCCTGTGGCCCGACTGTTACATCGCGTGCTCCCTAATAGCACTTAAACAGAAGGTGACAGCAATTTACGTTGCCAAGAGCCTCAATGCTAGGGCGTGGGCGATGCCGACTAGACCAAACTCAAGGTCTGCTGCGATGTCATTACCGTATCTAGACCCTGCTCGCAACCACCACAGAGTGTGACTAGAGACCGTAGGGTGCCTTCTTGGCCCTCCAGCCAAGAGCACCAAGATCTGGGGAGAAAGCTTGTTTATCGCTTGGCAGGGACCAAGTCGATTCTTGGATCATCAAATGTGTAGTTGACACCAACAGGTATAAAGTAATATGCTCCAAGCTGTGGCCGGGCACGAGAACACCCAAGACGGCAGGCTGCTTCAAGGCCTCACCCTGCCTTGAGGTCAAGACAGTGTCACCCCCGTATCACGGCATTTAAGCGCTCATCTCGGCGGGATCCGCCCCTCCCTAACCCCCCGCTTCCAATGTCGACATCACCCTGCCTTATTACCTACATTTGTTTCTCTCCACTAGCGCAACCGCGCTTTTGTGACCTCAATTGCTCATGATTGGGAAGAGCTAGAAATGAAGCCAAGCCAAGTATAGAAGGCCAGGAGTGGCGAATCGCCCAGTAGTCAATCCAGGACGCCCAATGTTCGATAACGATCGTTACCTGGTCTGGTGTACTAATAGGTCGGAAGCTAAATTGGGCCTCGTTGATTTGTGGTACCCTAGATATACCTTACAAGCGAATCGTGAGGGGCCGGGTGCCGTATCATGGAGCAAGTTGGTAAGCGGCATAATCAACCAGCCCCTCGTCGGCGAAGAGATGTCGTGACGGCCTGCCTCTCTTGGCATATGCCGTGAAGTAGTAACCTTGTTTATCCGCAAATGTCCTTATCACCCGGGAACTCACTTTTGACAACGAGAAGGTGTCGATCTCCTGCCTCATTGAGCTGACGATATGGGCGAGCCAGCAAGGTCATCTGAATGATGCCTCGCGAGATTCAGCAATATATAAACCTCATATCCGTCCGTAAGAGGATTGAATTTCTCCCCAGCACTCACCGGTTCTCTTCGCTGTCCCTACCTTAGTCCTCCCCTTGTCAAGATGGTTCCTACTCCCTCTACTCTTGCGCTCTTCAGCGCTGTCCTTGGCGCCGTTTCGGCCGTCCCTGCTCCCCAGCCGGGTCGTTTCACCCTCAACCAGACTCGCAATGCCAACTTCAGGCGAAACGGTCCCGCCCAGGTTGCCAAGACGTACCTAAAGTACGGACGCCCGGTACCTGCCGAGCTCGCTGCTTCCCTGGGCTTGGCCAAGCGTAGCCAAGGCTCTGCGGCCACATACCCCGAGGAGTTTGACTCGGAGTGGCTGACCCCCGTCCAAATCGGCACGCCAGCACAGACGCTCAACCTCGACTTCGACTCGGGTTCGTCTGACCTCTGGGTCTTCAGCACTGACACTCCCTCGCGCTACGTCAACGGCCAGGCGCTGTACAGCCCTAGCAAGAGCAGCAGCTCCAAGAAGGTTACCAACGCCAAGTGGAACATCGCCTACGGTGATGGCAGCTCATCCAGCGGCATCGTCTACACCGATGTTGTTAAGGTCGGCGGCCTGTCGGTTGCTAACCAGGCTGTCGAGTCCGCCCAGGTCGTTTCCTCGTCCTTCACCCAGGAGAGCAACCTTGACGGTCTGCTCGGTCTCGCGTTCAGCAGCCTGAACACCGTCACCCCCACGCAACAGAAGACGTGGTTTGACAACATCAAGGGCAGCCTCGACTCTCCCATCTTCGCCGTCGATTTCAAGGCCGGCGGTGTTCGTAAGTCCAACCGGATCCCCATCCCTCCGTTCTGGGGGGGATGTGCTTGAATACGTTCGCTGACTGACCTTCTCCTCTCCAGCCGGCAGCTACGACTTCGGCTTCATCGATTCCGCCAAGCACACCAGCGCTCTCACCTACGCGCCCGTGAGCACGAGCCAGGGATTCTGGGAGTTCACTGCCTCTGGCTACGCTGTCGGCAGCGGCAGCTTCAAGTCGAGCAGCATTGACGGCATTGCCGACACCGGCACAACCCTCCTGTACGTGCCCACCAGCATCGTCAGCGCCTACTACGCGCAGGTGTCTGGCGCCAAGAACGACCGGACCGCGGGCGGCTACATCTTCCCCTGCAGCGCCAACCTGCCCGACTTCACTTTCGGCGTCGGCTCTGCCCGCATCGTCATCCCCGGCAGCTACATCAACTACGCCCCCTACACCGGCAGCAACTGCTTCGGTGGTATCCAGTCCAGCTCCGGTCTTGGCATCAACATCTTCGGTGACATTGTCCTCAAGGCGGCCTACGTTGTCTTCGACAGCAACGGACCCCGTATCGGCTGGGCTAACAAGTCCTTGTAAGGATCCGGACGATGGCGAGGGCCTGCGTGGTTTCTTGGATACTGGTTTATTCGCCTAGATGGGGTTAAAAAAAGGCTGCTAGATAGCGAATAAATACCGAGAACTTTTTGCACTTCATAAAGCAACTGATGGAATATGTCCTCAGTTTCGCGTCCCAGATCCTAACAATGCGTGATGGTTATTCTCCGAGTGATGACCACGACTTATGACCTAGCTTACCCTCTATTGAAAAAGTGATTCGGAACATAACAGGCGGAACGTATAGTACCTAATAGTACCTGAACTAGACACAAATATTGAACCGAGGAGAGGGAGCTCACATGGTAGAAGAATTAGAGGATGTAGCTAATGAGATAGGCTACCCCCCTAAGGAAGGTCAGGTACCTCGAGCTAACAGGGGTCCTCGAACTACTTACATACACCTATTATAGCATAGTTTTTCTACCCTTACATGCAGAGGTGTTATTATATGGATTAGGTATATTAGATAAATGATAGGGACTGTCATTATATGAGTTTCATATGAAAAAGCATTTTTCTTTTTCATCTTTATTTTACTCAATAATTTTGGCTTGCCCTTGAATAGATATATAGGCTGCTGTTGAATTCACATCCAAATCGGGCTACGATAGGACTAACTGTAGTACAGTAGATGGCCAATAGCTAAATTTGTGAAACCAGCCCGCCCGCACCTAAGCACTAAAAAAGGGAAGGAAATAACCCCACCCACCATGCCGAGCATATCCCTGAGTTCTGCTTTGATCCCTGTCGCTCTAGTATAGGTACTGTATTGGAGGTGCCGCTCTCCATCACCCACAATTTATCCTCATTGCAACAATCCGAAAAAATAGCATCAGCCAATCATGATGTATCAGTATTGTGGTTTCCTAGTGTAATGGTTATCACAGTGGATTCTGATTCCACTAATCTGGGTTCGATTCCCAGGGAGACCTATATTATTGTGCTTTTTGGTTGTCATCTTCTTACCATACTTCAATGGCTTTTTCTTCGTGGGCTTGATTGCTGGTCAAGTATGGTTACCCAACCAACTAATCTGAGGCACGGCGGCTAAGATACCCAATCGGACCTGCAGCTTGAAAATAATCTCTATGATAATAAGTATAGAATAAGGACGGCGGCGATCTCATAACTCGCCAATATCCTTTTCAGCATCGTCATCGACTACAAACCAGTCTCTTACAACAGCTGTCCCCTTCACAACCTTCTCCCATACCTCTGGTAAACATGTACCCGGCTTGAGTACGTAGCATTTTGGTTCTGGTCTTTCAGGAGGTGTATTCCGCACGCTCCATATATCCTTGGGCCCTACCGTAACTAACTCATCAGTCACGGGCACTAGTCCCGTCGCGATATCTTGATTGAACGTCGCGCGAGTGAAGATGGCGTGAGCCGCGGCCGGCGCATACGACGGCACCTCGTGTCCAGCCTGGAACACGCGGGTGAAGGAGAAGTTGCCAACTTGGCGCGTCATGCCGGCCTTCTCGCCCCCCCGCGTTAGCAGCGGTGTGTATCCGGCTTCGGCGAATTCGGCGGCGCGCGACCAAGGCACCGCCAAGCTCGCCGCCTCGCCGCCGACCCAGTTACACGCGTAGTCACGGTCGCCGTACATAAGGTGCACCTTGACGCCGTGATTGAGAAGGCCGGCGATGGACTCAAGGAATCCTCCGTGAATGAAGTCGAACGTCCCTATGAATCCGTCGGCAGTTGCGGTGGACTGCTCCGAGTAGTTCACGGGCACGCCTAGAGCTGCGAGCACTGACTCTTCTCTCAGGTAGCCGTACATGTGCGGGGGTGGGAATGGGTCGTGTTTTGGGTGAGCGATGTCGTACCAGCCATTGTCAAGGCTCTGGTACTGATCCCAGTCGTTCATGGCGCAGTACGTCGCTGCGTCATTGCAGGGCGGCGTGAGATCTTCCCGGCGCTTAGTAGAGAGACCCTGGAAGAGTGGTTCTTTGTCTCTCATCGAGTCCTGGCATCTTTGGACTTTTGCCTTGCAACCGTCTGGTCGCGTCCAGTTATACATCAATTCCTCGTAGATGGTCTGATTGAATATCTGGATATCGTAGGTCTTCACGACGACATCAGCAAAGTTAGCCTGTACTTCTAGGCTAGCGGACTGCTAAGATACAATTGTTACGTACGTTGTTGTATGGGAAGGATATGAAGCTCTCGTGTTGGACCACCATGTCTATCAACCCATCGACGATACCTAGGGTATCCAGATGGAGATAATGTGCCTCTTTCTCAGTCGAGCTCCCGTTAGCGATCTTGTCATTCTGCTGACGTAGGAAGTGAAAGAAGCCAGGCCCGTAGTGGCCTCCATAGCTCTCGGCCCATAGGCTGATGCGGTTGTCTGCTGGCTTGTAGTGCGGAAACTCGGCGAACCAAGTTTGAGCGAAATGCCAGAATGCGTGCGCTGCCTGAGCCGTAGTGTTGGGCGTTTGAGTAAGCTTCTGGCTACTAAAGGTTCCGACATGATGTGTCAGATTCGATTCCGGTATGCCGTCGCTGAAGTCCGCGGGCTCTACTTGAAAACCATCGCCATCCTCGCTTACGGTGGCCGTGCCGTTTGTTAATTCGTCGTACGAGAACCCCACCTGTGTTGGCTGATCGATGTAGAGCATGTTGACCTCATTGTTCCAGCTCCAGGGATTGAGGTAAGTTGATTTGGAGTCTGGCCCGACAAAGCAAGCACCATTTTCTTCTAGTAATCCCATCATCGACGAGCCGCCTGGTCCGCCGTTCAGCCATATTGCTAAGGGGGCATTGGCTGCGTTTTTCCGAGCCTCGAAGAACCAGAAGAACCTAGTTCAATCGTATGCGTAAGCGCATGAGCTGTATGAAACACATTTGCGACTTAGACTTACGTATTGATGGGATAGTCTTGAGTTTCGCCGTTCATTCCATCGTCAAGAAAGCCTGGTGGAAGATGCACGTAACCAGAGTAGGACCTTACTCCAGCAGTTGTCTCGCAGATCCCTGGCTGTGAGGTAACGTGTTAGTTCGTCGCTCTATTCATGAGTTCGTTGAAGTGGCCCGATCCCCCGCTTACCTTCTTGAATGAGATTGTGACATTCTCGTGAAATTTCGATTGAAGCACTGTTATCCCGGTAGGCTGAGGGGGAAATTGTGCGAATATGAAACCAAAAAGGGTAGCTGCGACAACGACGTTTTTCAGCATCTTTTGATGATATAAGGCTCAATCCTAAGCAAGTCAAGAAATGAGCCGGAGCTTGTAGATCATGATGAGGTTGCTGGTGAAGATGGCGACCGGGGTTACGATATCGGAGTTCGGATTGTTGCCTGTTTAGGTACGCTACACGATCAATTTTACAATACAACCTCATATGGTTACAATGCTTATCATCATAACCAGACTATAACCGTAAGACTTTTTTTTATATTAAACGAGCACATTCTTTTCAGCATGCATTTGAACTGTTGCTTTCACAATGCACCAATTAGTCGACCACGAAATTATTGAAGGTAGGTATGGTTGCGGTAGAAGGTTCAAGCATAATAATAAACATAGCAAGATAAAAAACTAAAATCTATTTTATCTATATTGGAAAAAGTGAGCCTCGTTTAAAGGAGTTCGAGATCGCGGCAAGAAGTTGAGGTGACTAATTAATTAAAGATAACATATCGGCGTAAGAACCAGCAATCTACATTCTACCCTTTGCATCTTTCTTGCGTCATGGCCAGGAAAAATTGTTACCATCCACTTAAGGGAGGGCCTCCTCGCCTGGCTGGATGGTGCCGTTGTTGATGGCGGCGAGGTGGGCACGGGTAACCATACCATAGGCGGGCAGGTAACGGTCGAGGACAGGGAGGAGCTCAAGGGCACCAGGGGACGAGCGCCAGTCACGCATCAGCTCACAGACGACAGCAAAGTAGGAGACGACGTGGACACCGGCTTCACGCATGCGGTCGTTGGCTTGCTCGCGGATGTCGATAGAAGTGGTACCAGAGGCCTCGTGATTGGCCCAGACGCTGTAACCGGCTTCGCGGAGAGACAGAGCAGCGAAAGTAGTGCCTGTTATTAAGTCAGAAAAAGGATCTTTGTTGCCCATCCAATGTGAGAGGCGATGTAAAATGCATTAGGCCCACTTACAGACGTCCGTAACTATGCCGGCCATGATGATCTGAGACTTCCCAGTGGCCTTTACCGCATCCCTGAAATCCTCGTTATCCCAGGCGTTGACCTCGCCCATACGTTTAATAACCTTGACGTCGGGGTACATCTCTAAGAATTCGTTGGGGAGGGGGCCATTGGGACCTTGCAGATACCCAGTTAGCTTCAAATCAATTCAAAGATCATTTTCTGGCAATAGTAGACCCCTGGTAGTCATTCCAGTCCCAGTGTAGTTAGGCTTAGTTAGATACATACCAGTTTCGGCAGAAGTGGTCATGATGACAGGGAGGTTGAAGATCTTTCCAAGCTCGGCGTGGGCGTACATAGCATTGCGGTATTGGACAGCATCGTAGTCTCGAGACAGACTGAAGAGACCTTCCTGCATGTCAAGAATGACAAGAGCCTAATAAAGTCAGTTAATTGACTTGAGAAAACCTCGGAGCGAGAACACTTACACTATCATTCTTGTCGAGGCGTTCATACTTAAAGGGAGCGTTCTCGGCAGCATTGGCACAGGTAAAAAAGGTTTCAACAGCACCTGCAAGGAGTAGGGCGTAGTTCCAGCTGACTCTCATTTTGATGGTTGATGAGATGCTTTGAAGTGAGAGGGTAGTTCAAGGAAGCGGTTCGAGATTAGATACTAGTGATAGAAGGGTGTAATAGATGATTGTGGGCTGGAGAAAAACTAATGTTGATTGAGGGTTAATGATCTTATTTATATTGCTTGATTCGAGTGTTTTTGTCATTGTCTCCTCTGGCTTGCTCCAAGCATCGTCGTTGTATATTGGTGATATCTCCTATACCGTTACTAATCCGCCATCCTTGCTAGTAAGTTGTTGTGGCCAATTTCTCAATGCACATCAACATCGCTACCCCTGCGAACTGGCCCTTCTGATATGGGTTGTGAAATGTTTACCTATTACGAGCGAGCTTCTTGTCATGCCGGCTATAGGATACCATGAGTTGTCCCTTAGCGCGGATTGGTAGCTGCTCGGCATCACACTATACTAACCAAATAGCACTTAGTATCTTGTGGGCCGAAATGTTAGTAACGTGTGGCTGGAGTGCCATAGTATGTGCCATCAAGTTGGTAACTCATTACACAAGTGTTAGAAATGGCGATACTATCCCTAATCAAGGCTGGCTCTTGATTATAGGTCAACGGCATCAACAGGCTAAGAAGTGATAATTACGGTTTAGGCTTAGTGAGATGTCAAGACATCTAATGCTTAACTAATTCTTGGGCAGCATTTTAGATCTAGTTGTCGGTCTTGGCATCCCACAGCGCCGAAACCTGCTTACAAGCTAAACTAGGTAGTAAGTATAGTACCTCGCATCAAGGATGAATGGCTAACTCTAGCATCTTCGATATTTAAGAGAGATTATTCAATATAGCTAATAATTACCATTCTTTCAATAACCTGTGCTATATACCTACGTTAATTATTTGGTAAGCAACTGTGTTTATAACATCTACATCATCATTAGAGGTACTAAGATTTCTATCCTAGCAAAACCAGTTTAGTACTACATCTAATCAGGTTCTGTTAGATGTCGGCCTACTAGATCCCATATGCGATGTAATTAGCCTAAATGACGATACTATCTCGATCATTTGGACCCTCGAATCCTTGGTATTCTCAGATGGATTTTCATCCCGGAGGAAGATACTGTATACGGGTTCCCTAAAATACGGTGATATCTTGTTGACTATATGGCGGATTTCTCTCAAGTTACTAAGATATGGGGTTAACAAAGGGTCAACCCCCATCTTCGACGAAATCAAAACTCGTATAAGCCGGGGGACTTGACATATTGGGCTTGGATAAGAATTTGATATATCTTGTTAGTGGAGCTTAGCATGAAGAATTCGCTGATCAGACTTGGGGGCATGGAGTCAATCCTTTAACATTATTGCCTTTATTATTGGCGAGGGCCTTGACTAGGTGAGGAATCGGTAAGATACAAGGCGCCAAAAGAGTTTCTGCCTAGGTGGGAGGTTGTTCACGACTTTCCTTGCGCCTTTTGCCCTTCTGAATTCCTTCAAACGAGCCTTGAACACGAAATAGCGATTATTTCTTGAAGGTCCAGTCCCAGGAGTGAACTCGGATTAGGACCCCTATTCGGTTTCTAACGAGGACAATAATAACTATCACCAGGACTTGTGTATTGAGTCGTCATAGTCAATAAGCTTTTCTGATACAACAGAGGGGCGTGAAACAGTAACATATCAATACTCAAAACTTTCGCTTCTCCTTTTGATGTTGACTGCCCACGCCTGTAACAGAGAGGCGCGACAACAAATATCCTTGGGTACTCTCCATTTGGCTCTGAGACATCTCGAGAATGCCACAAGACATTGCTTGAATTACTATCGATATCTGCTTGACTCTGAAACGTTCGGCATAGTCATTGACACGTGGGTTACGAGCTGCATAGCATGGCAGCCCAATTCAGCATAGAAATGGAGAATGCCAGGACTACTTACAGAGCCGTGTGCTCTGGTCCGTGATTTGTACCACATATCCAAGTACGATACAAATCGTGACAGTGCAGAAATAGGTAGACTGCAGTACATCCTCATAACTCAGCCACTGCACTAGGTATAGTAAGTGCCCTGACCCTTATCTCTAATAGGAATTAAGCTACGATCCTTGCTTCCCGCTCTTCCCCGTCACGGATCGGGCCAGTCACTAGATGCCCATGCACTGGCCACAGTCCCAGCGATAAGCACTAACCTAGTGGATAGAGTCTTGCCCTGTTCGGTAGAAATTCTCTTCCACGTGTAGCAGCAATTATCTGTGGAACCTTGCAAGTCGGGGATACCGATCTAACACTAATGTATTCATGCCCGTTCTTCGACTCTTTGTTACTGGGCTGGTTACATTGTCCAAACAACATTTTCACTCTCCTCTGTCGATGAGGCTGCCACGAAAAGACCTTGAACAGCTATTTCCTGTTCGACGGATTAATAGCTAATTAGTCTCTATACAGTAATAATTACTTGTTTGTCTACGCCTCCCTGCTATCTCCGGTACATCTTGGCACTCGGTATTGAGGTATCTGCCTAGTCACTGTAGGTAGTCCCTGTGTTATCGCTTACTACCCGACTTGTTCCGCTCGCTGCAACGGTATTAGTTCCGAGCATCGGCCAATCCGGGATCTCAAGTCTCACAGCTGTTATCGGCTTACGTTGCCGAATTACGTACGGCTACAGCATGTTAGACACTCCAAAATGTTTCTCCTTCAGTTAACTACCTCAGCACTTTGATAGTATGTGGGTTCGGATCTCTAGCTGGTATGGCCATTGTTGTTAGATTATGTTGGCTTATGTTAGCTGAGATTGATTAGATTGATTAGATACGGCCAAAAGCGTAATTGTAATTGTACCTATAGACATTATACGCTAGATATTAGGATTTGAGAAGCTCTTCGCACTAAATATCTATGCCTGTCAAACTAAAGCCGACAAGTTTCGATGGGCGGCTAGATAGGCGGCTGCGTGGGTGTTTATCGTGCATGAATTCTAACCTCTGAGTATGAGACATTGCATCGTTGTCTAATACGATAGACAAGACATCCTTTTGTTAAACGTGACACAGGCGAGGTAATACTCGAGCAGTATAGGATTTCCTAGACTGATAGAATACTGCCAAATGTCTCTAGAATCTTTGTGCATGTCGGTATATTCTTTTCGAAGCCCATGAACCTGATAATTAACTACCTACGTAAGCTTCTAGGCCATAGGGTGATGAGTCACGCTTGAAAACATGAAAGGCTACTGAAAGTTTTGATGTCGTTCTGGGTGCTGCAAATAGGGGACGTTGCTTCGACTCACGTATGACGATGTGATAGAAAACCTAGCCTTAGATTCCGATTCGGCTTCCTACTGGGCCCCAACTGTAACTAGTCTCAAGACAGTTGATTTTACTTCTTTACCATCCGCAGCCATGTGAATTCGCACTCACTTTACCAGTCTACTGGTGATTGTGGTAATACCAATTGTTCCCACCCATACCTCGTTGCCTCTAATGGTCTCTCATCATTGTGACGGCCCCAGCTGTGGGCATATAAGCGACTGCAGATGTCAAGGCACCCCCTTGGTAACGTTATATTTTCATGGTAATGTCATAATTAACAGGATCGTAATCCTGTTCCGACACTCCTGAAGCCTTTAGCGTTTAACACCACGCCAATTACTATCTGTAGTAGAGTAAACCTGACGTACCTAACACCCAATTCCCCCCCTTCCTTTTGGGGGGGATTCACGGAAATTCAATAACTGAGGCGATATTAGGGTGGGGTACCCCATTCAGTTCTGATGCCGTTGCTTTTAATACTCTAGTGGTTCTAGCGACGCGTCAAAGTTCATATCTATCGTATTACTACGAGAGTACGACTTAATATAGGATTAAGCATGGATGTACGTCTGAAGGGGGGAAATCGGTACAATTCAAATATATTTCTGGCACAAGTATTCAATATAATTACTGTGAGTAGTTCCAGGAACCATTTCCTTCTTATTTTGGCAAATTTCAAAACACGAGATTTCCTTTTTGGGGCAGGAAAGTATCCAGAAATCCCCGAGACCATCACAAACCACGCTCTAAATGTCGATAAGTAACCCTTAGTATTGCTTTTTCTCTCCCTTGCGCTATCCTTACGCCACCCCATCTCAAACAATGTATGATAATTATCACTTTTGTCAACAACATTATGTTGATTGTATCATGTGAAACGCCATCACAGACTTCTTAGGTGACGTAAAATGAGGACAGATCGGTTATGCAGTTACTTGATACGGATGAAGGGGGTAGCGCCACGCTCGTGAGTGAGACAGTGGGCTGCACGACGTGTGAAGAACCCGAAGTCCTAGTGAAATGTTTCCTTGCGCTGAAACATGTCTGTCAATTTCTCGGCCCTCGGAATGCATGGCGGATATTTTTGCCAAGACTGTCTCAACATCTCCCTCGACGTACATAACGATCTGCACTATTAGTATTCATAGCATCATAGCCCTCTGGCGTGCATTCCCGTGTATAACCAATCTCTTGGCATGTAAACCTTTTCCAAAAATCTGGTATCCTCGATATCAAAACACGACACGCTGGAGGTTCTGTGCCATTTAATTACCTCTTTTCTTTTTTACCATATGATTTACAACGATGCCTACCCTTGATGTGAGTGAACTTAATATCGTGGTGGCGGTTCTTGGTAAGTCGTGAACAAGCATAGATGAATGTTGCCATGATTATTTGCTAACACTTCACTAAGGTTCTTTTGCGGTAGCATATGGCTTGTTTGCTGTTTGGTTCAAGAGTGTGTGGTATCTTGGCGAGGCTTGTTAGTCATTTCTATTGCTTCATCTGTGAGCGGAGCCTACTAACAGCTGCTTAGTGCCAGCTTTCACTATTGGCGTGATCCTAGGCCCTCTGGCAGGGAAATTTCTTGATCCCGAGAGATGGGGCTCAGCTACGCCGGGCCAAGAGCCCACCATCACACTAGGTGTGATGAGGGTGATGATTGGGATTCAGTTGTACGTTCGATTTTTGCTCGCAATACGCAATGACGCCTTCTACTTTCTCGTTCACTAACAATAATACGGTTTGGGGAATATCATAACTGATGAATGCTCACTCAATAGGGTGATCGCCGGATATCAACTACCTGCAAGGTATCCGCAATGGTACTGGAAGGAACTTGCTGTCTGCCTTATCCCTATCATGACCCTCATGTGGCTGGCTACCTCTATGTGCGTTCTTGCCACGATACCTAATGTATCACTGTTGGCCACTCTCGTCATCGGCGCTTGTGCTACATCTACAGATCCGATCTTATCACAAGCAGTCGCTAAAGGTCCATTCGCGGATAAATATGTTCCTCGATCACTACGCGAGATGATATCTGCTGAGGCAGGCGCGAATGACGGGTTTGCATCACCGTTCTTGATGCTCTCCGTCAACCTCATGCGTCTATCTATTGGGCGTCCAGAGACGATAGCCGAGACAATATTAGCCGAAAGGGATACCCATAGGGGCGTTGGTTCGCATCCCGGGGATATCGGTATTGCGATTGGGAATTGGGCAATCGAGACTCTTGTGTATATTGTCTTGTTGGGCAGCATCTATGGCGTGGTGGTAGGGTATTGTGCTAGGATAGCCGTTCGCTTTTCGTTATCTCATAAGTGGATTGATACGGAAAGTTATCTTCTCTTCCCTACCGCATTGGGTGTAAGTCATTCCTTCAGCTGGTGCTGGTACCCTTGTGGATGCTTAGTCTGACTGTTTTTTGCTAGCTATTCATTGTTGGGACTTGTGGCGCGATTGGAACCAGCGATCTTCTTGCCTGCTTTGCTGCCGGATGTGCCTTAAACTGGGATGGACAATTCCTGGCCGAATCCGAGCGACGCCACGATGAAGTCAACTCCTGCATTGATGTCCTACTAAACTTCGGCGGCTTCATGTACGTCGGGACTGCCGTGCCTTGGGGCCAATTCCATCAACCCGATACCACTGGAATCACTTTACCACGGTTATTTGGTCTCGGAATCCTCGTTCTACTTTTTCGGCGTATCCCTGCTCTACTTGTCACATATAAGGCTATGCCGTCAATAGTCAAAAATTGGAAAGAGGCTGTTTTTATGGGCTTTTTTGGCCCAATTGGTGTTGGGGCAATATATCATCTCGAGCATACTCGTCTGCTATTCAACCCAGATAACCCACGCGAAAAGGCACTAGTGGATGTTCTTTATCCAGGTAGGGCGACAAGGAAACTTCTGGACTCGTTTGTACTGATGCAATATGGCAGTGGTCTATTTCCTCGTATTCGTATCGATTGTCATTCACGGCCTTTCTATTCCGGTATTGAGCGCGGTTTATAAATACTATGGAGTGAACACGATCAAGGACGACGCTGTAGAGCTGAAGAGGAGGAGTATATATGTTCCGACACCTCCTAATGCTTTCAAGGGAGACCAAAACACCTTCATCGCCTATAATCGCTTCTTCCGCCCGTTGGATACTCTCAGCATGCTTCCTCTAGCTCACACAGGCAGCCGCGAAGATCAGGGAGTCACTCCCAGGGAACTTGAGGAAGAGACGAAGAGAAATGAGATAGGTACTATCAGCAACAAATCTTGAGGTTAAGTGAAAGATAATTACTAATTCTTCACGTTCAGAACATATTGAAACACGAAATGTTAATGGTTAGAGATCAATTCATTCATGAGGTTGGTTGTCACGTTCTAAGACGCTTAGAATGTGTACGAGCTGGATTTTCCTGGGAGGGCAGTTTGAAATGCTCCTAAAAATCATGTACTTCAGCAGCTAATTAGGCGATTGACCTCTTAGAGAATCTATAGAGAATAGACTTCGCAGCAGATAATGGTAATGTTCAAACGGATATTTCCGGTACGTCTAGGTTGTTGTACTAGGTATTCTTGGTTCTCTCATCAAGGTTCAACTATTTTATGACAGTCCCCCCCTCAATATATACTATATGGCTAATCGTGCAGGTATTATTTTTTCGAGCTTTAGCTTGCGCCTAATTCAGTGTGCAGATACACTTTTAAACTTTGACAACCCCCGAACGTTTTGCCATGAAGTAACAGATCCTTCGCGATACTTGGCTGCCTGAAAAAGGGTTATAATTATTATGGTCTACCTATGCGTTCATCATTACTTGTAAATGAAGAGTGTATTAGCTACTATGTAATACGTCGCATAGGTAATCTACGTCATCAATTTCCAAAATAGGAATATGGGGCTATGCAAAATCTGGGATGGTGGGTGCGCAGCTGCCAAGCCATCGGCAGTGACTCTCCCCCTGTCTTGGCGTTGTCTCTACCTAGAAAGTGTCTTATCCAGCAACACAAATCAAGGAGCAGGCTATCTACCATTGCAACATGGCATCCATGACTGGCTCCGAAGTAGAGAAATATATAATTACCGGCAAACACCTAGTTCCTCATTTTACCTTTGGTGATGGGGCGTGCTAAACCTTCTACGCGTGGTATTGTTAGGTTCGTAAGGGGGTACCTGGTTTGGTCTTTCTTTTTGTCGCGAGGCTGTCTAGCTACACCTGCCGCCATAGTTTTCTTCTCTGCGTTTATTCTTCTGGTCTGGGTAAAAGAAATGGGTGAGCGCATATTTTAGCTTTGCTTGCCACCCAGGAAACTCACTATCGTCTTTTTCTTCTACTGGGGGGTCTGTGTTCTTCCCGGAGACTCGCGCTGCCCCGAGTGCCATGATTCCGTCAACACCACTCTTCGGCTTTTGAGGACCGGCAATACTGACTAGATGATGACGGCCAGACAACTCATGTCTTCTAACGGCGCATTTTCAAATGCTTCGATTCGACATAAGCTCAAATGCCTCTTCAGTGCAGCTGTAATTGCGTTGGTGTTCTATCTGGCTGTCCTAAACCAGTTCGACAATATACCTGCTATCGACTTTCCCCATCATTTCCAATCATTAATCACGAAGCACCCGATCCATAAGCTAGCAAAATATGGCCAGGCTCATTTCGAGCAGCTGCTTGCAAAGCGCTCCGCCACACTGGAACAGGCCGCAGGCCAATATCGCGAACGTCGGGGACGACACCCTCCACCCGGGTTTGACACGTGGTTTTTAGCTGCACAAAATAGCAGCGCAATCATAGTAGAAGACTTCTTTGATCGAATTTACCACGACATTAGTCCGTTCTGGGCTCTCGATCCGACGTATCTACGACGAATGATTCAAGACGAACAACATTACATACGTGTCCGAGACGGCAAGGCATGGTTCGTGTCAGATCATCTTGAGCTTCGTCAGCCCTGGGTGCAGTTATGGACCGAGTTGGTACAGGAAATAATGCCGAACTTACCCGATCTTGACATGGTCCTCAATGTCATGGATGAAACGAGAGTTCTGGTACCCTGGGAAGACATGGCTAAGCATGTAACCGAAGAACAGCGTCGACGCCACTTTTTTCATCCTTCCAAAGCCATCACCGAGTATACCAAGTATCAAGACGAGCACCGCGACAATGACGAGTCGGCCATCAAAGTCGAGTGGATTAGTAATGAAAAACATCAATACTGGGACCATTACCGTGTGACCTGTCCGCCAGATACACCGGGTCGCAGTGTATCCAGCTTAGAGACTATCGCCCGCCCGCCGAGTTATCCAGCACAGCCCATGCCATTTACGGTGGGCGGTTTTATCAAAAACTTTACAGCATCAAAGGATCCTTGCTTGCAGCCGCATCTTCGTGGTATGCACGGAACTTTCATCGAAGGCGTCAGCATGAAAACAACACATTCTCTTGTCCCCATTTTCGGCGGATGCAAGTTACCTGGCAATAACGAGATTCTAATACCAGCGGGTATGATTCTCGATAGCTATGATCTGTTCAGCGGGGGAGATTCCCATGGCGGAGACTGGGCGCTGAAGAAGAATGGGCTGATATGGCGCGGTGTCGCGAGCGGCGGCCGACATAAAGACGATAATTGGTGGGGGTTCCATCGTCATCGGTTCATTCAGATGATGAACGGCACTGTTGTCTCACTCTTAGAGGCTGGCGAAGATGTCGCCCCTACCTTCAACTTGTCAGCGGCCAGCGAGTATCAGGTTCTAGCGCAGAAGCATAACGGCCTAGGCAAATGGCTTTCATCGTTTAGCGACGCGGCTTTTGTGAGATTTGAGTGCTTTCCTCCGCAGCAGGACAAGAGTTGCTGGTACCTAGATCCGCATATGAAATTAAAGGAACCAATACACATGAAAGATCAATACGAGTACAAGTTCCTGCCCGATATTGATGGAAATTCATACAGTGGGAGGTTTCGGGCGTTCATGCGGAGCACAAGCCTCGTTCTGAAATCATCTATCTATGCAGAATGGCACGATGATCGACTTATCCCATGGGTCCACTTTGTCCCCTTCGATAATACCTTCGTCGATATCTATGCTATTCTTGAGTACTACCTCGAGGGGCACGATGACGAAGCACAAAAGATTGCGGAAGCAGGGAGGGACTGGGCCGAGAAGGTCATGCGGAGGGAAGATATGAAACTATACGTTTGGAGATTGCTGTTGGAATACGCAAGGGTTATCGATCCATCTCGAGCAAAGTTGGGCTTTGTAGAAGACTTGAAACATTCAAGTTAGCTTGCTAAGGCTGCGCGCTGGGTAAACCTGAGGGTCACTTGCATGTTAGACCATATAGACTTGCATTCCTTCTGTTCCACCTAGATTAATATCACTACCGTTACATTAATTACCCCATTGCTAATGTTAATTAAAATCATTATTACCTGATTCTTGGTATTCAACTATTGGGGGTGCGACGAGACGGCATGCATGGTAGTGTAACAGGCAACTGGCGAATACAGACAAATATCAAGTTGCCCTAAGCACATATATACTACTGCGTTCCTTACAGACTTCAGTAGTAGATGATTTGATACATCATATCGGATCCTACACTACTACAACCGCTCTTTGGGACGGATGGCGCCAATAACTCCACGATTCTGAGATGTCAAGGGTATATACGCCTGTGACTTACTTGCTCATATTATTTACAATCTTTATCCAAGCTCGAACCTAGTATCGGCTGTTCCTGAACTCAACGTCTTTTCTAAAATTCCATGTCGATCCGTAAGCGGAAACATTCTTATAGCCAAGGACGCCCTCGATCAAGCTCAGAACTATCGTCGGCGAGACTGCCTGGGTGTGGTACCGCGATTCTGAGACGACTGTCAGGCGGTCATATACGACACCAAGGCCGAACGCGGATTGGTGTAATGTGACCTCGGCGCATGGTGGCTATTATGATGGGTCGGTTAGTTGCATCGAAGCTACAGTGCAAGTGAATGGGCGAGAATGGGTGCGGCACTTACCCTCGTTGTGTTGTTGTGGTTCGTCCTGGACCACTTTTTCAGATAATCGGCTATGAACTGTAGTGTTGGACTGTGGCTGCATTGGACTTCAAATGATTCTCTGCCCTGGTCGCGCAGGATGAGGTGATAGGGCGGCTTGAGGAGGAGCTCGTCCGGGCGCGATATGATCCCGACATCAGGTATCACGTCGAATGTGGGAGATATTACCTGTGTGGTGGCACCATACCTTATGGGCACTTCGACGACAGCGGCGTTACCCGTCTTATTATCGACAGCCACATCTGCCCAGTCATCTGCGGCCGCGGGCTCGGCACTTGAAGAGGAATCGTGTTTCGCTTTTTCGTCGAAGACATTTAGTAGCTTCCCTGTGAAAAACGAGTGTATGTAGGCCTTTGACGGGGCTGCGCTTTTGGGCAGGGATATTATGAATCCTCGCTGTTGGTCGGACCAAGATATGCCCATTTCCCGGCCCTTGGATGCCTACTCACCACTATGTCAGTTTAGTACGCGAGAGGCAAAGGACACGAGCTCTTACTCCAACGGAAATACGGATATGGCTGTCTGTCTTCTCCAGGAGCGTATCTGCCCATTCCGAGTTCTCCTCATCATCGGCGAGAGTGCTAAGAGCTGTGCAAAATGTCTCTACGGCGGCGGCGACGGATGGCGCCAGGGTCGCCTTATCTGGGTAGAAGGTTCCTAGCTCTGCGAGAAGGAGCGGCCATTCAGGTTGGACGGTGACCCTTACGCCTATCACCTCCTTCAAACTCCGGATCGCCTTCTGGACCGGCGTATCTTCATTATCCCAGGAGTCGCGGATGCCGACTTGCAATTTGATCGGGCTATCAGGATACCGGTTTTGTTAGTCTTCCTGATTCATTGAAAACGTAAGTTCCGCGTATACTCACAGTTTGGACATGGCTGATATATCTCGAACGTTGCGGCGGTCACGTAATTGCTCTGTTCTCGATTACGGTTACGGTAAGGAGTTTCCGTATCCTTTCAACGATGGCGCGGGAACGACGTACGTTTTTACCATATACGCTAACACGTGCCTTCACGACTCAATAGCTTAGGCTTTCCGCGAGGCTTCTCGCTTGAATTCAAATGGCTTGCGTTAAAACGCAGTAGATGCAGGGAACTGCCCTGCCAAGGCCCAGCTGAAGGTTCGGCAGAGGCGGTGTTGGCGACCGGCTGGCGACCGGAGTCTAGATAGTGCAACGAGCTAACAAAACTAAGCCAAGGTGGCCTCATTGTTCCATTGTCGTTACATGCTCGCTTGAAAACCCCCGCTCCGTTGCCTATTCATGCTCGGGGACGGAATGGTCCGGCTTACTTGGCTCATGATGCAGAGGCCTTATTGTGACCGGCGCTACGGCTCGCGTCAGTAGCCTAGTTGGTTTGAAGCCGGGGCTCCTCGAGGATGAAGAGCAATTGCAAACCAGCAGTGGAGGTCCGTCTAATCAGTGTTGAGCCAAGCGGTGTGACAGGACTTTAAGGCCTGCATTCGACTTTTTCACAAACAATCATCGCATTCCGAATCATGGTACGATGATGATGCAGGTACCCGTCTCAGCGTTTTCTCGTCGAATGCATGGTGGCTTAAGCCAAACCGTCTGAAATATGAATTTAGCCTGCGCCGCTCTCCTGCATTGCGGAAGCAATGTTCTTCTTTTCTGGAGAATCCCTCCACGGTTTCCGAAACATGAGATGATTTGTTGAAATGTGATCATATAGAGGGATCTCCAATCTAGGACTCTATGCTGAGATGTGGTAAGACTTGATCTAGGTTGGGTAATCTGGCTTTTGTTAGCGACACTAGTTATAGCGTGCCGGAGCTGAATCCGAAGGATTCGAGGTGCCTGTAGTAGACGCGGGATGCTTTGTGTCGGCCAATCAGAGAACTCAAGCTAGCTGAATACTTTCCACATCGGGTGCAATTTGGTAGGGCTAGAAACAAGCTTAACTGTCGAATCAGGGGTAAGGGCAGCCTGCGAATAGCTTCAAAGCTTGGCCGAATTGGGAAGGGCTGAAACTCAGGGTAGTGTTAGCTGGAAGGCTGCTCAGGACGGAATCACAAATACCGTACAGTATCAAAGAGTAGAGAAACTGGCCGACGGAGGAGAATGGAGACAAAGGCATTGCGCAATGGGTATATAAGTTGTCGTCTGAACCCGATTTTCTGTTGTTGTTGATCATCTATCATCCACAATTCACAAAGCCCTTCAACCCCTTACTTCTCTAACCCCATCTTCGCAACATTTCTAGACACTTAGAACGATCCAAAGCCCATTCACCATCATGTCTAAGCTCCCACCAGTCGAGAAACTTCCTCTGGCTATTCGCAAGAGTCGTAAGTTAAACCCACTACATCTTCGAACAAGTCACCCAAATACTAACAGGACGGCTGTAGTGAGAGATGATTGGGATGCAAAGAAGGGCGGTATCGAATCTAAGCTCTCCGAAATTTTGGGTGTTGCATGGACCATCAACGTAAACCCTAACCAGATCTATGCCTACTCAGATAGTAGTGCGTATGCGAAGGAAAATCTAGGCGCGTGCCTTTATGAGTGATTATCCAATGCCACATCATACTTAATTAGGGAAGATATTAATACCAGGTTTAGGTACTTTGATGATGCTTCTAGGAGACTACGAGAGTTCGAGGAGAAGTATGGAGAGGATGGTTTGAACGAGCTGAACACCATCGCTCACGCTCACGTTCTGACGTTGGATGTGGACGAGAACAAGCGCTTCACCTACTGCGGTGCCGACGTTGTCGATGGTCAGCTTCGCCTCGTGTTCGCTCCCGATCGTCTAGGCACCAACATTTCATCTTGCCTGGACCGTGATGTCCTGCTCAAAGCCCTCAACGACGCGCCTGCTCCGGATGGAGCCTCACTGAGCTACATGGCCCGCACGAGCATCCGCGAGAACTATGATCCCAAGATCGAGGAGATTCGCACACGCATCGGTGAGCTTGTGGGCAAGCCTGACATCAAGCTGAACCCTAGCTGGGAGGAGAACTTCGCAAAATTGCAGGAGGAGAGCAAGAAGAAGAAGACAGACCTAACAAAAGACTGGGAACAGTACTTTGGTGCCTGGTCCCGATCATATTTCGATGGCCTCGTCAGCCAGCTCCAGTGGCAAAAATTCGAGGACGACGAACTCTTACAGGAGGGCTTCAACGACGTGATCAGCAAGGGAGAAATCGTTTTCAGGATTGTCGACAAGCTCGTGAAAGGCTCGTATAACGAGGCCGTGATTGAAGATGGCGTTCTCTATCTTCAGGTAAGAAAGATGGCTCAGCCCCCCTTCCCCTTTTTTTCTCTTGACCTTGACTGACAAACATTCTAGACTATTCCCGCTAAATGGGGGACAAACACCGATAACGCCGCCGAGAAGCTTGTCGACATGCTATAAACGAAACAAAACCTATTGAACTTGCTAAAAGTATGATTGGGTTGTTGGAAAGGAGGCATATATAGGGAATTTGAGACCATCGGGCCAAGGCTACAGATAACTTCAATTATTTCATGAAGAATAAATTCAAGAATGAACAGAACATAACCGTAAATTATCTTCAGCGCTTTCTATGATATATGGCCTTTAGCTTGTAGAGATCAAACATCATGGGTGTTTTGACACTTGAAGCCGTACTTTGATCAAGAGAAATGGGGATCTATTACATAGTAAGTACCTATGTAGGTGGGTAGTATATACCTCCTCAATGTAGGTAGGTTAGTACCTAGTAATTATGTAGGTATCTCTGAGATGTAGTTAGATACTTACTATACCTATTAGAACATGGAATGCTACCATGTAGGCATGATATATGTGTGTAGGCTCGGGGAACACTGAAATCTACTAGTCGCTTGTACCGCTTTGCTTGACTATAATCAATTGTATATATGTTGCTTACCAGTACCTACCGTGCAGGCACGTATGTAAGGCAGACATCTACTTCTCACCTACCGAGGTACTCTCTTGCACTTTGATCGATAGGCGTGCTTTACTCTAATGACGTTGACGATAATCTATTATAGAAGCTATGCATCTTAGACGTGACAGAGCTACAAGTAGCCGTGCCTCTCTACCCAGATACGGGCTCCTTACTCGTGTCGGCATCACATGTCAATAAAGCCCAGCATCAGCTTATACTGTACAAATACCACCAGTAATATAGCCTACAATCTAAGTACTTAGTAGGTATAATCGTAAGCAGCGTTAATCTCGGGGTTTAAACCGATCAAATCTATAGCTAATAGTACCTACCTAGGTAGGCGAGGTACCTATCTAAGGTTAGGTAAGTAGGTACCTTGTGGATCTCGGTTAGGCCCCTGTTTTGCCAAGGGTCCATAGCCCACAGCCTACCGGCACCTACCGGGACCATCCACTTCTACTGTACTGTGCTTGGTAACCGCGACGTACAGTACATTTGGGTCATCGCCGTGTCAAATTGACAATGTTCCGTCCCAACGCACCGAAATCTGCCTAATGCACCGCCGACGTCAGTCCTGAAGCGGCTTTTTGCACCGTTTGACGAGGTAGATATGGAATGATTGGCATCAAGGTGGCTCACAGAAGACTGAAGCGTCTCATCGGGCTCTGCTGACATACATACTTTACCTTAGTAGGCGGTGTTGTTGGGGGGCTGCGGATTGCGGCTATGCTCTATGCCATGCAGTTGAGATAGAAAAAGAACTCGTAGTAAAAGGACGCGATATCCGCTTCGTCCAGTTTGTGCCGCTTCTCCCTTTGGAGTGCAGCCGTCGTCTATAGATCTCTCAGTTGTGGCTACCATGGATCCATTATCGGTTGCCGGGTCTATCGCGGGTCTCGTTACGTTGGCCGACGCGCTTTTCCGTGGAGTATATAAATACTACAAGACGGCTTCAGATGCTTCAGAGGAGATCAAAGAGCTCGGCAATCGCCTACAGTCACTGGCTGGCACCTTACACAGCCTCGGAATTCTGGCTGATGCTCTCGAGCAGGATGGAACGCATCCCACAATTCGGATGACTCTTATCTCGGACGCTGTGAAGCTGCTTGGGGAGATCCAAGCACGTCTTGACAAATCCAAGTTGAAAATGTCCAGTTCTAAGCTCGGTATGATCCAGCAATCCCTCAAATGGCCCTTTACGAAGACAGGGACCAAAGAACTCACAGAGAAGTTGGCGCAGCAGCAAGATGCGATGAGCTTAGCTCTGCATGCTGATTCATTGGGCAGCCTCGCCAGGCTCCTCGGCGATAACAAAGATATAAAAGCACAACTCTCCTCTATAGAACAAGGTGTCAAGAACCTGCAAACGCTCACCAGGATCGACGTCGATGCTGGGCGTCAGCGCATTCTAGATTTCTTTCTGAAGGTCAACCCACAGGCACATCTCGACACCAGCATGAAGTTGAGGCATCCAGGGACCGCACTTTGGCTCATAGAATCTCCTAAATTACAGCAGTGGATAGAGACAGCCGGATCGACCATATGGTTAAGTGGCATTCCGGGAGCCGGAAAGACGGTGCTCGCTGGAGCCGTGATACAGAAAGCCCTCGAAAGGGGAAAAGGTTCCCCCGGAATTGGTGTGGCATTCTTCTTCTGTGATTACAAAGACCCCGAGGCGGTTATTTTATCCAACATTCTGGGCGCCATAGCTTCGCAGCTTGCTCGTCAGAATAGTCAGAGTTTTGATATATTGAAAGAGCTATTTGAATCATTGCATCCTCAAAATGCGTTGGCGAAGAGCCCTGACTCTGACATTCTTCAAGATTGTCTCGAGAAGATATTCAAGTGTTTCGATCAGATAATTTTGATAGTTGACGGCTTGGACGAGTGTGGCGATAACACCGACGAAGTTACCCAAGCATTGGCTGATATTGTGGACTACTCGCCCAACGTTACAATGGCCCTGGCAAGTCGTGATGAATACAACATCGCCGTCAAACTCCGTGATAGCTTCACAAAGATTTATGTTGGCGCTCGGAAAGAAGATATCTTACTTTACGTAGCTTCCGAGATTGATAGGCGTGTCAAAGACGGTAGACTACGCATCACCAACGCCGAGCTCAAGGGCGAAATCATTAGTAAACTCTCCGGTGAAGCCGAGGGCATGTAAGCTATCTATAATCGTGGTATGTTCATCGAGGGAAGTGTGTACTAACCTTGCTCCTAGGTTTAGATGGGTGACCTGCCAGCTTGACTATATCTGTGGCTGTCCTACCGACGCTGATCGCAGAGTGGCCCTGAGGGAGCTTCCACCGACACTCGACGCCACATACGAACGCATACTTCGAAGAATTAACCAGGGGCATCCGCGAGCACGACAGATTGCGCAAATATGTTTTCGACTAATTGCTGCCAAGCTTGCCGGCCGCTTGCACATAGATGACATGCGCTATCTCGTTTCTATACCTAGGACTCTAAATACTATATTAGGAGATCATGATATTGTCACGGAGGCGGAGATCGCTCTACAGTGCAGTAGCTTTATTCGGAAGTCAGAAGATGGAAGTTATTTCGAGTTCTCGCATTTTACTGTCCTCGAATTTTTGGAGCGGTTGACGCTGCTGAGTGACCATGAGCTTGCTGACTACCATGTGTCGGAGCGGACCTGCAATGCTACTCTTGCTCAGCAATGTCTTCGATTATTGCAACTTCGCAATTTCGACTATAAGTCGGATCTGGACAAAGATGTACAAGTACAGCACATGGTGAAAAGAAACCAGGACTTGTTCGTTTACCCTCTAGCAGCTACTATCTGGCTCCCTGCATTGAGACGCGCACCACGGGATGTGGACTCTTTAGAACTTGCCAAATCCCTCTTACATCCACGTAAGACTCCTTCATTTATCTCCTGGGCTGTACAATTGGTTACCAATAGTGCGTCACAAGATCCGTCAAACCCAGATGCTCTTCTACAAGCAACCTCCCTTGTTTTGAGCCCAACATTTCGAACAATTCACCTCTCTGCTGTTCTAGATCTTCCAGAGTTATGCGAACACCTTATCCAAGTTGACCCCAAGTGGAACACAGTTTCTGCTCTGGGGACACCGTTGGAATGCTCAATCATGCGAATTTGTTGCCTGCATATTCTATCTGCGCGCCCTGTGGCCGATATGATCCAGTTTCGAAAAATTAGAATAGCAGCAGAATATGCCACACACCGCCCAGGAGACGTAACTACATTGCTGAGAATGGCAGGCTCCATCATACAAAGTCCGCCTCGCAAAATTGGAGGATGTTCTCTTCTAGTGTGCGCTACTTTTGCCGCACTTATCTCATTAGACTTTTCTCCGGTATCTAACGTTATCTCTATGGGGTGGAGCGTCTCCGACGACGAAGCAATTAGCTTTGAGGCAAGCATGGCGCAACTACTTCTCAATTATCCTCACAAATATGTTTCTGGCCCTCATACTCACCAGGACCGATTGACAGCCTCGTTGCTTAGCTTAATAAATTCGCTCAACAACTTTCGGGTATTTGATAACGACCCGGGCTACAAGCTGTGTGTAGCGGCCTGGAATACGGCGGTTGCGCTTGAGTGCAGTTTTACTGAAGATTCGAACTTAATGAGTCTTCGGGTAACTACATCAGTGGAGGCACTCATCCGAAAATGTGAGGCAGCAATTTGGAATGACGATGCAGAATTGATGCAGAGGTACTTGGAAGATGGACGAATTAGTGGCCCTGAAACTGATGACGACGGCGGAGAGGCATGCGGATATTCGTTATTACGCAAGGCTGTCAGTCATGGGTCAACGGAGATCACTAAACTGCTCATCAACTACGGTTACAGTGTGCAAAAACCATCTCCAAGCGGTCTTTTCATTATTCACGAAGCCTGGGCCTGTGAAAGGGATATCATCAAGCTGCTACTAGACTCTGGAGCTTCGCACCTTGACCGTGACATTAGCGGCAATAGCATTTGGCACCTGGCAGCGAAAGGCTTCGAATATGGCACAATTTCAACGCTCCTACAAGTGACTGGAGATAAAAAAATCCAGGCATTGCAGATGCAAAATTATGAAGGCTATACGCCTTTGACTCTGGCTATCCAGGCTTCAATAGGAGCACTCGAACCTGATCGAATAAGTGCTACCGAGACAATTAATTTGCTATTAGATGCATGCGAGCGCGATGCACTATGCTGGAAATGTGCTGGATCGCCCTGGCATCTTGTAGCCCAATCTAGCTCCGTGAGAGTGGTAAAGTCCCTTGCTGAGAGTGATGTTCCTGTTGACCCTATCCAGGAGGGACAATCAAACCCGCTACACGCCCTGGGCGCAGAAGTTTCTAAAGAAGTTGTTGAATTGCTAATGAAATTGTTTGCTACTACGAAAGATTTGCAATACCGGGGTCTAGCTCCGTTGGAAGGATTCATCTACCGCTGCCTTGAGCAACATGCACTGCCCAATCCAGGGGTCATTGAAAGCATGGTTCACAACGATGTTTCCGCGAACATGACTCAGAAACACTCTTCCCTGTGGGAATATTTTTGTGGGAGTATTTTAGGTTGCACTACCCTTCGAAATGAGATTACCCAAAAACCACGAGATCAATGTCTCGATTTCATATTTCGACAAATCCTTCAGATGAAGACTATCGAAGCGTACGAAGAATTGAAAGGCCAGTCCGCCACTATACCGCTGTTTTCCGGCCTCATGAGACATGGGATTACACACACAATACCCACCGATATCCTAGGGGAGATAATTCGCCGTACGAAGCTTTGGGCGTCTGCATGTCTTGCCCAGGAAACTGTTGCGTATGTTAAGCACTTGATCAGCATGGTGAACATTAAAGCAGAAACTGCATGGCTTGACGACCCGATTCAGCTGAAGTTGATCCGTCTACTTTTATCCAATGGTGTCAATGTCTTTATGCGTGGTGATTCTTTCTCTATATTGGAAGAGGCATGTTGGCGCCTCCACTGCGGGCAGAATCATCCCACAAACGGCCAACTGGCTGCGTCTGGGTATTCTCTTGAAAAACAGGTTTTCGCCGAAATCATAAAACATGCCACTTGTGAAGAGCTGAATGCAGCGTACCTTCACGAAGACGGCTATCTTCATATTATTGCAAACAAGGGTTGTCACTTCGGCTCATCATGGATGATCGAAAAGTTAGTAGCGGGTGGTTTAGATCCTAATGGACTTCGCGTCGGCCGCATCGGAGAACCGCCTCTTGTTCTTTGTTTAATGAGAAGGGCAACACCAGCTGCTCTATCGCTTCTTAAACTGGGAGCCGACCCCACAGAGAGAGCACATGGCAGAGCTTTCAATGCTTTGCACGCGGCAGCATGCAGAGGACAAATCGACTTTCTAAGGTCTCTTTTGGACAAGGTCCAAATACGATTTCCGTGGGACCAACAAGCAGATTCAATTATGAACTTTGAAGGTCATAAGCTAAACATCTGTTCAACAAATGCGTTGCATTTGGCCTCACGCGGTGGCCATACTCACTGCATACGGTTCCTTATCGATAATGGCGTATTCTTGGATGCGAAATCGACTGCACAGTGGGGATACAATTGCTTGCATTTCGCTGCTATGGGAGGCTTCATCGAAACTATTGAATATCTTCACTCAGTCGGTCTAGACATAAACCAGCCGGCTGATGATGGAAGCCTGCCACTGCATTTCGCTGTTCGGAATGGACATGACGATGCGGTGAGAACCCTAGTCAAGCTTGGTTCTGCCGCCCCTCCGGATGGCTTTGGAATGACTCCTCGGATGTATGCCGAGAAGTTAAAATACACCGACATCATAGTATATTTAGAAGGGATGCAGAGTCACCCGCGCATCCATCTAGCAAGACAAATTATAGAAGCCCAACGAAAAAGCCCAAAAGCCTTACTCGTCGCTCTCGAGAAAGCTATAAAAGATGGAGAGTTAGAAACATGTGAGAGGTTGATTATAAGGGGAACCCCACTCGACGTGTCTATGCCCAGCTGTGCCGGATGCTCTCCTTTAATAACTGCCATTTTATGGAGGAGGGTGGACATAGTATCATGGTTGCTCGGGAAACATGTTTCAGTGCTTCGTACGGCTTGTAGGAGACACGGCCGTGGGAGGTCCACACTCGAACTTGCTGTTGAACATCTGCAGTTACCGCATATTCTTCAACAAATCCTTGATATCGCCCTGGATACTGCTTGGGATCTAGACTCTCTTGGTTTCCCAATCTATTACTCTGTTCGCAGCAATAATCATGCCAGCCTCGTTTTGATGTTACAACACGTCAGCCAAAATTTAGAAAGATACAGGTATGTAATTTGACAGTCAGACCACAATATTATGACTAATTTCAAGAGCATTCTCACTGGAGATTTGCAACAGACCGTCCTCGCGAACATGCTAAATAAAGAATGCACTCTTGTACACATTGCGATAGACTATAAAAACATCGAAATGTTAGAAGCCCTTCTTGAAGCTGGCGCTGATGTGGACATCCTGGATAGAGAAAATCAAACTGCTATCCAAGTTGTAACAGATCGGCGTCTTGAGGCCAGGCTTGTTGCTGCCGGCGCCAAGAAGGGATGGGTCGACTCGGAAACTTGGAGGAGTCTGGTCGACACTGTTAACAGATTTCCTGAAGGTCCTTCGATTCTCCTGGGCGAACAAGTGCGCCGACACTGGGTAGCAGGCTCTAGAAATCTTCCTGTGTGTTTATACAACAGCTTCTTCCCTGGCGACACTGACCTCCCCCACCCGAAAGTTCTTTGCTTTCTTCGGCAACACGACGTGGATATAGACTTGATGGGCCTTAGCCAAGTCACCATCATGCAATTGGCCCTCTGCAACATATTGTCGACGAGTTATCTTCTCAATCTCCCCGAAATATTTTACCGTAGGCCATTTCCCTGGCATGTAATTGGGCACCAACTTGATAAAATTCCATGGATTAATGGACACTGGGGGGTTTTCAAGAGACGGGTATCTCCGGAAGACCTCAAAAATTTGATGAATCTTCATCCTGCACAAGGCATAAGCCCGTTATGTCAAGCTGCTGCAATCGACGCTCTAAGCGTGATTGACAACTGCCTAGAAATGGGGGCTGATATCGATTTCGAAGGCAGCTCGTATGGTTCGGCACTGAGTATGGATTTCTTTTTGCTCCCCTTGTTAATCCCCCTTGAGGACTATTTCAAGACTTTGACTACTTGCGCCAATTATTAACTTTTGTTTCCTAATAGTGGCAGCATGCGCCAACTGCCGCTTAAAAGCGGTAAAGCATCTCGTCCGACACGGCGCTTCTATTGTATACCACGGAGAATCCGGCGTAGTAAGCGCCATTAAGCTGGCTAATGGACATAAAAAGATCATAGGCTGGTTGTTAGTGGGACAGTTCACTGAGCAGACAAAACTGGAATACACGGCCTCTCAAGATTCGGACCGTAAAACATCAATTCGACTTTGGTCAGGGACTCAGCAAAAGCCAATGAGGCTTACCGGATATCGCGAGCGTCAAACCCATGAGTCTCTTGTAGACTATGTTTTCAGACTCGCTACGATTCGTGATTCAGTACGAGGTAGGGCACTCCCTCTTCACCGAAAGGACCCTCTCGCTGGCCTCTTCAATCTCGTTTACTACCAGATCTAAATGAGCTTGACTTTTCTAAAAGTTCACGCCCAGGCACTAATGGGTTCGATACACACTGCTTGATACCTTTTCTACAGATACGAATTTTGACTTTCTTATATGTTATCCACAATGGATTTACGGTTGTAGGGGGGGTTTTGGGCAAGTATCGGATCTAAAGCTAGCTATTTATATTATCATGATATTAAGCAGTAGATATCCGCGTATCTACGTATAATTACTTTGTACTTTCAAATACGTGATATATAATCGTCGGAACATTTATCCCGTTAGTACATGAATATCTCTTTCACTGCTCCCCACCTGTGCTTACCTAGAGTACTCATTGGGAGGCACGCAGTTTTACACACTATCGTTGCCGTGACTCAGTCAAATAAACGTAATTATCGCTTGGAACAAATTCAATATGTTATTAGGCCTAAGCCGAGAGTTGAACACCAAGATTCAGGCTTGTTGTGATCTGTGATCTGTGCAATAAAGGGCATAGCGTACATTTATATCGAGTGCATTGAATATATCCCCGCGCAACAATAGAAGTCTTTGCATTGCATCCCTATGTTGATATCTATTCTCAACTCTTTTAGGCATAAATGTGACGCGTTCGTATGCCTCTAATGACGGCATATTGCTCATATCGGCCTCAGATATGTTTTCCAACACAAAATATGTAGTGCACATAGAAAATGTCGAGGTTATCGACGACTCAAAAGCCTAGTGGGGAGACCAAGTATCAACTCAAAGATATTCTTTTGACTTGACGGAGCCCAGTGCATTGACGGCTACATGCGGCAACAGGCACGGGTTAATCGTCTTAGCCATCTCTAAATAACGACTGGCGTGGATGTTGATCACAAGAACCAAATAGCTAGAATTCATATCCGATTTAAGCGAGACTGGGATTTATACATTATGTATAGTATAATCATAGATGCGGGTACGGGTCTGTCTTTGTAAGAGACCTCAGCTCTCCCCTTCCCATGAATTCCTGACGTTCCGAAATAGGTATACGAAAGCGAGGGTGCAAGGGGAAGCGAGAGTATTCGGATAGTACAGACTGTAGACCTCCCGCCCAGGTGAATAAAAGATTATTCCCAGTCCGGATATCATATCCCTACCACTTCCAGTTCAATTCTTCATATGCGAGTAAGTTTAGCGCTTTTCGGTGTGAATAAAAGAGCACAGGTGATCCATGCATTCGCTGTCTCTCAAGTTATTTTGCTGCGATAATGGTTTTGAGAACGGAACTACTTAGACTTTCCCATAGTGGACTGTTGCCTTCTATAGGTATGCTTTAATAAACGTACTTAATTATTCATGTTCCTAAATAATGGCACAGCAAGCGCGACTTAGCCTGGGGTAAACCTCGGGCCGCTGCTGCCGTGACCAGATACCTAAATTGTAATGATGCCATGAAACCCGTAGGTGCCTCAGCAACTACTATTCCAGTTAGTAAGTGAGAACCGCAGGGCGTCTACCCAGAGCGTCTACCCAGGCAACGAAGTAAAATACCTACCTGCCTAGGTACCTAAAGGTTTATTATCTACATATGTAGGTAGATATGCCAGACCATTTCTTCTTTCGTCATAGCCAGCTACGCACGCATTCGCGCATTACATCCCAACAGCATACACCTATCATTTTTTGACTCGTATCGAAGTAGGAAGCGTACAAGCGGAAACCTCAAGGTTAGAAAACCAAACATGGATACTGATCTCTACGACCTGGGAATCGATTTTGTGACGCCCTCTAATCCGCATTGGAATCTCTTTTCCGTGACCTATAATTCCCGCGTCCCAGTTATACCAGCCATTGTCATCGTCCCAGCGACCGTCGAACAAGTCTCGCAAGCCGTCCGCTGTGCTGCCTCCCACGGCCTCAAAGTTCAGGCTCGGTCTGGCGGTCACTCATACGCCTCGCACAGTAATGGCGGGACCGACGGGTCTGCGGTGGTCGATCTGCGAAAATTCCAAACCCTTCGTATATTGGAAGCTGGCATCGTTGTCGTAGATGGCGGCGTGAGATTGGGCAACCTGGCCACTGCTATATTTAATACTGGCACAAGGGCTTTGGCGCATGGCACCTGCCCAGCTGTTGGCGTCGGCGGCCACTTCACACACGGCGGTTTTGGCATGCAGTCCCGCGCTTGGGGGCTCGCTATGGATCAAATCGTCGGCTTAGACGTTGTCATGGCGAATGGACAGGTTATTTCAGCGTCAAAGTCGGTGAATAAAGATATTTTCGAGGTACGTGCGCTATCTAAATCTTGTTGTAGCCAAGTCAGAGCACTTGACGGCTAATGGATATAAATAGTCCATGTGTGGAGCCGCGGACTCGTTCGGGATTGTGGTCAAATTCTACCTGCGCACACAGCCGGCCCCCAAGGTTATCGTCAAGTGGACTATCGATATGCCCGAGGCAGTAACAAGCATTAAAAGCGCGACTGACACTTTTAATTCGATTCAAGAATTCGTCAATAACCCACAGATTATTGACCGAAGACTTGGACTTGTCATTTTCCTCAAGCATGACCGTTTCACGCTTGAAGGTACGTATCTGGGAAGCATGAGCGAGTTCTTGGCGGGCATTTTATCAGAGTTTCTGCGTAGGTTCGACCACCAAAGGAATATTGAGGTCAAGTTCCGTGAACTCGGTTGGCTAGAGTTGTTACGGGCACTAGCTGGCACGGACCTCAAGGTTGGCTCTGACGTCTCCGACCATCAGTGTTTTTTTGCCAAGTCTGTCGTAGTGGCAAATCCTGGGGTACATCAAGATCGGTTGGAAGCATACTTCCTACACCTCCTGGGCAATGGCGCGGGTACCCCAATTGATTACTTCATCGGCGTCCAGCTCTACGGCGGCGCTGATAGCCAGATCACCGCCAACACTGAGCGCGACTCTTTCGGACATCGGAATGCTATGTGGGTCTTCCAGCACTATGGCTCTGTCCGAGACGGCTTCGGCTCGACTGACTTTCCGGAGGAGGGTATTCGATTCTTGGAGGGTTTGAATAAGGCCCTGGGACCGGAATGTGGAGCTTCTAAAAACTATGCCGACCCCTCACTAAACCGAGCCGACGCGCTGGAACTATTCTACGGCCGGAAGCTTCACAGACTCTCGTTGATGAAGGGACTCCTAGATCCCACCAATGTATTTTTCCACCCACAATCAATTCTGCCGATGGTCATAGAGTGAAGTTTACGAAGGAGGAGAAATCAGGGGAAATCTGAACCTGAAAAATTGGATGCGGTGAAAGAAAGACTCGGGTTCGGGATGATATAAGCATTAATGTCATCAAATATGAGATATAGGAAGAGATATGCTTCACTAATAGAAATGATTGCATTAGATGATGAATCTCGTTAGATATGCAGGCAGAGGAGACTACCAACCTTAGGGCTGCTTTTACACCCGAGGGGTTCGAGCGGCGCTAAAGGGGATGTGGTCTGTGCGCATGGCCGCCGAGTCCCTCTCTCTCGCTCACTTTTAACTCAAAGAATACATGTAGCAGTCCGGGAGAAATGAAACTTATTGCATAGTTGTTTGAAAGATATTATTTAAGTGTTATAGCTTAAGTTGTGCTGGCAAACCTGTTTGACATGGGCGGCAATGCTAGTAGTCATATTCAGCCATTCGCCTCTGTCACATCCCTTGACGTAGGCAACAAAACAAGCGAGAGACCCGTGGTTGTTTACTCTCTAGCGTTTATCTTTAGGAAGCGTATATTCTGTTCCAAATAGTGTAGAGCCTGGCAGTGCCTGGATCTCGCGATGTACCTGAGTAGTCAGCTTCGTGCTAGATATAGGGCCAATAAGAGCCCTCTGTCATGGGTCCATCGTACGCATTCAAGGTCTCCGACGCGCTGTGATAGCGGATTTAGCCCAACAAAGTGCCTGCTTGGGTGACGGGGTCACCTTGAATAGATAAAAATGTTACTCATAGTGATCTGGTAGGGGCTTGATCAGCGGGGGGGTATCTAGTACCGATGGCTCGGTCAAGGGGGGTAGGAAGATACCCAAACCCCCCCCCCCATGATTCGCAGACGGGGATCTCGTCGTATGCAGTGGTATGAGGGCATCGTAAGGGTATCGATGGGTTGAAGTCGTGTGTACCTCTGGCGTAATAAGGAAGCCATCACGACACTACCGCCCGTCCTCCATATAAACAAAAAATCAGCGCGACGACAGGGCAAATTGATCTTCCCTTTTAATTAACCATTTGCTAGCTTCTGGTGCTCTCAATGGAGAATTTTCAGCAAATTTGTCGCGAAAGAAATTGGTGTTCTGCGCATTCGGCATGCCTCCGTCGTCGCAAACCTCGAGCACCCAGCCCCAGACCTCAGCAAGAAGTGGACTCAAAGCCTGCGCGCCACACCTGCAGTCACCACAATTCCTCGACCCGGTATGTTAATTGCATCCATGATATGATCAATATTTTAATCATCATTTGCAGTTCTTCGGAAAGTAGTGCTATGAGTAGTTAGTGTTACTGTGCTTGCAAATGGTGGATGCTTGTTCTGACCTTCATGTGATAGCTTCTATCTGTCGCTTCTAGTCACCGCAACGTCGGCGAACTACTTCACATATGAATTTGGTCGTTCCGCGATAATATCATGGTGTTGAGTAATTGGTGGTGGTATTGTGGAAAGATATAGGCTTCAAATTGAAAGATTGTGTTGACTTGAAACCTGGCGGGAGTTGTATCATGCTCGTGGTGTGCATTACTTGTCTTGTGGATGTGAGCTGCTATGGGGAACAAGGCATCCATGATTTTGTGCACTTTTGCTCACGTTGAGCTTTAGGTTCCAATTGGGGGCCGGAAGTCGGAAAATGCAGATATTGCATATAACTAGATCATCACCTAGGTAGGTAATCTGGTTATATCCATATTACCCACTTTTTAAGTCACGGAGCCGAAATGATCCCCAAAGGAATACCAGAAATCAACTAGCCCTGTAGGTACCTACCTACCTACCTACCTACCTACAGTAGATGATGTTGTGGACTACAGGACCACAACACCACGTGCACATTTAAACAAAGCAATACACTGAAGCTATGGCCTCAGAAGCTCGAATACCTGTGCCTCTTCGTGGCCTTGAACGCCCCTACAACTATGTCTCCCAGGCTCTAGTCGCTGCCTCATATCCTCTACGGGGCATATACTACTTCTTACGTCATCCAGCCTTCTACCCTCTATTCCTTGGACGACTGCTCCCGCTTTCCATCATCTCGACGCTTGTGTACATGATCCTCTTTATTTTCACTTTCTTACCTCAACTTGCCTTCTTAGCCATCTTTCATGGCCGTGCTGCGTGGCTAAACGCAGTGGTCTTGGTGTTGGGAGAGGGCTTGGTGATCATCCAGGGTCTCTTCGAAGGGTTTTTCGTTGACGAGTGCAGAGTGGATGTATTTGATGTGAGATATCCTTTAGCCTTGTTACCCGCCCCATCGTGGGAGAGATGCGCTGCCCTACAGCGACCAAAAAACCACCACATTCGCATTTCCGCTAATTCTTCCGCAGGCGACGCTTATAAACGAAGACCTCGAGCACCTCGTCGCACCGCACCGACTCTTGTTCCCAGATGCACCGAACTCAGTTAAGAAACTTGGCAAGCCGACGAGCGCTGCGGTTTATCAGCCATGGAGCTTTGTCCAGATCCTCGAACTCATAGCTTGCCTGCCGCTTAATTTTATTCCGTACTTTGGTACACCAGCCTTTATTATCATCACGGGTGCTCGCCTAGGAACATTTGCGCACTATAGATGGTTCGAGTTGCGCGGGCTGAACAAGAAGGAACGGAAGCTGGCCATTCGAAACCGGAGCTGGGAGTATACATGGTTTGGCACAATGGCTATGATACTAGAGCTTATACCCATACTATCCTTCTTCTTTCTCTTGACGTCTACAGCAGGCTCGGCAATATGGGCTGCGAAGCTGGAGCAGCAAGTAGGAGTATCACCAGAGGCACCGAGAGAAGTGCCAGAGCAAGCCCCTGACGAGCCACCGCCGCCGTACGTGGACGATCCTGTATAGATACTATTATAGGTTTAATAATCTCGATGTTGCGACCGAGAATAGGATGAATTGCATGCCACTACATGATTGTACTACGTGGCTCCCAGTCTATCCTTTCCGTTATATCCATCTTGCGGTTACCCAATGTGGCAAGATCTACCACTTTAACTACGAAAATTGAGAATGAGATGTAAGTGCTGTCTTTTTCGTCGATTCAATCTATTCGTGGACATATCTCCGCGAAGTCACTGCTAGGTGAACGAGGATATCTTTTTTTTCAGAAATTCTCTGTAGCAAAGAAAGCGCTCTTGTCAAGAGTACCACACCATTTGCAATGCCATCTGTAACATCCAGGTCTAATCAGTCGAGTTCAAACCTCGAACTTTCGGCTGTTGTATCTCAATCTCCATTGCATCGTTGGTGTACATGAGATATCATCATACAGGCTGCACACCTATCATCACAGGGAACTTGCATCAGATGGATAAAATATCAGAATCCTGCGTTGTATTCAATGGTGACATTATCACTATCTCCAGAACAAGAAGTCGGTGATAACGTGCTCACGCCAAGCATAACAGACACGAACTAGAGATCTTAACAATATCTTCAACTCCATTACTTAACATTTTCTGCACTCAGTGGGAAACGGGACCCGGCGGGTTTCGGAAAGTCACATTGTTCGTGATCATACTGACCGTAGTTAGCAGGTACTTACCTACCTACCTACCTACATATAGGTACATTTCGGATTCTGATACGGTACCTAAGGTATCTTGATAGGTGAGTAGGTACTATGTATCTAAGAAATTGTGGTAGCAGTTGCCACACCTGCAGCCTCCTGCTTTCTACTCCTATAGATGGAAGCAGCGCGGAGATTGAAGTGTCCATGCCATGCCTGCATTCCGTATGCTGGGCTCCCGCGTTGGCCTTTGAGTGGAAGGTGCTCTAAATTTGTTAGGCACCTACTCACCTACCTACCGTGGAAGCAAGGTGGGCAAGAGATATGATGCAAGTGCCTGCTTGGATTCTGCTGGCTCGGCCAGTAAGATCATGAGCCATCGACGTGCCTTCCTCCCTATCCCACAGATAACGCGCTCACTTGATTCATGGGAAGGCACGACGATATAGGGCACGCACAAATTGTTTTCCAAGTTGGGATTTTTCTCTCTCGTTCTCTCATACTTCCTTTCCTACCCTTCCTCACCTTGTCCAACTCCTACACTCGTTCCTCTTCACCTCCTCTCCTACACCTCTCTCTCTTCTTCTCTTCCCTCAACCTAGGCAGCCATTCCTTACAACTTGCCATACTAGCATCTATCACAGGTCTATCAGCAGCCGGCTAGATATTCAGACTTTTGTCCACCATCTGCTTAGGGCCTTCAATCCTAGTCGCCCAAGCAAACATGCGTCTCGACGCCCTCCTGGGCCTCCTCGGGGCTGCAGGCCTCACAGGTCTGTCCTCGGCTCAGCAGTATGGCAATTCGTATGTACATCCTCTCTCCTACCATTCTAATAAAATCGCCTCATCCTTTGTTGGATTAGACTGTACTTCTTGATTAAGGTAAGGCTAATTGGTGTCAACTTCATAGCCCTGGCACCTCTGGAGGTGGAGGCAATCCTGACAATGGATCGGGTCCTGGTACTGGATCTGGCCCTGGATCTGGTTCAAGTCCTGGAGGCGGATCTGGAGGCGGATCTGGCCACGGAACTTGCCCTGTTCCTCCGCCGACTACTGTCTTCATCACCGTCACTCCTGCTGTCCTCCCCAGTTATACTGTCATATCTACCGTTGTTTCTACTGTCACTGTTGCCGCATCTCCCGGTTTGGGTGGTCCTGGTCAAGGCGGGCCTAGCCAAGGTGGCACTGGTCCTTTCGGCTCATCATATCTCCCATCTGGTACCGGTCCGTTCTCATGGTCCCCTGCCGGCGTGTCACCGTCCAACCCTGTTTACTGGTCTACTGACTTCCTGACTCTTACTTTGCCTCCTGCCCCGGGTCAAGCAACTCCAAGCATCGTTACCTATACTATTGTCTCTCCAGGGCAGGGTTACAATCCTTCGGACACCAACTATGGCAGCCACCCGCAGACCATCACTGTCACTCAACCAGGCGCTGGTGGATCAGCAGGTACTGGCTCCGGCGGTGCACCTGCCGGAACTGGCTCACCATTTTCCATTATCACCGCATCAGTACCAAACGGTCCTGGCAATGGGGGCCCCGGTGGTGCATCTGGCAATCCCAATCTCGGTACAAGCCCTACTCCTCAGCCCCCTTTCACTTTCACCGAGACCATCCCAGCCGGTGCCTCAGGAAATGGAGGTCCAAGTAACGGCAGCCCTGGAACTAGCGGTTCAGGAAACGGCGGACCTATGGGTACTCCGTATAACACCGGCAATTATCCTACATCCCCATATACCATCACTGTTACTGTTCCTAATGGCGGAGCCAACCCCTCTTCTTCAGGTGGACTCTCACCCGAGGGTCCCAATGGTCCCAGTGGTCAAAGCGGCGCGTCTATTATTCCTACTTTAGTGTCACCCATTCCACCTGGCCCCTTCTCTGGTCCTTTTGGTGTTCCTCCTTCACAATCTCAGACAGAGGTCCCTTTCAGCCCTTTCGGCGGCATCCCCCCCTCAAGCCAATACACAGGAACTGTTCCGAACGGAGGCAGCGGACCACAAGGTAGCCAACCTCTACCAACAATCACCATCACTTTACCTGGAGGATCACCGAATGGCCCTAGCGGGGGTGCTGGCGGCAGCGCATCTCAAGGTAGCCAGCCTCTACCAACAATCACCATCACTTTCCCTGGAGGATCACCAAACGGTCCTAGTGGTGGTGCCGGCGGCAGCGGACCTATTCAAACCATTACTGTCACGGCCCCTAATGGATCACCAACTGGGCCCGGTGGAGGCGCCGGTGGGACGCAGCCTCTTCAGACCCTCACTGTTACCGTACCCAATGGTGGGCAAGGCGGGAGCGGGCCCCAGACACTCACTGTTACAGTACCTAACGGATCCCCTTCTGGCCCCAATGGCAGTCCAGGTGGAAATGGACCTCAGATATTCACCATTACTGTGCCCAATGGTGGTGAAGGTGGAAGCGGTCCTCAAACTCTCACTGTCACTATACCAAACGGATCTCCAATCGCTCCCAACAGTAGTCCAGGTGGGAATGGTCCCCAGACTCTCACTGTCACCGCGCCGAACGGATCTCCAAGCAGTCCCAACGGTAGCCCAGGTGGGAATGGTCCTCAAACCCTCACTGTCACCGCGCCGAACGGATCTCCAAGCAGTCCCAACGGTAGCCCAGGTTGGAATGGTCCTCAGACTCTCACTGTCACCGCGCCGAACGGATCTCCAAGCAGTCCCAACGGTAGCCCAGGTGGGAATGGTCCTCAAACCCTCACTGTTACCGCGCCGAATGGATCTCCAAATGGTGGCTTAGGCGAAACTCAAGCTCTCCAGACCCTTACCATCACAATACCAAATGGATCATCAACTGGACCTAACGGCGGTGAAGGTGGGAGCGGTCCTCAGACTCTCACTGTAACTGTGCCAAATGGGTCTCCAAATGGCCCTAACGGTAGTCCAGGAGGAAATGGTCCTCAGACTTTCACCGTCACTGTACCAAACGGCTCTCCAAATGGTGGCTCGGGCGAAACCCAACCGCTTCAGACCCTTACTATCACAGTACCTAATGGATCACCAACTGGACCTCACGGTGGCGAAGGTGAAAGCCAGCCACTATCAACGGTTACCATCACGGCACCTGGCCAATCTCCCACCGGCTATGGTGCTGGACCTCCCGAACAAAGTGGCAATGGTGGATCTGGTGGTACCGAACTTCTTCCCACTATCACGGTTACTGTACCTGCCGGATCCCCTCTTAGCAACGGTGGCGAGTCCAGTCAGAGCCAACCCCTCCAAACCATCACCTTGACTATTCCTCCACAGTCGGCAACGAATGGGGAGGGCGGTAGCCAGCCGCTCCAGACATTAACTGTCACTGTCCCTGCCGGATCTCCTAGCGGTGTCGGTAGCGGACCTGGATCAGGAGAAGGTCAACCGCTTCAAACCTTTACTATTACCGTGCCTGCATCTCCAAACGCGTCGGAAGGCGAGCCACAAACTATCACCGTGACAGCTACAGGAGGATCACCAAGTAATCCCGGGGGCTCTGGCACTCAAGGTACATCATCTTGCGATGAGGGTGAATCTGGGTCACCAACTGGTGGACCATGGTCCCCCTCGCAGTCCGGAGGTTCTTCGGGCGGGCAAGGAGGCCAACCTGGTTTCCCTTCAAGCGGTCCTTCTGCGCCTCAGTCTGCTGGTATACAGGGTGGTCAGTCAGGCTCTCCTTCTAATGGACCTTGGTCCCCTTCGCAGTCTCCTGGTGATCAATCGGGTTCTCCCTCTGCCGGGCCTTGGCCAGGATCTGCTTCGAACCCAAACACTTCTCCTTGTGATGAAGGCGAATCTGGGCCACAGGCTACTGGCCCATCATCACCTGTTCAGACCTCTGGCAGCCCAAATGGTGCGGGCCCGTCCGGTTCTCCATCTAGCGGCCCCTGGTCCCCGTTCTCAGCTGGTGGTCAAGGTGGTCAACCAGGTTCACCCTCAAGTGGCCCTTTGTCTCCTTCCCAACCTACCGGCAACCAACCGGGGTCTCCATCCAGTCCATCAGCATCTGATACAGGGAGCTCCCCATTTCCAGTAATCACTCTAACCTTGTCTGAGCTACCACTTGGACCAAGTAACGGTGGCAACGGTGGCTCTCCATTCCCTTCGGCCACTCAGAGCAACTCAGCAAATCCAAATGGTGCATCTAGTCCTACTTCGGCGGGGCAAAACAATCCCTCCGGCAGTCAAGGCGGCCCTTCAGGTAATTCCATTGTATCACCCAGCCCAGGCACTCCGACGGATTCCACTCCGAGCGGTGGCTACGGAGCGCCTGTAGTGAGCGAGACAACTCTTTTTCCTCCACAAGGATCAAGTAATAGCGCCGCAAACTCTAATGCCGCCTTAAGCACAACCTCGGCACCGTCATCTGCTGGTACTGCGGGTGCTGAAGAATCTGGTTCTCAATCTCTCGTTTCTACTAGTCCTTCACGTGGTCCCTTCTCATCTCTGCCAAGCAGCGGTTGGAACTTTTCCACATCTGCTTCTCAAGAAGGACCAGCTAGTGAACCCACGAGCTCTCCCGTCGGTGGCTCTAATCCCAGCATGACCACATCTTGCACTGATTCAACCGCCGAACAGAGCGCATCCGGCTCAACCCCTTTGTCGCCTACTCTTACATCACCTAGCGAAGCACCTACCAACACTTCGCCCTCAAGCACTTCCAGCGGTCCCGCTGGTGGATCCGGCTCGGAGACCCCTGCCGGTTGCTTGTCTATGACTACAATGGTGATCTCCACAATGACATTTTCCTGGTGTGATCAAGTTGCATCCTCAACACCGAGTGAAGCCAGTACAACTAGCCATCTATCACCAACATCTGCTCCCGGCGGATACGAATTTGGTTCTGCATCAGTTGGCCAGCGATCTCCAGCTACAATGGATGCTTTACGCAATATCGCCCGTGTACCATCAACTTTAGCCACAGTTGTCATGCCTTCTCGCCCAAGTGAAGATATCTACGCGCCTAGCGAGGCCCCTTACTGCGGTGGATCTACTAATCGGGGCAACTTTACACAAAACGTGAGTATCTTCCAGATGAATTAATATAAGGCTTCGTTGCTAACAAATAGCAGTTTGATGATCTCTCACCTCAAGTTGCAGGGTCCCAAGATAACCCCAAACCTATGTCGATGTTTACTCCCTACCACAGCTTCTACTACGCCGGTGGTTTTACTGTGCTCCCAGCGCCTATTATTCCTTTTAAGCCCTCTTCTGGTAACCTAATAGTCCAGTTTACTCCCTCGTCTATTTCAAACACATCTCAAGAGGGAGTCCCAGATGACACAGCTGAGATAAGTGTTGGGTCTCAAAAGCTCGCCACCTGCTTTTCATTTAATTTCACCAAGGTCAATCTTGGCTGCGATTCCAAGGAGTCGCCCTGTTCATTTACCTTCACTGGGTTCAGATATGATCGGTTCAAGCGAGCGACCGTCGATATTATCTCGCAAACAGTCAGTATTCCTGCTTGCTCAATGGCAGATAACTGTGTATTAACCCCAATAACTGTCTCTGGCTTCAATGACGTGACTTCCATCACCATCAAGGCAGAAGTGAAGGGAAAACCTACAATTTGGTGGGCGGATGATTTCGCTTTCGGCTGGTTCGAGGACACTTGCGAATCCGGAATGTGTCGCTTCAGAATCTCCAGCGGTATCACTAAGCCTCGTTGGACTGTCAGCGGTCGGCAAGTAGTCTCGAAGCTGATGAGCTTGGCCGGGGTTCGTGGTTGGTAATAAGACAGATGCGTGGTACTTGGTGAACTAGAAGTGATCAGAACATCTCACTTGCTTCGCACAAAGATTTGCTTGACATATAACGTCAGTGGCCATGTGGACAAGGTTATCGCCTTGCCTTCGGCATAATACCTGTGGTGATGGAAATTACAGATAGATACAATCACACATGTGGCAATTTTGGTCGATCCAGAATGTAGCTATTTATGACTAGATCGAGTCAAGATGACTGTACTAAACATGGCTTTATTCTTCGTGTCTACCTCCCAAAGCTGTGACTAGTCCTATTCTATATACCAACGAAGTGCGTATATCCCTCTAAAACCAGCTAATTCATTGTTTCTTCATAAATCTATGGCCTGCTTGTCATGAATTGATACCAGCGTCCTGGGTCGGCCACTTCCTTGCGAAACGCGTACTACGCATTCCCGCCCATCCCATATTATCCAGAGCGCACCGGCCATTTCCCGTGGGCTCTCGAGTCACTTGTATTGGAACAAAACAACTTCTCGAACTTAATGTCGTTGCTATCGAATACTCGCCAGGGGTTGATATGATTCTTGAATATCAGTTGCGCAACAACGTGAGCACCTGAGTACCTATGGCATAGCATTCTCTCATTATAATTATGCAATATTGCCGCTCTTGATACGATGGGAATTGCCAGGCTAATATTATTGTGCACAACACAGAGAGCTTAAAGATTTCGCATTTAAGCATTCCTCCATTAAACGTTCCGGCAAACAGTTATAGCGTGGCTATGGCGATTTGTGAGAGGGAAGCAGGTATATTAATTCACGAGTTAGGTATCAACATATTGTAAGGATAGACTACCTCAATAAGTAGTCCCAAAAACATCTCCGTTAGGATACGCCTAATCGTCGTTGTTAAGGATTAAGACTAGAATGGTTCACTCCTGCTGTTTAAGGAATAATAGCATACACTTGGTGAGTCTGTAACAAGGGCTTGATCAAGGGCGTGGAAGGGTATTCAAATTACGATAATCTTTTATGTAGCTAAGGGAGGCATACAGATCTCTGTTTCCTGCTCTATAGGGCGGGCGAACTAGATACAATCTTGATGTCTGAATATCTAGCCTTGCCTAAATCGTCGACTGGCCGAACTTGGCAGCGGATTATCCCAGAAGGTCGAGAAAAACCAGACCAGATCTCGCGATCTGATCTGATCGGCACCTTACCGTGTATATGATTATTTACACGTCACCGGGTATTCCATACCCTCGGTACGCGTCCATGTGACAGAATCCTTATCAATATTTACGACGATTAGGGTAGCGTCGATGATTCACATTACAGTGCCTGGTAATTAATTAGGATTTTTAGAGTATAACCTCTTAGCTGCGGATTATGTATAATGGTGAAATATTGACCTGAATTCAATATAATGAGTACAGCCCCCTTCACAAGTCCATTGAGCAACAATATTTCACCACCTTTTCATAGGATGTATCCCACCAACAGACAGGCGGAGTTAGACGGAAGAGACTCAAGAGGAAACGGGGGGGGGAAGCACGGCTATAACGGGAATAGACCGCAAATATGAAATGAAGAGCGGCTGTCTGACTCGTCGAGAGGAAACCGCACTTGCAATTTGCTAGTGCAGGGGCAAAATGAACCCACCAATGGCAATGTGTGTGTGTAGCTCTCTGCGCCCAGGGCAACAGTCGCTTTGCAACTACATATGAGTATTAAACCGTATAGGGGCATACTCGGAATTTATAACAACATACCTATGGAATACATATCTACCCGGACCTTAACACCGGGGCAGGTTCCCGTTCCCCCGCTGTAAGATGAAGCGTGTGGACGTTCATCAACATACCAGGTCCTGTAAGAACATGCCATTTCCCCACAAAGACTGCTACATCGCATTACTACCTACCTATGTGTAAGTTAACTACATATGTACCTAGGTATGTCCCCTACCTCAGTGTCAGTACTCATAGAACCGTTTTTAATTCGTGTGTCGTGCTAAGTATTAAGCTCTTTATTATCTAAGTAGATTTCGAAACTACGGAACAGTTTTGCCCCGACGTACCGGCTCTAAAAGTTCACTGAAAAGTTTTACGCCGTAAGAAAATTAAGAACACTATAGTTAGCGCAACATGGTACCGGTACCTAATCGGTTGTAGAGCCGACATTTTCCTATTCTGGTAACTATCAGACCCTAGCCTACGGATGATATGGACTAATAGTTGGAGTTGCCCTACGGCCTTGGTTTTAGCAGATGACTAAGGTTAGTGATTATAGACATCGCTCACACCATGGATATATTTGCGTAGCATTCCAACCTCTTTCCGTCGTCTTCAAGAGCCACAACCAGCCCTTTTACGGTAGCTAATCTACTTAGTGTAGGATCCCAGGCATAGATAACCCCATGCGCTGCTCAGGTAATGCTTATGAATCTACAGTGAAGTAATGGTGCTATGCTTTATACAGAAGCTGGTATGCCGACCTTGCGTCGTACGCGACGAGAATCTCAAGAGCTTAGTCGATGAATGGCAAGGATGGGTATTCGCAGTGATACAAGCAATGAGGCGAGGTCAAAGAAACAATACGATATAAATTGTCTGTCTTCCACAGAGTTTCAATCACCACCCCTTGGGAGGTATAGTAGTATTCGTGTTTATTCCTTTCACCGACGTCAACTATTCTCAAAATGCTATTAAACCTTTTTCTCAACGCTGCCCTATTCAGCAGTGTCGCCTCTGCCACTACAGTCACGTTTGTGTCGTCAACAACTGTCACCTCATGCAGTTATAAGCTAAGCTCCGGAGGTGTGCCACCCAGTATGTATTCCTTAGCAAATCCTTACCATTTACGGTGGTCTCTAACAACTGAATTCTCATAGCACCTGTCCCCACCAGCGAAAGTACCTACTATACTACGAAGGTCGTTACCAACGCAACCTCGACCGTGCTTCCAACGGTGACTGTAAACGCCCCTCAAGTCACGGTGACGCTACACACCTCGATCACTTTTACCTACGCCGTCCCAACTATAACGATTCCAACATCTACGAGCTATGCACAGGTTTGGAAAACAGTGGCAACTGGCACCTTCGCTGATACCATTGTGAGTAATTCTCGGAATTTTTCTTCTTGTTTTAGTAACCTTTACGCCACAAGGTTTCCTTTTTGGAAAAAGTCGTCTTGAAGCTTCTGAAATCCTCGTAAATCACGCTCCAAATGCGGTAACTGACTCCGGGCTTTCTAGTGCGCGAATGGTGCCAAGCCTACCACTGTAACTAAATGTGAGTTTATTTAATTTTCTGTTTAATTCCTTGGTCGAGTAGACAATGGGAAGTATTAGAGTTATCATTAAGAGGTCTCTTCACTATCATTACTCATTTCACCCTTCTGAAGCTGTAATTTTACCTCCCACAAACTACGAATCGTTGACTTCTTTATTACTCAGATACGGGTACTTATGAGCCAATATCAGGACAGGTGACGACGGTTCCGGCCACATATCCGGTGTCTGCCCTCTGTGCCACAGGAACAGTCTACTATAATATTGTGCTCCCAACCGTTACATCGGGTGCCGCTGTCACAACAACGGTAACATCAACAACATATGTAGCGTCTTATACAACGACAAGCACTACAACAATTATTGATTACACTGTCACTTCATACTTAACCACAGTATCGTCAACTATTACCACTTACACGCCGGCCGCGGTAACAACAACAAGCACAGTCGCGTGCCCGGAGGAGACAGTCACAAGGACACTGGACGCCAGATGTGCTCCAACGAACCTGATTGGCACTATCAACGACGAGGGCATCCGGTCGGGCCGATACGCAGACCGCGTGTCCGTCGTCTACACGCGCCAGGACCCTTGGGCCAGCGACTACACGGCCTGTTGCCAAGCCTGCATCAACAGCAAAGGGTGCGGCGCGTCCGATTCTGGTTTCGGCGCGTGCGGGCTGTACTTCAGCGCTACGCCGCAGGGCGAGCCCATCTGCGATGCCTTCATTCTATCATTCACATCGTCTCCCAACGCCTATCCTGGGCAGAGTCTTGTCTACCAAACCGGTTGTGGCGCGATAGAATATGATGGCAGCCTACCGTAAGATACACTTCGTTATAAAGGGCAAGTATAGTAGCGATATATAGCAAATAATAATTACGCTCCATCTGATTCGGCGTTGAATCATGTAAATGAGAGATTGTGTATTGTGAAGATTTGCTGCTTGCGAAGGTAATATAGTGTTAGGAATCCCCGCGCAATAATGAGTTGCTATTGCTTACCCTATGTATAGGATTTATGATAACATCGACTGATCACTCAGAACCCTCTAAAAGTACTCATTGCCCGCGAGAGTCATAGAGTCTGCAAGATTCCCAATAGCCGGGTACTTATTCAATTAATATTACATACTAAGTCCAACCTAGTACCATTCTATCTAGCCCCCATGTCCAGCCGTCACACACACGCCTGTAAGTTGTTTTTCTATATAAGAGGAGTTGCCCATCGGTGGAAATCTAGTCTAATCTAACCCCCTAAACCCTTCATTTCCACGGCCAACTCCAACAAAAGTCCCCGTGAAATCTAAAAGCACTACTCATGCCCTCGTTATATCGTTATGAATAAATCAATCACTCGACCACACCTAGCAGGCCCATCTTGTCAACAACAGCTTCCGACAGCGTTTTGAAAGTGAGTGTAGAAGCCAGGAGCTTCTGAAAAGGATAGTCCAGGCCGAACTCTTTGAATAGCCAAGTGCGTAGCTCAGCGCCGATCATGCTGTCGAGACCGTAGCTCGCAATCGATGCAAGGCCATCAAGGTCAAAGTTATCGAAGGGGATCATTAATATGCTCGACAATCGTCTGGCGATATGCTCTGAAACAGCCCTAACCACAGCCTCGGGCCCCTCCAAGGCGGCAGCTTTGATAACCCGGGTGAACGTGTTCTCACTTTTATCGTTGTTGCCGCTACTACAGCCACCGCTTAGAAGCCTTTCCATTGCGGCTCGTGTGTGACAGAAACGCGAGTCATCATGCCAGAATGCGTCGACGGCCTCATTAACGGCAGACGCTACCAACTCACGGGGTTCCATTCCCATGATGACCTGCGACAAGTCCAAAATCTGACTTGGGGCGTTCTCTGAGTTCGGTTCTGAGTCGGATCGGGATGCAAGCATAGCTGTCTCGAAGCCACGTAACATTTCGTGTTCGTCGATACCATACAGACCCTTTCGAACTAGTGACGCTTCGATCGAGTCATTGTCTGCTACGACTCCAACATCTAATACCATGGGGAGAACCAGGGAGGAGGCCGCAAGTCCTTCAGCACGACGCTGTCGTGCAAGCGCGTCCAGGGCGCTATTAGCTGCACTGTAGTTCCCCTGCCCGGTATTTCCTAATAACGCAGAGATGGAGCTTGTCATGACGAAGAAGTCTGGGTCGATGCCTGCGCTCTTCAATGCCTTGTGCAGACTAAGCGCGCCCTTTGCCTTAGGTGTAACGCAATTCACGAACGATTGATGTGTCATTTGCTCAAACATGCCATCCTGTACCAATCCCGACTGTTAGCCTACACCTAGTAATGGTTGAAAGGTGTACCTAGGAGACGAGTACTACTTACCTCAAGAACCATGGCTGCATGAACCACACCACGTACCGGCCTATATGCCTGTAACGAGGTCACGATCCTAGCAACGGATCCTTCATCAGAAGCATCTGCACGCACGACCTGCGTCGAGGCCCCTGACAGCTGTATGTCAGCCATTAAACGAGCCGCCTCTGGCTTATCTATGCCTGAGCGGGAGATGAACGCAAAATGCCTAGCGCCACATCCCATCATCCATCTCGTCAAGCTGCGGCCAAGACCACCAAGACAGCCTACGAGGAGATAAGTGGCATCCGGAAATAGTCGCAATTGTTTGGATTCGGGAACAGCCTGATTGTTACATTGCTACGTCAGTTATGCTGATCCAAAAAATGACCAGATAAGAAAAAAGGGACCATCAAGAAAACTTACCCATATTTGACTGGTCTGCGGGCGATATCGCACCACTAGGTCTAAGTCACCTTGATCCATGCTGTGGTTCTTTGTTCCTATATCCCTTGCGTCTTCAATATCAACCTGGCTTATTGCTGTTGCCATCTCAAGTAGAGGAGAATGTGTTCTGAGAAGCTCTAATGACTTGACTAGCAAGCTTGACGTGGCATTGGAAGATTCTCGCAAATGCTTCATTGAAGACGGGACGAAGCTTGCACCACGCGAGAATGGCACAGGGTCTAGTGCCGTCTCGAGAGGCGTTTCATCGAGCAGTAGGAAACGGGCGAATGGTGGCATATGCCTCCATACTTCCTGGGCCAAGTCTGTGCCGAAGTCATGGGCGAGCACCGTAACAACGCGAGATGAAGATAAGTCTCGTTGGTTGCGGATGAAGCTGTTTATAGCACTTATGTCTTGAGTGTGGATAATATGGCTGCCATCTAAGCCAATTTGTGAGGCATATAACTCCCGGTATTCCTCAGTTTGGACGACGCTCAATCGCCAACCCATGATGCTAGCCAGCCTAACCAGCATCTTGATGCTCTGTTCCGGGCCGGGTAGCGAAACGATAGTATCACCCTTCTCGAGCTTGGCACTAACAAGGCAGAGGTTTACGAGAGGGCACAATGAAGACATTGTACGCACCATGTTTTCAAGAGAAACTTCTCGACACCAGTCGCCAAGGATCGCATACGCTGAAGTAGGAAACACTGTTTGTAGTGTGTCATATGCGAAGCCTATTGCCCTTTTCCCTATAAGTTCCGGTTTTACCGAGGAACCAGTTTCAATGACAGTTCCCAGGACCATAGTACGTGAACCCGGAGAATATGAAGGCCAGCCCGATGCCAAAACTTCAATCTCGACCTGGTCATCATCCAAAACAACTGGCCCTCCCCGTCCCTGATGCTGGAATACGAATTGCCCGTCTTCTGTCTTGTCTACCAGCTTTAATGGGCCTTGGAGTGGCAGCTTTTGAGGTTGGGTTTGGTTTAAATCTCGATTCAAATCATCGTGCGGTTGAACTCGAGAAATGTACATAGTACCGTGATGTAACCAGAACTCTGTATCGCAGCTAGAGCCCTTAGTAGCTGTCAACCCAATTATGTGGATGATGGCCCGGCATACGTCGTGTGGATCTTCTGCCTCGTCTACATCTAGCAACATGACCCTGACGGCTGCTTGCTCAGAGCGAATAACGCGCAAAAGTCCCTCGACCATACCAGCTACCCCCGAATGGCTCGCAGGGCGGCCCCGTCTCACGCCTTGGGTTAGCCAGAGCACTGGCACTCCCGATGAGAGTAGCTCTTTAATAGCCCCAAACTCATCCTTGCTTTCGAGTATCGAGGCAGATATTGCACCGGTCAGATCATTAATTACGATGTGACTGTCCAGTTTTTTGTTAAACTCGGATGTCGATGTCTCGCGAACGATAAACCGGGATCGAAGCCTTGAGAGAAGGTCTCCTGGGCCTCGGAAGGTTTGATCCTGCGGTGCTGAAATTACGGTTACTGTCTCTTGGTGATCGGCGAATGGAAGCGTACTACGGATGTGCGTAGAAGCTAGAGCTTTTCGGACTAGAGTATGCTCAGCGACCTGTAACGAGAACGATGCTACCGATGAATCAAAAGATAAAGGCAATTGAGACAAGTAGGCTAGCCATCCAGCGTCGACTACAAGCTTTAGAAGAGACCTAGAGTCCGATGGTACCTGGCCGCGGGCATGCAAGTCGGCAACAACCATATCATAAACACCGGTACTAGCGATTCCCCAATTCTCAGGATCGGAACTCAGTGAAACTTTTTGAACGCTTGATTGCGCTAAATCAGACAGGTGGATCTCGTCTGCTTCGCCCTCTTTCGCGATAACGCCAATTGTAATAAATGTGTCATTAGAGGTTGCCCCTATTATTGCATCAACAAGTGTTTGTGACATTGTGGACCCAGATATGACAATAAGAACATTAGATATTCTTTGGCGATGAGAGATGAGATCGACACACCGCGCAAGCTTCTCAATCCCATCCTCAGTATCCTGAAACAATTGGTTTATATCGTCATTGCGGAGGGTTTCGATATCCGGTTTCCACGACATGATAGAAAAGGGCGCGGGGCCTCGCGCCTTCGCGTCAATGTTATCGGCCACGGCGGGGAGCGCGGCCTCGTAGGTCGTACAGGTTAAGTTTTTGATGTCCAAAAGGAGCCTGCTGTCACCAGCGCTGAGCTGGACGTTGGTATTGAAACGACGCCCGTCGAATCCATCGGTCCACGCCACAGCATGACCAACATCAACTCCATGGCCGACTCTTGCTGGGAACAGTGATACTTCTTCGATACGGGTTGGCACAACGCCCCATGGCATCTCCTTATGCTTACCCGCGTTAATCGAGATGATGATCAGCTGCAAACAGGCGTCAATGCTGGATGGATGGACTAGATAGCGCGATTCACTCTGCATTTCCGCGGGGCAGCATTCGCCTACTGTCACATCACCTGTAGCATGGTAGAGAGTCCGGGCAGTGCGAGCATGTCGCAGTTGTTGGAAAGTCTTCCCATAGTAGAATCCCACTCGGCGAAAGGCATCGTACCATCTCTTGCCTGATACACGCTGTGTTAGTGCGGACTCGTCGACCGGAACTCTGTCTCGACACGCAGAATCGTCCACCTCGTTAATCGCCGAAATTCGTCCATGGCAGTGAACTGTCCACTCGCCGTCCGCCCCTGGAGACTCGACGGAAAAGGTATACCAATTCGATGTTGGCTCCGGGTGTGACTGCAGGTTGAGGATGGTTTCCACGCCGTCATCGTCTTCAGGTACTACTAGCGCTGTCTTTATGTCAACATCCCGCAGCTTGACGCCTTCGAAGGTCTTCCCAGACGTTTCGCAAATCTGCCTTAGTGCCTCTATCGCTAATGAGAGGTGGCCTGCTGCTGGAAATATTGCTGTGCCACCGAGCTGTCCATATCATAAAGTTAGTATTGTACCTTACTTCAGTCGTAGCAAACTACATGGTGAAGAGATGAGGCATAACAGGGGGGTGCTATGAATAGGGGAGAACCTACATTATGATCCTTAAGCCACGGCACATCGCGCTGTCGTAGCACGTTGCGCCAACTGGCCGACTTTTTCGAGAGACCCGATACTCTACTGCCAAGGAGATCATGGCGAGGGTATTCTCGCGCGCGTTGCTCAGCACTGGCCCGCGGCTCTGCCCAGTACCGTTTCTCGTAGTTCCATTGATATGGCGGGAGATCGACCAGCAGACGCTTCGTCTTCTGTTTACGGGCATCATTCTTGATACCACTGTCGTTTGACATGTTGACTTCTTCCAAATCAACTGGAAGTCCGGCTACAAAAAGCGAGCCTGCAACTGCGAGCAGCCGGTTTGCGTCGTTCTCGTGACGCCTCAGCGACGGCACGTAAGTTATGCGATCTCCGATACATTCGCTGCAGAGCCGTATCTGTTTGAAAGGGCCAGCGAGGGCTGAGTGCGGTCCGATCTCAACAAGGTGCGTGATTGTTTCAAACGCGGCGTTCGTACCTAATTGTTGTACAGCGGTATTGAAGAGCACCCTATTACGTAAATTGGCGCTCCAGTAACCTATCTGTAATGATTCGCAGGCAGGGTCGATAATTTCGCCCGTAACGGAGGAGATCATGTGTGATCGCGGGCGACGCCATAATAAGTCGTCCTCAGAAACACCATGGAGCGCCTGGGTGAGCATGTCTTCGTAGGCCATTCCAACAGAGGACATGTGGAGAGAGTGATATGCTCGACCAGTAGGAAGTTCTCGAGCAAAGATCTGCTTTGCAGTAAGAATCTCCTTGAGGTGGGAGATTGGCTTTTCTCGACCACTTAAAGTCACGCTACTCGGTGAGTTCTCACATGCGATGCAAATATCTTCTGGGGCGAAGGTGGACAGATACTTATCGACTTCTTGCGCCCCTAAGCCTACGGCTAGCATAGAGCCTGAGGGTGAGTATGCGGTTACAGCACGGCCACGACAAAAGGCAGCAAGAATAGCCTCGGGTGCACTGATAAGTCCAGCAGCGTAAGCTGCTCCGATTTCGCCAGACGAATGACCGATGCTAACTTCAGGGGTAATATTCCACTGTGCAAAAAGGTCAACAAGCGCGATTTGAATAGCTGTGCAGAGTGGCTGGGCGATATCGGCCTCATTGATCCGCTTTGCACTGCTCCCGTTATGGTTTAGAAGAAGCTCGACCATGTTGAAAGATGGCTTCGGCTGAACTTTACTAAGAATCCGGTCTAGGTGTTGTACTGTGTCCAGGACAACTGGGAACTCTTGAAGAGCCACCCTTCCCATGTCAACCCATTGCGCCTGTGAGATCGGTTCATTAGCAATTGTAAATATCTACGTCTTAGCTAGTACTCACTCCTTGGCCAGTGAACAGAAAACCAACTGAGCCAGCCTTTTTCAAAGCAGATCCAGCCTGCGAAGCTGCCAGAGCAAAAGCTTCAGCTTCGAGTCCTTCTCTTGCTAGGACGTAGGCTCGATGGGCGAATTTAGTGCGGCGCAAGTTTAGGGTATATGCTAGATCAGCAAGATAATACTCATGAGCTACAGCGCCGACGGCAGCAATATTGCGTAACAAAGTCGGCTTGTCGTGCGCAGAAAAGCAGAGAAGATACGCTGTTTTGGACGGTTCCACATGATGAACCTTTGGCTTCTTCTGGGCATGTTGATACCAAGGATATAGGGAATCAATCGATTCGATGATGACATGGCCGTTCGTACCGCCGTAGCCGAAGGAAGAAACACTGGCTCTCCGTATGGGAAAATCACTTGGCCATGGTGCTGTATTAGCATGTATCTTTACGTTCCACTCCTTTTCCTTGACTACATTATATCAGAGCTGGTCAGCGTGTCACCGGTCTTGGGAAGAGAGCAATCGTTAGATGCAAAACCTTGGCTGGGTTGCTCACTTTCTGGGTTCAAGTTCTGAAAATATGCAACTCCCGGGATTGTTGATGACTCGGTCATCAGAGCCGCCTTCATCACGGCGAAGATGCCACTTGCTGCCTCGGAGTGACCAATATTCGGTTTAACTATTAGTCCGTCAATACCAATCCGCCTTGATAGTAGGGTCTAGGGAATCCGTACCTGCCCCGATGAGGAGCGGCTTATCCATAGGTCTTGTATCATTCATAGCGTTTGATATCGCACGAACTTCAATCGGATCGCCTACAGGCGTACCCGTTCCATGGAGCTCAGCGTAGGCAGTATGGCTAGGATCCAGATTGGCTTTTTGGTAAGCCATCCGTACAACACGCTCTTGACCCTGCATACTGGGATGAGTTATCCCCATTCCTTCAACTTTTCCATTGCTGTTGAAACGATTCTTAGCCAGCTTACACCGCTAGGTGGGTACCCGTGACCCTGCAAACGTTGTTGATCGAATGATGCGGGATCACTTACGTGTTGACGGCTGTTGAGCGGACGACTCCGCGAATCGGGTCACCATCTCGGATTGCGTCCGAAAGACGCTTGACATACAAAGCGCCAGCACCTTCAGCTCGGCCGTAACCGTCCGCTGAAGAATCGAACGTATGACATGTGGACGTAGGGGATAAGATGCCTAACTTGGCCGTGTTCATATGTTGATCTACTGTAATAATCAGGTTCACACCACCGACAATAGCGGCGTCACAATCTCTGTTACGCAAGGCGTGACAGGCATTGTGTAGCGCGTATATCGAAGAGGAACAGGCGGTGTTGATAGTGAAGCTGTATGGCTTAGTCAGCATGTACGGCCGTTTCTCGGCTGAGCTAAGCTGGTCAGGAGATCTCGGGTCGGGATTAACGTCTCACCTCGGCCCATTTAAGTTGAATATGTTTCCTATCCGATTGCTGATAATGCCAGGGTCCACCCCTGTTGCTGCATAGTTGTGCCGAAAGTCCGGGTCACGTATTGACATTTGTTCTATCACAGGGAACCCCCCAGTTAGAGTCTTTCTCTGAAGAAAGATATATATAAAATGGGGTGAGGAACTGACGATAATCTGATGTGAAAGACCCGACGAATACAGCCGTATTAGATCCGGCGATCGACTCTAGTGTAACACCGGCTGAAACCAAACACTCATACGACACTTCGAGCATCTTTCTCTGCTGTGGATCGAGCCATTGGGCCTCAATAGGCGTTATGTTGAAGAAGGTTGGGTCGAAATCCTCTGGACACCCATCCAAGAAGTACCCTCCCATGACATTAAACGAGCCGGGGCGCGCAAGGTTCTCGTGATAGTGGGCATCAATATTGAAACGCGACTCCGGGACCTTCGGTGTCTGTCCTGAGCGCTTCTCGACTAGCATTTGCCAAAACGAAGAATCCGAGTCAACACCACCAGGAAGACGACAGGCTACATCCCGCCGTCAGTGCAAAGTTCAGAAGTTGGCCTCGGAGAAAAGACCGGTTCAAGGGAGTACATACCCATTCCACAAATAGCCACAGGCTCGAGACCAGAGTCCTCCAGCCCGTCGTCTTGTTGTACCAAGCCCGGCGACATATTGAAGGTCGAATCAACTCGAGCAGCGGTTACTGGAGAATCTTCCTTCTCGGTTTGGGTCCGCGCTGTCGGGTGGGAGGTCGATATTAATAAACAAAATCATCCTTGGATACCTTGCCACTACCTAGTCTGTATCATCTACCGGACCCATGGACCCGAACATATGACAAATTTCTCGTGCCATTCCGCAATCACGGTGAAGGGCCCTAGATCGGTATCACATAGGTCCACAGTCTCACCTTAACCCACATTGGGTTGCCGGTCCCCTGTTTCATCCGGGGTCCCGGAAGCTTCACCAGGCTCGGCGCCCCGTTCTGCCGGGTTATGTTGGAACCCAGTCGATCAGGAGGTCAGGCGTGTTGAAGCGGTGCCGGTAGTATAGTATACTTAAACTTGGTAGGAAACCAAAAACGCAACAATAAGAGTAACATTTTATAGTCACCTGGAACATCAGACGTCTCGATGACCACTGGGGTAGCCTCGTGCTCGCAAACAGTTTGCTACGTGGTCACACACATGTCGCGGCTAGATGTTACGAGTTCTCCGCTTGCACTCATTCTTTCCCTGTCCTCGGTCTTTGTTTCATGGCATAAGCCCATATGGGGGCAATTGCCGTTAAAGTCTACGAACAACTCCATATATGTGTGTACAGTAGGGGCATGGCTATTACCCCTGATCTAGTAGCCTGGCCAGACACTGCAACAGTGACTCGCAGGAAGACGATTGCTATACTAGGATACCTGCTAGGGTACCCCAGTATACCCAACCGTGTAACAAACTTGGACACGGGAAAAACTAACGGTATCCGGATACCCATCATAATAGCCATTAGGAAATCGAACACCAATTTCCAATTCTAGACGCCTTAGCGCAAGTTCTTCTTTCGGTCGTCATTCTTGCAATCTTCTAGAACAATACGGCCCTCCCGGCTATCATGGGAGATGACGGCCCAGGTTAGGACTAGCCATCTCTACTATCACCCACTGCATGAATATCCTAACTATGGGATGTCTTCGATGCTTCTTCTACAAGAGTATGATCCCAGTTGTTTTGGCCAGTGGCATCTTACGTTTCCGTCAATGCGTGCGCCGCGACGCACTTTACCTTCATAAAGAGTTTCATGCTAATAATACCTATACCTAGCGAACACTCAGTGCCCGTGAAGCTCGAGGCGAGTCTTGTCGAAATGCATTATCTTTTACGCAATCAGAAGATAAAACTGAGAACCCCCACAGAGTTCCAATACTCGGCATCCTCCGCAGATATGCGGTCGATCCTCGGGCTGGGCGGGTTGGCCCCCCAAACCGAAAGTCCAGAAAATCGCCGGAAATCCCTATCGCATCCATGGACATTTTTTCAATCCGGATGGTCCAGACAACTTGGCTTCGCCAGGATTGCTGATCTGTACACATTCTTCTCGGGGAATCACCCTTGTCGCCCAACTGTTATATCCCCTTTGGGTACTGCGGGTCCCCTATCTTTTCACACCCGGGGAGGAATGGCCGTCCCGAGACTGGGGATCGCATGAACGGGACCCAAGAAAAGGGATGACAATCAGCAGAGTTCATGCAGCTGTATATGAGCACGCGCCTGCCGAGCTGTCAACTGCGGATCACATACGCACGTTCGGTACGATCGTCACCAGGAACGGCCCTTTGCAAACGTGCTACATCAACCCCTTAACAACGCTGCGGCTTCAGTGGGGTGTTGGCTTCGATATACCAGCGCACGGCCTATTTCCGTTTTTAAAACCCACTCTTCGTTAACATCGCACTCAACTACGACACTTCTGTTGCGCACAAGCACACTCACTCATGGTGTCACGAGTCATAGAAAGTCTATATTCGCCGACATGTGACGTTGTCAGCTTGTGCGGTACGAGGATGAAATTTTGCTCCGAAGACGAAGAATATCAGAGCAAGGAAGCGTCAAGGGGATCCCGGGATAGTGGGGCCACGATCCGGGGTCACATCCCGGCTTCTGATCCCGGGTAGGCTCAACAAGGTTCCGCTACGTCCACGACATGGATGTAAATACTTAAGCGAAATAGCAAAGCTTAGGATTTTTATTCTAGCGTGAAAACCGCCGATACAACTGCCCAGGTGGTTTAAGATCATCCAAATATAGGCCCCACTAAGCTCTATTGATTCCGCCCAGTAGAGCGCCATCAATCCACATCATGCTCCGTCAAAGGCAGCGAGCCCAATTTGGCAAGGGAAATAACACTACATCATTGTCGTACGATGCTGCAATTTAACTGCTTGCGCAAACTCTATAACTGACCAGGTATAGGTACGTACACGGCTAATATGTTTTCTAAAATGTGATAGGTTCGCTGGCCACGTAGCTAGTACTGTATGTAGTAGCTCTGTCAGATGAACTATTAACTGGCAACCTGAGTGGGTTCAAGAGCAACAACATCAAAGGCTATATACAATATTTTCTGTTCAAGCCCCGTAATTTACTCCCATATCCACGATTGGGAAACCTCGAGCCGCTGATTTACTTTAAACACAACATACTGGTTCCAACATAACATGTGCACTATTTGCAATTGAGTAAAATTGGTCTAGCAGGTGAAAGGACATGGAAGATGAAGAGGTAGATAGCTAAGCAACACCTAAAATGGTGTAGGCTGTAGATTCCCGCACCACGTACCTCCACTTGTGTATCCAAAGTAGTGACATTCTCATATAGTGTAACTACCCAAAAATACTATATAGCCGCGTTCGCCTTTAATGCAATTCGAATTCGGTGATTAAGGGCGAAACGGCGGAAAGTAACTACTTCCAGCCGGAGAGTTGGGCCGCAGCCACCGGTAGGTACCATTCCGGTCAGATTATCCTTCGACGCTAGGTAGACAACTTAAGCTCCCAGCGCTCGGCAACTTGTCTAGTTCCCCAGTAATCCTTTTCTTCAGCTGCCGAAACTAACTGAAACCCCGCTCGTTTGTATAGCCTCCGTGCCCCTTCCAGCGCGCTAAACGTCCATAAAGTTACCTTCGCGTAACCGCGTTCACGGGCGAATAGTATACACTCATTAATTAATGTAGCGCCCAGTCCCATGCCTCTAGCAGCAGGACTCACCAACAACAGCCGCAAATGCGCCGTGTTAGCCTCCTCTCGGTGCTTGAATAGTGCGATGGAGCCCAAGAACTCGGACGTTTCGACAAGCTCGGCAATGAACACACGTTCGAGGCTAGGGTCATAGTTATCGAGGAAATCCGCCGCTATGCGCGCCGTGGTTGATTCAAAGCTCGTTCCCCAGCCGTATTCCTGGGCGTACTGTCGTTTTTTCTCAGCCAACCGTGTTGAAGTTGAAGACCTGTTCTTACTTGGGAGCCATGCTGGCTGATTATCAAGCCCATGTCACCTGGGCGATGCGTTCGAATACTGTACTTCGGCGAGGAACATTCATCACGAGACGCCATTGTATACGGTCTAGGCTTGAGTATGAAGAGAACGTGCTAAATTCGTATCCCAAACAGAAAGTTAATTAAATCTCAATTGTAGTAAAGTTTTATAGTAATCGGGAAATGTTAGGTGAAACAACCCACGCCAAAGTCATGAGCAGATCTGAATGTAGTTCGTTGGTGACTCATTGTAGTCCTCATTTGTGAGTAACTGAGCGACCCTAGCACAAAGTGCGCGGCACCGAAGTCGGAGGTCACTGGTGGGTCGCTATTCTCTGGAAACGAATGGATAAGGAGTTAATATTGTCAAGTCCCGAGGATTTTACTATAAACTAGGAAAGCCTCAAGTCTATGCAGATAAGATTTACCTCTAAGATTTACTCTAAGGGACCGTCGAGCCTGTTGTGACCTTGATGCTTAAGAATCGTATAGCAATTTGCGCTACACGTTAACCCACAAGAACAAATAATCACTACACAACATTCACGAAATCATTTTATTTTCTGAATCGATACTGATATCTATTCCGTAGATAGTCTTCATATATCCGCGTTGGGGTGAATTAGGACCTTCGTGTAACCATCTACCCGTTTCTGGAACTTCTCATACGCAACTGCAGCATCGTCAATATTAATTTCATGCGAGACAACAAAGCTCGGTCTCGCCCTGCCCGCGATGATCAAATCTCTCAGATATCGGTTGTACGCTTTGACGTTGCACTGGCCAGTACGTAGAGAAAGTCCCTTAAAATTGGTTATTTGTCAGCACTAAAAGTTCGAAGGCAATGGAAATTGGCAGGCAGACCTTTTCAAACAGCTTTCCGAAACTCAAACTTATCATACCCTTACTAGAAGCCTCATCTGGTGCGCCAGGATCACTACAAGCAACCAGTTAGCCCGTGCACATATTAGCATTAGGAAAAGATTTTACCTTGGAACATAGAGCCCCGGGATTCCTAACCCTCCACACGCTCTTGTCACGCGGATCATATTTTCAAGGACAATGTTTGGCTGTTCCTTCGCACCGTCTGATGTAACTGCCTGGTACCCAACCGCATCCACCGACCGATCAACCATCCCACCATTGTCTTGGATAATTTGGTCGACAACGTCTCCTTTTGTGAAATCAATGGTCGTACAACCAATCTTCTTGGCAGCATCTAAACGCTCGGGGACGCGGTCGATGACGAATACGCGTGAGGCACCACGGAGGATGGCTGAATAGGCAGCCATCAAACCAACAGGTCCAGCACCGAAGACCGCGATGGATTCGCCAGACTGAAATCCAGAAATTTCGACCCCATGCCAGCCTGTTCGATGAAAAGACCGTTAGAAATTCAAATCTCTGTTTCTCTAGGCTCCGCTTACCGGTAGGGAAAATATCAGCCAGAAGAATGAAATCTGATTCAAGCTCTTTTCCCGGGGGTAGTTTTAAAGCATTGAAATCAGCATATGGTACCCTCACGTACTGAGCTTGCCCTATACAGACAGTTAACATTCTGTGTCCACCGATTCTGGGTTTCCACTGGGAGCATACCTCCCCGGTATGGCCCCATTGCCACATATCCTAAAAAGCCTTAGTGTCACGGAACTAAACTGCAGCTCATACCGTAACACTACCAAAAGATAGAACGTTGTCAAGTCGGAGACTTAACCGTCTGCAATCACTTATATCTACGTACCGTAACACTTAGCCTTGAGTATGCTTAAAGGATTCCTTTACAAACCGTACTGCGAAATTTTGTGAGTTATCATTATTTGAGGCGTGATTTGTGAGGGATTTTAGAAGTTTCTGGACATTTACTTATCCTTAAAAAGAAATTTCGTGCTCGAGAAATTATCAAAACCGGAGGGGGATAGCTCTGAGAAATACTCACTGCACCACCAGCAAACCCAGGGTTAACCCCAGTGCAGAAAGCCGTATTCCCTTCTTCGCAATTACGACACCGACCATCGGCAACATTGAAGGGCATCACAACACGGTCTCCCTTTTTCAGAAGAGTCACCCCTTCACCAATTTCATCTACTATGCCAAGGTTCTCATGACCTGAGCAACTTTAGTATTAAGATGTGTGTCCCTGGATGATAAATCATACCGAACGTGAATCCCGGCTGTGCGGCAGTTCTCCCCTCGTACATGCTTCATCGTCGTCAGCTGACAATTTGTGTCCGAAACGATCGTTTTGGTCACACCGTCTCCTCCATGGGACTTTACTTACTGCAAATCAGATCCGCATATAGCAGCCTTTGGGTTCTCAGCGATATTCCCCTTAGACGGTGTGGGTGGTGGGGAGTCCGACAGTTGTAACCTTGACGACGATGTCGTCTGGATGCTCTATACGCGGCCTCTCAACCTCTTGCACCTGCACTCTGAATGGCTCGATATAGTTCACAGCTTTCATTGTACTAAGGTAGTTGGACGATTTTGAACACGATTGACATTGGATTGTACGAAATAGATGGCTTCACAATGATGCCCTATAAATATTCGGTGTCAAGTAAAAACCATCCCCCTACGCGAATGTTTATTACTGTATGTGTTCACCGTAGGCTGATTTGCCCCGCGGTGGAAGTGCCGTTCCCCGGGCAAAATTGCCGTGTTAGGCATATTGGGCATGTCCTGTGCAGATGGAACTTCATTCCAAGCCCGAAATACACCGAGCGAGGCCGATTGAAGCCCGGTATCAGAAACCTGAATGCATATCGCCCTATCGTGAACTTGGGTTTGGTGCTGACGTCTTTCAATAGACCTGCGTACTTACCGACCTACCTATTATGGCAGCGTGTTTGATTGGTCCCATATAGCAGGGTATTATGCACGACAGGTTCGGTCTAGCAGAAGGATGCATAAGCTGGAACTAGATGGTTCGTTTGCACGAGCCTACCCCGCATTCCCCGCTCCCCGCACTTTTAAGTACACAAACCATCTCAGCTCCTACAGCTTCCTTGACCCTTTCAAAGGTTCGTATAATAACTGGAGTCTCCCCAGAAGGCTAACTGAACTTTGTATAAGTTACAAGATTGCTATGTTAGTTACTTAATACACTTATCTAACCTAGGTAATCCGAGGTTTCTAGCCAGCCTTCTGGAAGAGCTAAAAGCAAGGTCCTGGGAACCTGCGACAAAGGGGACAAAGGGGTGGGTATTCCGTCAGCCCTCTGAAGTCCCGTAGAATAACAACTAAAGTCGTCTTTAATTCGTACGCTGGTGCGAAGTTACTCACGGGATGAAGAAAGACACTAATAACTATTTTGAGCCCCGAAACACTGCTTCCGCAAGCATCATGCTATCGCACTCTCACCTTTTGACCTACTGTCAACAATAATGTGACAAGGGCTTGTGTTTAAGCTTGGAAGATATTCATATTGCATAATGATCTTCAATGCAGTCAAGGGGGCTATGTTCCCATTCTACAGGGCGGGCGAATTCCAGTCTTTATGCCGGAATAGCCTCGCCTAAAGTTGCCGAATGCACGTCTCGTGGCAGCAAACTGTCTCAAGAGGTTCGGGTAGCATCCGATCAGATCGAAATCGGCAGCTTGCCGCACATATGATCATTTACATGATATCGGGTGTCCCAAATCCTCGGGTACGCATACTGTGACAGATAATACGAAAGAAAACCTACCCCTCCACTAAGCTTTCAACGGCCGAAACAATCTCAGCGTTGCGACTTGTGTCAACATGGAGGGTTTGAACAAGGCCCTTTTAGGGCGCACACAGGGCCTATATTAGCCCTGAGTATAATATATTAAGAACACCTGGAGGCGTATACGATGATGTAATATCTGTAAATGGAGATGTTAAAACATTGTAAATTTATTTGCATTGTTTGAACACTAATTATACTATTTCACACTGCTCCAAATAGTAAGGCACATAAAATAATCAAAAATTCGGTTTTGTTATACTTTATTTATCAGTTTTCTTTTTTTCTTTTCTTTTCTCCTTTTTATTCTCTGACTTTTCTATTTTGCCTCTTACATTCTTTATCTTGTGTTTTTTTATTTAAAATATTGCTCAACAATTATTGATAAGACTTGAAAAATTGAGAAAAGACGAAACGTAGAGACCGGACGGTTAATATAATGAAAACTTACCTATGCGCTTAATCATTCCTGCACGAGCATTTTGAGCGATATGGCCGTGGCACCAATATCCATGTGCAAATATACACGCTCTTTGAAAGAGCTGAGAGGGACGAAGGTGTATTTCCAACCTCTCCATTCGTCAAACTTGGTAATCTCCTCGAGCAGCTTCGTCGCTTTGACCATGAATACACGGATCTTGACTGTGTAGCCTGGGTTTTCGACAATTGCAGATCTTCTGTAGTCTAGAGAGTCTTCTAGAATATCACGACCCAAAGCATCACCGGCGACGCGCTTGGCAGTGTCAATCGCTGTTTCTCCGGGACGGGGTGCCCTGTTAGCAATACAATATACGCGAGGTTTCTCGGAGGGGTTGTAACGCACAAGCAGCTCCGGGTTTTTTTCATTGCGATAAATCAACAGGCCGACATTAGCTAAATCCTTTGCAGGAGTATGCTTTTCGCCTTCTAGCATGTTTGACATTTTTAGAATAAAGGGTGCTGCTGGATTGGGGTTGGTTCGCAGAGGTAGATAGTTTTTTTGAGAGGAGGCTTATTTGGGGGCTGTGAAATATTGGCAAATTCAGTCCTTTGAGCGCAAAGGCGCACATATATAATGACCATGTTGCTTCAAAGAACACTCGCGTTGTTATTGGAGCTTCGCATACAATAGTGTTATTGAGTGACAAAGGCACTGCCTTACTAGCGAAGTTTTAAATCCCGACTAGAATTCATGAAATAGCCATGCTGAATAAGAGTAGGGATGATGCTTCATGACGGTGATTTCCAGAGAATATGTCTGAGATCTTTTACCACGCGGTAGGAATATCCTCTAAGGAGCTATCGTAATATCGAGTGTGATTCTTCATTCTTCCGAAAAGAAATTTTTGTTATTGCTAAGATCATAATAGTGCTCTCGTTTTGTCCTCATTTCGCAAGTCCTCTAGTTCTACCGCGAGGGTACCTTCAGCGATGTCTTCGCCATCTTCTGCATCCGTCACCCATTTGACTCTATTTATAACACAAGAGTCAATAATGTCTACTTCTGTAAGAATTATATTGGGGATTTGGGGGCTTTCAGGAGTTGCAATAGTAAATATGCTCGTTAAGGTAGGTCGGACCTCCGCGATACGGCAAAGGAAGGAATAAAAGACTTCGATGACTAACCTGCCCCCTCGAGTTGCTCGAATTTCTAGTTCCATTTTCATTTGCTGCATAATACAGACCACTTGTCCGGGCAATATTTCGTCCCCTTCATCTACCGCTAGCTCGACTAGCTTACCAGGAAACGGAACGACTACATGACGCGGATTATTGACATCTCCGCGACGATGCCTACCTGCCGCCATGATAGTAGTAGAAGATGCGTTGCTACTAGCCGCTTCAAGGGTGAAGGCTTGGGGTTTCGGGGAACTTGGATGCGAGTACTCGATATTAGCCTTAAACAGCGAAGGGAATTCGTTGCGAATCATGCGTGTTAGCTTGATGTGATGAGTTTCTTGCGCCGCCCCTTTATGAGGAGACGCAATTTTGAGAGCCCACGCATCTCCCTTTCGTAGCATTACCGTTGGGCTAGAGGTACCGGCCAGTGATGCTAAGTCCTCAGCATTTTCTCCGTCGAATAGTGATATTAGTTTCTGGTTAGTAAGGCTACGAGAGATTTCTGATCCCGAAACAAGGAGACTAGTCATGTTCCTCTCTAGCCACGAAGTATCGCATAGCGAGCGCCTAAAGTCCTGATGTGCCACTATTGCCCGCAACATATCTAAATTGGTTTTAACTCCTTCGACCCAAGTATCTTCCAGCGCTCGCCTGCACTTGGACAACGCGGTCTTTTGGCATTCGCCAGTAACTATAATCTTAGCGAGCAAGCTGTCATAGTCAGCGCTAATAACCGTGGTTCGACGATGGTTGAGATGGGTGTCGATCCTAACACCATTTCCAGCCGGCAAGGAGAAAGCTTCTACCCGACCGATGCTTAATGTCCAATCTTTATGGACATTTTCAGCTGTAAGTCGCAGCTGGATAGAATGTCGATTAGGCACTTGCATGGCGTCTTGTGACACATTTTTCATTTCAGTCTCCGTAAGCGTTGCACCCTGTGCAATCTCCAACTGTATCTTCACTAGATCAACGAGGGTGATGCATTCTGTGACGGTATGCTCTACCTGGATTCGTGGGTTCACTTCGAGGAAGTAGAACTCTTTTCGATCCGCATTAGCAAGAAACTCGAAAGTACCAAGGGAGAGGTAATTGATATGGCGGGCCATGCGCATCGCTGCCTTGATGATTTTACCAACGAACTCGCGGTCTTTGATCGTGCTAGGTGCCTGCTCTACAATTTTTTGATATCTTCGTTGAATACTGCACTCACGTTCCCACAGACTGTTAGAAGCTAGGGGTTAGCAAGTAGTCGTAATAAATAGCAGAAATAGTAAGAGGCTCGGATAATTTGAAGGAAATGGAGTAAAAAGATGTGCGTTAAATAGAATAAAAAAATAATGACTCCGTGAGCGTACTGACGCACTTGGCCTGAGCCGTCACCAACGATCTGTACCTCGATATGCCGGAAGCCATCCATTACAGCCTTCTCGACGAAGATCTGATGTGAAGGACTTTCAGAGATGGCACGCTTCGTGGCATTTTCGAGGTCGGATTCCTGTCGCACAAGTCGAATGCCTTTGCCACCTCCGCCATCTACGGCTTTGAGCATAATTGGAAGGCCGATCTTTCCAGCAAAATCTCGAACCTCTGTCATCTTCGCGGTAGGCCTGCCCATCGCTGGGAGCGTAGGGACGTTACATTGTTCTGCTAGTAGTTTTGCAGCGAGCTTGTCCCCAGTCTTCCTGAGAATATCCCAGCCCGGACCGATTACGACGACTCCAGCCTCCTTCCACATGCGTTCCGCAAACTCTGCCGACTCAGACAGAAAGCCATACCCCGGATGAACGGCATCGATTGCGTGCTCCTTTCCTATCTCTATGAGAGCTGATATATCCAAGTAGCTAGCCGGGGAAGAGATTGGTAGCGCGTGAGTAGCACCCAGGGCGTGACTCGCGTCGCCGGGTGTTATGAGAGCAAACGTCTCAATTGGGAGTTCCCGTGCACAATCAATGATGCGTTTCGCGATCTCGCCCCTATCTTGGATTTAGCGAGTGACCCAAGTCGGACGAGTTTCGAAATATAGTCCACTAGGTACCTGTTTGCCACGAGGAGCCGTTTTATCGGTTGTTGCGGAGGATTGCGGGTGGGATCCGACACCGCGTTAACCCCCATCTTTCACTTGGTCACGATCCCACTATTGGCTTGTAAATTATGCGTCTACTTCTCAATGAGGCAACAGATGGTGCTGGCAGATTTTGTTTCCTTTGCTCTCCTTTCTTCGGGCATCCATATACAGAAGGACTTGAGATTAGATATATACTTACCTAGTCTTTCGATTTGAGACGCTGTGCGAAACCTGTGTTCCCCTGTTGGCAGAGGACTTGCCGCATTGGGACGGCGGTGCGGGGACAACTAGAAATTGCCGAGGCCTAGTCTCGAACTCCTGAAATAGAGCACATAACTCCATCACTACACATCCTGGGTGCGTTGGCCAATCATGGCAAGAGGCTATGGCTTTATATATATAATTTAAATACTTCGTCGTCGATGTCCCAATAACATAGACCTGTCTATGCGGGGGTAGGTAATATTCCCTGTTGTCAGGATGGCTTCCGACAAGAATGGCGCGTCCCAAAGAGCGCGAGAACGTGTGCAACAAGTCTCATCCCATATTGCACGCCGAGAACCCACAAAGGAGGGAGCCTTTCAACCTCCGACACGCCGACGGAAGAAGCAAGCGTCAGCGTCGGCTGGCCCGCCGGCTGACTATTCAGACCGACTGGACCAGATAGCGACGCTTGAGAGGCTGGCTCGCACGCCGGACATCAACCACCGAGGCTATGCTCGGCAGAAGAAAGCCGGCAAGCTGTGGGTGCACGAGCGTGTCGAGGCTCTTCTTGACGAGGGTAGTCTTCAGGAGATTGGTAGCGTCGCTGGCGATGTGACTTGGAGCAAGGATAAAGGCCAAGACGGCTCCGAGAAAGAAGTCATCACTGGTTTTACACCAAGCAACAGCGTTCAGGGATATGGGCGTCTTAACGGGCGCAAGATCGTCTTCACGGCAGATGATTACACCCTCCGAGCCGGTCATGCTGACGGAGCGTTGTGGGAGAAGACTCTATATATCGAGAAACTAGCTCTGTCTTTACGTCTCCCGATTGTGAAGCTCGTAGATGGATCGTCAGGCGGCGGAAGCGTTACTACGATACGAAAACAGGGGTTTTCATACATCCCTCCGCTTCCTGCCTTTGACCAGGTCGTCGCACAATTGAATCTAGGAATTCCCAACCTCGGCGCCGTCCTAGGGCCAGCCATCGGACTGGGCGCGGCACGAGTGACCGCGTGTCACTTTAGCGTCATGGCGGGCAATATTGGGTCATTATTCAACGCGGGACCTCAAGTTGTCAAGGGCGCGACGTTTGAGGAGGGGCTGACTATGGCTGAACTGGGCGGCCCCGATAGTAAGTTCGACAGAACATTTTCTGTGTTTCATTTATCTAGCCAGGACGAAGGACGCTTCGAGTAGTCACTCACTCATGATGCGATGCAATACAAACGATTTGACACAGCTCATTAGTGCATTGTCGCAACGGTACAATAGACAATATGGCTCGCGATGAACGCGACGCGTTCGAGCAGATCCGTCGCGTACTGAGTTATCTGCCGAACTCGGGCTTCTCAGCACCACCAGTAATTAAGAGCAGCGATATCTCCAGTCGACGTGAGGAGGCACTTCGGAGTCTAATACCACGACGCAAGGAGCGCATGTACGATCCGCGGCGCGTTATCTCCTTAGTCGTAGACAACGGCTCGTTCTTCGAGATCGGCGCGCTCTGGGGCACCACAGCGATCGTAGGCCTCGCGCGTCTCGACGGCCATCCCATCGGCATTATCTCCAACAATTGCGAAAGCCACACGGGTGGCGCCCTCGATGCGCTGGGATCCCAGAAAATAACAAAGCACCTCAAGCTCTGCGACGTCATGAACCTGCCCATCCTCCAGTTCGTCGATGTACCAGGTTACGCCGTCGGCACGGCTGCTGAACGATCTGCGACAATGAGACATGGTATCAATCTCGCTATGGCGTATTATACGACTACCATGCCCGTTTTCAGCGTTGTTACAAGACGTGCTTACGGTGTTGCCGGTGGTGTAATGCTAGATTGTCGTGATCCGCGAATGCGTGTAGCATGGCCAAGTGGTGATTGGGGGTCGCTGCCGCTCAAGGGCGGAATTGAAGTTGGCCATTCCTACGAACTTAAAGAGGCCGCGAAGAAAGGTGGCCAAAAGCTAGCTGATGAGCTATATGAAAAATTAGAGGCCGAGTACAACGCGCTGAGTAAGAATTTTATACCTCTTAGCGGTTTTCCGCTGCGCTTTCTATTAGGTGTATGAATCAATCGTAGACGGAAAGTTGCTAATCTTATAGTGCAGTGAATCCAGTGAGGACGGCAAATGCATTCGGCGTTGAGCAAATTATCGATCCTGCTGATACCCGTTCTGTTGTCTGTAATTGGACCTCGCATGTTTATGAGGAACTCATGGGGGAGAGGCTAGCGAAGAGAAGGGCCGGTACACTACATGCATCTTTCGCATAGGTCCCTATCGTTTCCAGCCATTTCTTATCCTATAATTCCTCCTCGGTGTTGCATGCATATATATTTTACGCCGCCCTCATGGGGAGTCAAGCAGTAATATAGATAAGATCTTGATATCATCTCAGATTATCGTTTTGGACTGTCTTGATGATGCCTTATGATGCTAGATGTATTTGGAAGAGGGATTCTACCAAAGTGAACAATACGGCCTTATCTGCTACATAATGGTGATTTTGGACATACCCTTAGCCCTTTCCGCTGCACCTTGGCCGGCTGCTCTTCCCATGATGACTCCCATCGTCAACCCGCTACCTCCCGGGTAGTTGTTGAAAAAGAGGCCACCTAAGATCTCACCCGCACACCAGAGGCCTTCGATTGGTCTCCGAGTAGCTTCACTTAGGACTTCTGCCTTCGGTGTAGCAGCCAGGCCCCCAAAGGTGAAGGTAATGCCACATGTTACTTCGACTGCTCGAAATGGTCCTTTCTCCAGTGGCATTGCCCAGTTGCTCTTAGGCAGAGACAAACTACGGGATTTCCCCTGTGTTGATATACCATCTCTTACTGCCGGATCGAAGACTCGTGTTGGCTGTTCCTCCCGGAAGTTCTTGCAGGCCTCGTTGAATTGCTCGATAGTATCCAAGAACTGTTTTTTGTTCGTTAATCCTTTGCCGACAAGAATGTCTGCAAGGTCTTCGAGTGTCTCAGCTTTTAAGTTAGTCGTCACATCGTCCGCGTATTCCTCTTCTCGAAGCCACTTTGAGCCGTTCGCATCCCAAACTTGGAACGCGACCCCCTGGGATTGTTTAAGGATCTCCCGCCCAAAAACAGCATAGGTGAAGTTGCGAAGATCGAAGCCCTCGTCGACGAACCTCCTCCCCTCTACATTTACCATGATGCCCAGCGGGTAACCCGACTTTGTAAACTGGTTTGTTAATACTCGATCTCCCGAGTTCCGAGGTGAGTTGGCATCCCAAGCAACAGAATGGCAGCCCGAATAGTTTCCTTCTAACATGGCTCCGACATTCTCAGCCATCCGATGCCCATCTCCTACGTTATACTTGGTGCCCCGTACGTGTGCGACATCCCAACCAGGCCCCAGATATTTCGTCCGAAGAGCTGGGGAAGCCTGAAAACCACCGCATGCTAGGATTACGCCGCCCCTAGCTGCGATGGTGCTGAACTTTCCATTGCTGTACACTTTAACACCAAGAACCGCATTTGTGATGGCATCCCTGACAAGATCGACAGCTGCACAGCTAAAGCGCACAGTAACGCCGCTTTTTTGCGCAAGTTCAAGGTGCCATTGAAACAGTCCCTTTCCTTGTCCTTGGCCATGCTGTTAGTGCGTTGCGAAGACTATTGTCATGGCAGATCAGGGTTTCTACCAATCATATTCATGACCATGCCTCCCCAGAACTTGTATTTTCCGGCTGTCAAGAATGACTGTCTATTAAATGACAGCATAAACCGAGCGCCATTGTCCATCAACCACTGAACAGCTTCTCTCGATTTGTTTACAAGGAGATTGGCTAGATCTGGATCTGCTCGTCCCTTTGTCACCCGTTTAATATCCTGTGGCATAATTAGTCGTGGGCATCGAATACTGGCGGAACTCTTACCGCGTGGAAATCTGTCTTTGTATACGGTGCCATCTCGACCTTGTCGATGAGTTCTTGCAATAAACCCTTGGTGCCGTCGGGCTGGTAAAGGTAAGGTAGCAAATCATCCAGCCCATCGAAACAACACCGGAAAGCAGCTGCCGTAAAGAACTGATTTTGATTAGTACCCAAATCGCGATATAGGAATTGGGACACCGCTGCTTAATTACCGTGTTGCCTCCGGCATCGTCGAGCGGTGCTTTTTCTATTAGTAGAACCTGCGCGCCCGCTTGAGCTGCTGTCGTGGCAGCCGAAAATCCGGCATTGCCGCCACCGACGACGATAACATCGAAAGCCTCGTTAAATGCCATAGTGTATGTATTACTTGATACTCGCTGAAATTAGGCACCTTTTAGTTCCTCTTCGGTAACTTCATTAAATACGGGCGGCTCTGATTAAGCTTCGGGCATGATAGAACAGGCGACCACTGTTCCCGGCTACCGGGTTTTCTGGAGTAGCCATCGCCCCTATTTTATTCGGCGCCTTAGCAGTTGGCGACCACAATCAATCTCCAACCAAAGGAGGGGCAAGCATTAAGATGAATGTTTTCTACAGTACACCTTCTAGCTAAGTAGCTTCATCAATCCCGGTTACCCGTTTCCGAGGGTCCAGCCCATACCCCGCACCCGCTCCAGATACCTTAGTTTACCACTGCCGAACACCTTGATCACGAGGCGTCTAATGAATCGCAAGATAGGCGCCGAAAAAGAGGAGAATGGCTGATGGGAGTAGTATCCCCGGGTTCTGTCCGGGTTGTGGGAACCCGTCCGCGTAGCTACCTCAGTCATGCCTGGTTGGGGTATACGTGACCCAATGACTACCACGTAGGTAGGTGTCACGCTTTACGCAAGGAGAATCCCTAATGGCCGCCACAGCATGCACGCCGTATCTAAGCATCGGATCGCAATATTCCCCGCGTTGTAGCACTATACTACCCGATTAACACGGCTAACTCGCTAGATTCATAAGCCGACCGTACCCTTTCTGCATCGGAGTCTTCTCACCCAAACAAGGTGGTGCAATGCAAGCCCGGTAATAAGGTGTTTAATGGTCTCTTGAGTTCGTTTTACAAGGAAACTATATTCTAAATAAATTTGACGTAGGGAACTTTTCAGTCGTGGTCCCAGAACAATGGTCGATACAGCGAAGCATAACGTCGACGGCGTGGGGGATGCGAGAGACGAGAGCCATGGGGCAGATCCGGATATTGGCATTCTTCCCACGCCCGAGGAAGAAGCCTCCGTGATTCGAAAACTGGATTGGCACCTTATGCCCATGGTATTCACCATATACTCGTTGTCAGTCCTCGATCGATCGAACTTGGGAAACGCCCACGTCGCTGGTTTGGACGAGAGTATTGGGCTCTCTGGCGATCAGTATTCCACGCTCGGCACTTTTTTCTATGTTACATGTGCGAATGTTTCAATATTCGACACTTAGGTCACTGCTCTAACGGTCGTAATTAGACATCATCTTCCAAAGTGCTGCCGCCGGATGGAAGCATTTCCCCGCTCATAAATGGGTCGCATTTATTGTTTTCTCGTTTGCTGTCATATCGTCTTCGCAGGCAGCTGCCCAGAACTATGCTGGGTTCGTGCCATGAAGAATATATTCCGTTGAGTTTCTTGGCTAATTTACGCAGAATGGTAATCCTCCGTCTCCTTCTCGGCGCGACCGAAGCAATGTATGCCGGCGTTCCGGTGTACTTGTCTTTTTTCTACCCGAGGGAGAAAGTTGGATTTCGTCAAGGGATATTTCTATCTGGCTCAGCACTTGCGAACGCATACGGCGGGGCCCTCGGTTATGCAATTACTCAGATCAAAAGCCACATCGAACCCTGGAGAATACTGTTTCTTATCGAAGGGTTACCGACCTTTATCATGGCGGTTGTGGCGTGGTTTTGCTTTCCCGATGACATCGAAACCGCGAAGTTTCTCAATCACCGCGAAAAACAGGTCATCAAGCACATGGTTAGCCGCGATCAAACTGCTGATGTGATAAATCACATAGGCCTCAGGCTTAGAGATTTCCTAGCCGCATTCAAGGATTGGAGAAGTGAGTTTAGGTTGCAATAACCACATTCAAACCGGAGCTAAAACTCACACTTAGGTTATCTTACTGGGGTGATGTACTTCGGGTGCAATGTCTCCTTCGCCTCCCTGCCCCTCTTCGTCCCAGCCATCATCGCAGAAATCGGGGATTTCACACGAATTCAAGCGAATGGGCTCTCTGCGCCGCCATATCTCCTGACATTCATATTGATCATTGCCTGCTCTTTCATATCAGATCGGGTGAGGATGCGCGGGCCATTCGTCTGCTTCTTTAGCGTTGTGGCTGCTATCGGGTTCCTCTTGCTCGCTACCACAGAGGCGGCCGCCCCGAGATATCTCGGGGTCTATTTTGCGATAACCATTTTCGTCAGCGTCGCGATTCTCATCCCATGGGTCTCGAATACTCATAATACGGAGAGTAAGAGAGCTGGAGGGTTTGCCATCTTTGCTACGTTCGGCCAGGTTGGCCCGTTGGTTGGCACGAACATATTTCCTTCGAAAGAAGCACCATATTATCGCAAGGGCTCCTGGGTGTCTTTCTCATTCTGCCTCCTAGTTGCAGTCACTTCGGCAGTTTTTAGCTATCTCCTACATCGCGAGAATCGCAAATTAGATAAGGCGCAGTTGGAGGAGGAGGAAGGAGGAATGTGTCCACGTAGGTTTCGTTATGTGATTTGAGAAATGAACCGAGCTTGGATGGCGATAACTATCTCAGTAATCAGATGCTGGTGACGATAGCTAGACTTCAAAGATCTCATACTTGGCCAAATAGGGGTTAAGACATCCCAGTACCTACTATGAGGTCATCGGTCGTTTGACCTCCTTTATGTAAAGTTATTACAATTTGAATATCGTTTTAAACCCTTGTTGTTAAATCATTGTTACCCCTATAAGCATGATTGTTTCACCGTCGTGTTTCTGCCTACTGGATGCTAATGAACATGCCATGAGTACTGTATGAAAACCCTCATCCGCTTGAGTAATCGATGACGACTTTCACCATGTGATGCTCCAGGGTAACGTGGCGAACGGTATGGCTGTAGACTTTACCACTGTCTGTAACGCCAACGCTGCGAAGTTTACATTAGCTGGGTCATTTGAATGACATCGTGTCTAACTAGAAGCCTTCTAGCACTTTTAAACTCATGCTCTACCCGCGTGTAGATAGGGACCATAGTTATCATAGGGACCATAGTTATCATAGGGCCGAGAATTTCACCCCGGGCCATTTATGGGTCTAATTGCAACTGAACATAACGGCATTTCGGGGCCTCCAGGGTATTTGTTGAGACCCCCTCCTTCATATTCTCCCATGGCTATTCGGTGCTTAATAGTCTAGTAAAGATTGCAGAGAATGATTTCACGGCGACCTCTTCTCCCACGTGCGGGTTTCATGCCAAACTCGCGTGTTTTCCTAGGTGCATCGCGGTCTAATTATGTCCGTAATATTTCCCACCTTACTGCTTCGTTACGTTTGTCCGGACCCCCATTGAGCACAAGCCCCTGCTCGTTAAGAGCTAATCATAGCCGCTATGAATATTCCCAACTTTCCACCATATCGGATTCAAAAAATGCCTCTGGACGGTTAGTACCCAGTTGATCGACAGATACCATAATTCTAAGGAGCATGGAGCTAACGTATCGAGGAGATACACAACCGCATTCGCTCTATTTGAGGGACTCTGGGAGGTATGTTTGACCGTATCTCCATAAAGATGGTCGACGCTCACTACCTCGAAGGCTGGGATAACAACTTGTTTCGTCAACGTTGGGTCCGATCATCCGTCTATCATCGAGGCGATTGTAAAGGGCAAGAGAGAGCGGCCCGACCGATGGCCCAAAATGATTACCTGCCCTTCCGAGATTATTGCCATATCCATGGCTGATGGGTATGCTCGAGTAACAGGACGACCGCAAGCAGTTCTCGTGCATGTTGATGTCGGTACTCAGGCTCTCGGACAGGGTATGCACAATGCAAGCGTCGGCCGCGTTCCAGTCTTCATATTTGCTGGCTTGTGTCCATACACCGAGTCTGGAGAGCTGCTAGGCTCTCGCACAGAATATATGCACTGGTTGCAGGAACCCCCTGATCAGAAAGCCATTGTGCGGCAATATTGTAGATACACGGGCGAAGTTCGCACCGGACTCAATGTCAAACAGACTATTGGACGTGCTTTGCAGTTCGCAAGTTCCTCGCCTAAGGGCCCGGTCTATGTTGCGAGCGCACGAGAGGTGCTCGCAGAAAAGATCGAGCCATACTCACTAAAACAAGATCAGTGGGTGCCCATCGGACCAAGTGCACTCCCATCAGATGCCATTCATGAAATTTCCACAGCGCTGGTGCATGCCGATCGTCCGCTCATTATCACAGGATACTCCGGGCGAGATCGACGGACGCCAGATCTACTCGTCGCCCTCGCGGACCTTATTCCAGGGATACGCGTGCACGACACAGGGGGTAGCGACATGTGTTTCCCCTTTTCGCACATCGCATCTGAAGGCTCCCGTTTTAGCATGGACGAGTGCACAAAGGATGCCGATATGATTCTTCTTATTGACTGCGACGTGCCCTGGATCCCATCACGTAACCCACCCCTCAAGCATGCGAAGATATACCACATAGACGTTGATCCTCTCAACCAACAGATTCCGGTTTCTTTCTTCCCCGCTCACGGACGCTGGAAGGCAGACTGCCACACGGCCCTCACGCAGCTAGTGGATCATATAAAAAGCGACGATGCTGTCACCAATGCACTCCAACATCCGAGGTATGCGCTTCGCAAAGAGGCGCGCACGACCCGGCACGAACAGCGGTTAACTGAGATTGCCTCAAAGCTTCGTTTGGATGACGAGGACAGACTGGATGCACATAACATTGGCAATCTCTTGAAAACAACGCTTCCGGATTCGGCGACATTTGTTGTTGAAGCTGTGACTTCGGCACAGATGCTCTTCGACCAACTACAACCAGATCGCCCGGGGAGCTGGATAAACTGCGGCGGCACGGGCATAGGTTGGAGTAACGGCGCGGCTCTGGGCGTGAAGATGGCGCTGGAAGATGCCGCGAGAGGCGAGGGTCGGAGTAAGCCGAGCTTGGTCTGCCAGGTTGTCGGTGATGGGAGTTTCATGTGTGCTGCGCCGTCCAGTGCACTGTGGGTTGGTCGCAAGTACGAGATTCCGATTGTGACGGTTGTTTTGAATAATGGCGGTAAGTCTGATTTTGACCTCACTGTCGTGCCCTATACATGTTCTATCCTAACTAACCCTATCTGTTCCACGCCCAGGCTGGAAGGCCCCTCGAAATTCGACTCAGATTGTCTACCCCGAGGGACTTAATACATCGGCTTCCGACGATGAGATCAACACATCTTTCCGTCCGTCACCTAATTATGCCGCACTGGCGGAGGCAGCAACAGGGTCGGAGTGTGGTGACGGAAACAACGCCGATAAGTCGGGACTATGGATGCACGGCGTGAGAGTAAAGACAGTAGGGCAACTTAGGCTAGCACTTCAGTCTGCGGAGTTAAGAGTGGCTGAAGAAGGGAAAGGGATGCTGATCGAGGTTTTAATGTAGGCGATCGATATCCATAACCTCTCATCCACCTTTCCAGATGATTGCCTATCCACTATATCACGGCCATGTGAACCTCCAAGGAACCCTCAGTCTCTAATTTGACATCAACACCTGGGGCGATGAAGAAGATGAAGCCCGCGGAAAGATTAAATAATTTGCCATCAGCGCGCAGGGTGCCGTTGCCCGACGTGCATATCAGCACATCAGGCCCTTCGTTCGCTGTGATCTGCTCGCTCTCGTTCCCTTTCATGATTGTCCTGAGCATGTTAAACTCACTCATGGGTGGCTTGTATATCACCGTTTTACCGTTCTTGCTTTTCTCGCTCGGTTTGCTGGCGAGTATAATGTCCTCTTTGCTGTGTGCCTTGAACGTCAGCGTGTTGGCGAATATGTCGACGTTGTTGCGGTCTGCCGGGGGACAGAATCCGACGTTTAGTACGTTGTTGTAGCGCGCCATGCATTCCACGATGTCGCCGGAAAGGTAAGCATGAATGCCATCAGCGGGGATGAAAATCGCGTCCCCAGGTTCAAACACCATGTAGTTCATACACAAGAGTGCGACAAGGCTTCCAGCGTCTGCGGGACCATGTTGGTCCTGCAAGCGTGGGAACAGGTCCAAAATACATGCAGCGTCTCCAAGCTCTCCTTTAGAGACTTTGGAGAGATCTGATTGTATCGATCTGACAGTGTCAAGGTCGAACTTTAGCAGTTCACGTGTAGCATTTCTCAACGTCTCGTTCGTCCATTTGTCCGATCCCCCAACGTTGAACCTCTTCAAGGGCGCGAGTTCAAAGAGAGGCGCAACTTCATGCAATGGTTTGAACCCAGCGAAGACCTCGAACTTGGACAGCGCGAGAGCGATCTCCGGCTTATGGTTGGCGTCGGTGAAGCTCTCCGGATCCTTCTCCCGCAGCTTCACCGCGAGGTCCTTATTGGGATGGTTTTGCAGGCGCAGAGCCTTTGCTATGGACAGTATCTTGGGCAGATACGGTAACTGCGTGTTGAAGTGTGTGATAACCCTCTCACCGAGGAGTCGTTCCTTGTCGCACTGGAGCACGTCGGCTAAGGGCTCGTCAGTATCGAGCTTGCGGCCTGGGAAATCCGGATAGTCCCCAAACCACAATTCTGAGTAGTTCTTCTCCGGGTCGATCTCGAAGCCGCCTCCTGGCGTCTTCTCGCATAGTCTGGCTGGTAACGAGTCGGCCCCCTTTTTGCCCCAGGGATACTCGTTGCAGGTTCCAGCTAACTGGAACACAAGACCGGAAGACATTGCGGTACTGATAAAGGGTGTAATAGCTGTCGGGACAAGCGACGATTCGGAGCGCACCACACCAGCTCGACGAATCAACTTTGCGTGCGCTTCAAAAAATGTGTATATTTTTCAGTATTGGCTCAACATAATCTGTATTGAAATTGGATACTGCATATTGTGTACGTAGAATAACGCATGTCGATTTTATTGTTATTCGCCTTCGCTTCCACCGCAGGCCAGAACCTCAGGTGCATGATGTCTGAATGTCGTCATAGAAACGGCAAAAGACAGAAGAACTGGGGAGCGATTTGTGAAGTTGATGGACAGCAATACTCTTCTTAATGGCATCCTGTTCGTGTATTCAGTCCTCTATTTACAATGCGGGAGAGGTATGCAAGACGTGGGTTTTAACGCGACATTGTAGGTAAGTAAACCACTAACCTTAGTCTATTAAGACTAATTCGACCCGAAGCTGTGGTTGAGATCAGATCGATGAGATCCACAGCACTGGAGATCTGTGGAGAGCGCGCTGAGGCGATGCCAAGGAAGAACATCAAGTCTTACGTATCCTCCTCAGCTCGCAGAGCACGTATAATTCCCCGGGACTTGACGTGTAAAAGGCCATCCACGTTGAACAAAACTTAGGGAATGGAAATATTGGTAGTTTTGATTTGATAATAGGATTCACTTGAACGGTTGACAAAGAAAAGGCACAATGCGGCTTTAGAGGACGACAGCTTCGCACTCTCTTTTAGTATAGCTTCAAATGATCGTCCCTTGTTGTCAGCCTCCGACGTCATCGCCGCTAAACCAACAACGGCTCTGACGCGAAAGCGAAACAAGATGGCCAGCGTCGTGGAAGTACGGCTGTGACGCAGTGATGGGGAAGAGGACTGAGCCAGCTTCGTAGAAAAAGTGGGATATATGTATATCCCCTATACGTCAGCTAGGTAGTCTCGATGGCTGTATCTTACTTATTATTGTGTCCTAAGTTCCTGCAAGATGTCGACGTCTGAAAAAGACAAGAAGGAGAATGCTGCCTCGGTCTACACGGGAGTTGCCAATGTGCTACCTGTCCCCGCGACGACGGCGCCGGTTACTGACCCGTACGAGCACGACCTGGCGAATAGCTTGACTGAGGAACCTACGCTATCTCATTCACTAGCTATGGCAGACCACGATGAGAAGGGGGTCGTCCAATACCCTCGCAATGAGGAGGTGGTTGATCTCGGGTGGAATCAGAGGAAGGAACACATACCTGCTCCTTTAGTTGGTGGGTTGGGGAATGAGGATCTCTGGCTTCTTATCCGACGTTTCAATAAGGTGCGTATCGTGTTTCTCGTAAGTGGGCGAGTCCGGCTGACGGGTTTTAGCAAATGTACCATGTGAAGGAGGTTCCGCATACGGTTCCTGGGGATCTTGACCTCAACGTTTCAGATGATGAGGAGTTTTCCCCAGATAAGCTGAGAGCTAATGTAGAAAGGTTTTACATGACGTACGTACCTCAGCCTAGGCTATAGCCCTTTCAATGCGGTTGAAGAATCCCTAACGTTTGGATGCCCAGGGTGGTTATCGGTTTATTAGCAGCAGTCAAGCACATCGCAAGACTCCGATCATGGCGCGAAACTCGAAGAACAACATGTTTCTGCTTCGTATGTATCTCTCTACTGTAATTCACGAATGGCCTTAATGCTGATAGACATATATAGACGTACTTCGTCGCATGGCTGTTCGACCTCATCACCCCCCTTATCATCACAACGTTAGTCACCTTAATTCTATACCCGCGCGCTCGCGGGATTCTCTTCCCACCAGCCCCTATCTCGCTCGTTGATGCGAAATCTGGAGGTGTGCAGAAGCCGAAGGCAGGTGTTCTGGGTAGTCTTGAGAGCGCCACCGGGGCCCCTGAGAACCACAAGGGTGAAGCTGTTGAGCAGTACGTATTCTATATATCGATCCTTTGGCCTTGCATGTTTTGATGATGTGCTGCGTTTTTACGCATCCATGATAAGCATAACAGCTAACACTGCTTACCAGGGAAGCAACCAATTTCTTCAACGGCTTCACAGCTGTCGTCGTCACCAGCGCTACGGGCAAGAATCCACAGGCAAACCCACAAACAGGCGAAGAGAGCTCGGCCGAAGATTATGTACCGGATCCAACGGGGCTAGCCGCGTCCGCGGCCGAAGCGAAAGATGTGGCCGCGGGCGGCCAGAAGGGGTCTAAACATGACAAAACCAAGGTACCCGTCGAGAACGCTATATGGAGCAAGATGCGGCCGATCATGCACGGCATGTCGGACGTCGCAGACACCTGGGAGCGGATGGGGAACGCGCTGTCGCCGACTGAGCCGTTCCCGCAGGACACGTACCGGATCCGGCTTGCAGGACTCGTCGCGCCACTACTTTTAGTGTCCCTCTTCACGACATCGTACGTATTCGTCAAGGGCGCCACCTTCGGTTTAGGATGTGCACTCTTCGGAGACCCGATCATCAGGCTCGGCCTGCGCTGGCTAAACAGGCAGTACCCGCACTGGCAGAAACTGCTCGAGATTCGCAATACCGTGCTCAAGGGGGTGCCGACCAACGCGCAGTTGACGCTAACTCTGCTACGCGTTGGCGAAGCCAACAAGGCGCCCCTGCCACCCCCGCCAGTTGTCCGCGCACCACCACCCGACCGTCCAGTAGAAGTCACGGATGCGGAACTACGCGCCACAGGAGCGGAACCTCCACTAAATGCTACCGAAGAAGAGCTCGAGGAGGCGATGGAGTACGATCCGGCCACGGCGCACGAGACGGGCGGCGCCGACATCGACGCCGCGAAGAACCACCACCGGAAGGGCGGGAAGATCCTCGCCGCGTTCAAGAGTGCCATAAAAGGGGCCGTGAAGGGTGTTATCGCGAGCGACGCGGCGCGCGCGAAAGCGGGCTCGCGGCATGCGAAGGACCGTCTCGGCGTTGTCCCTCATGCCGACGAGGAGCTGTCGACCGGTCCCGTGGATTTCAAGGGGCGGTTTGACGGCCGGAAAGGGCGGCTGTACATCGCTACAAAATCGACCATTCCTGCTGTAGGGTTCAGCACGGATGTGACGACTGAGTCGACGGACGGGGGAGGCGAGCCGCTGCATCCCAGGTGGAGCATCGCGATCGGCGATATCAAGGAGTTGAAGAAGATTGGGGGTTACGGGTGGAAGGCGAAGCTGGTGGTTGGGTGGTCCCTCGGCCGCGAGGTCAATGATGGGCTGGAGATTACGGATCGCCTGGGAAATGTTAGGCGTATTACTGCGCTCCCGCTGCGGGATGAGTTGTTTAATCGGTTGGTTGCCATCGGGGGCCAGAAGTGGGAGGCTTGGTGAGATATTGATAATATTGAATGCGATAATGTTCAAGTTTTTGGTCTGACGGTGTGCTAGTTCCCGGTCATGGATTTGATATCGTCGATGTTTCGATACAGATGTTTAGATAGGTACGGAGGCTTGAGTGTATCATAGTTAATACTTGTGGGGTTATGAAGAGTTCTTGATTCTGTCTTAATGATACCCCCATTGAGCTATTCGAAGAGGGGCATACCAGGGGCCTCAAATCTTGAGATACCCGTTGAATATAATGATGGCAAGAGTCTTTGTTCAAGTGAAGTTTTCGTCTTCCTTTCTCCCTAGACTATAGTGAGCCGTTGCACGTGAAGCCTAATCGATGAATAGAAGGAAACAATATGCACTATATCCTAAGAGCGTTGAATTATACCTACTCATAGGTACTAGAGTTAGAGTGAACTATTTTAATTCCTAAATCGACGTATTTTGCCGCGGGTTTAAGAATGTGCTACACATTTCATGGGTGTGGCCGGGTCGTCTTAGATATACTTAAACGGTACTAAACCTCCACATCTAGTATGCTTTATACGTAGTTATCCTGTTTGAATACACGTTACATATGATTACGCCCACCGAGAGAAATATCATTCTCAAATTTGTAGCTCTCTCAACGGGCGAATATGATTTATGAGAGATCTCGTGACTATACGGGGATCGTGCCATTAAAAGCAATACAAGCCCCGTATGACGACGTCAGCGAAGTCGTCGAGTTAGTGATAGCTGCGCCAAGCGCCGAAGTTCCGCACTTGAGTCCGAGGACGAAGCTTCCTAAATAAGGATTGGAGTCAACGATGGCTGTAGGTATGATACCGTCACGAATTTTAAATGACGCTGTTAGGTCTGGGTTTTACGGGCTTGGAATTGGAGGGATTGGGCGTTTGGTATGTGGTAGACTGACCTGCCATAACATTCGCCATATATGCGTCAGTCTAGAGAACTCGGAGTTAGTTATATTTCTAAAGTGCTTTGTGGGTGGTTTAGACGCTTATAGGCATCATCTTAGCCTAGAAAGGAAATATTGTGCTCTGGGATTCGCCAAAACAAGCATGAAATGATTCCGAAAATTGCTTACATGCGTGTGGTCGTTTGGATAGTGCGCGTTCACTGTTGCTGTCCCGAGCTTGGTCATGGCTTGTGCGGCGTATTCGCCGTGGGCCACATGGTATACGCCTGCTGCTGTGCCTCCAAGCTGGCTTGCTGCAAGCCTTTTTTTCACGTGGTTAGTTGACGAATCGACTAGTTGAGGGCTGGTTTGGGAATTTTTTTTTTAGGCTGAATAAGTGCGTTGACTTGACTTACCAGGCGTAATAATCAAACCGTGATGGGCCCCAGCCACATGTACCGCCTTCACAAATGCTGTGATGACAAGTTAGAGACCGAGAGAGAAAGCGTATTATGGAAACAACGTGATTGAAGGTCTCCAAGAGATTCACAGATATCATAGTGAGGGTAATTGATACCACTTACTTGTTCGGTGTGGCAGAGCTCAGAATCACTTTCGCCCCCTTAGCGAGGAACAGTTTCGCTGCGTTCTTGTAATAGGCCGGGTATGTCAGGACGGTCTCAGCAACGCCATTATATACCTGGCAGCAACACCAATCCATTAGCTCTCATGCCATCCCAAATTAACTATTGGACCCGTATCTCACTGTAGAGCATGTCTGCGTCCCATCACCAAAGCAATCCGTCCGTCCATTATCCGTGGGGGACAAACTACCACCGTCGTTATGCCCAAACTCAACAACGACCCAGTCGCCAGACTTCACCACATCAGCGATGGCCTGGAAGCGCCCCTCGCGAGTGAAAGAACGAGCTGAGCGTCCCCCGATGGCCTTGTTGGACGCAACGTAGGTTGATGGAAGGCTATACTTGAGGAACTCGCCCCAGCCTTCCGTCCCGGAGCCCCCGCCGGCTTTGGCCATTGTTGAGTCCCCCGCTAGGTACACGGTGGCAGCCGTGACGGAGCTGATGCCGAGGCATGAAAGCAAGATAGTCGATAGCATGACGAGTGATGAGTGGACGGCGTGGTGAGGGTTAGAGGCTAATCGCGGAAAGTATGCTGCTGTTAGCTTTCAATGGCGGTTTGCAGCCTCTGATACGAGCATGAGTCCAAGAGCTAGTTAGCGCTGCGTTGGTGTTTAATTATTTTGCACAAACATCGAACGCACTGTTGTCACTATTGGTGCGGGTACCCAACTCATTTAAGGGTTTGGATAATCTGAGATCGATCATTGCAACATCGCGATGAGATATCCCGTTTTCCCGGTCGGGTCTATTGCTTCGGAGGACTTGTAACATCACCGGGCAGGTTAGTTACTCTCCGGTTGAGCCCCGGCTTGTCTTGGTATAATAGTAGAATAACTGGTGAAATTGAGCATAGTTGCGGGGAGTTGGCTGAATGGAGGTAGTCCCTCCGGCCGGTGGAAGTTGGGTAAAGTGATCTGGGTTCAAGAGCGTTATTTAGCTGCTAGTTGCATGTCCCCTTGACACAGTTTGCTGTTGTATCGGAGAACAGCAAGAGCTATTGAAGTTGTGAGATATAAAGTCACATGAACTAGGAGAGTTCTTGTTTCCCCGGGCCCCTAAGTTGGCTGCCTTATACGTCAAACGTTCCTATTGACTACCTAGCTTATGATAAGAGTGAAGGGTGGCCAGAATAAATACATGGTTAAATATAGGCTGCGTGAGTATGCTACGGGAAAGGTACGCCGTTGGTTGGTGGAATTGAGTAGAGGACTTGGTAGATTGCTATTAGCCTTGGGTTGACCCAGTTCTAATAATTCATTCCATAAAGGAACACTGGTCTAGTACTCCGTATTGATCGATTATTTCGAAATCAGGGTAATGCGAAAGAAAGGCATACAATATCAATGCTTGCGTTTGTTATCCTCTATAGCCCGTTGACTCCGTATACCCAATGTCATTAACTCTCTCCTGCACCGACAAGTCCACTTGCCTATGCCAGTGTCGGATGCGGTCGCGTTGAGAACGTTCATACTCAGGCATCTGCATTAGCGCTTGCGCGAACCCACTACGGTTATCCCTGTCAGCCAAGCGAGAGACGGCATCGTCCACCTGGTTCAAGATACTTGCGGTCCGGGCATCAAAATAGAGGCCGCAGTGCCGCATCTCTTCCAGCAGATTAAGCATTCCTGACAGATCACCATGGCGTGTCCAGTAGATAGCAAGAAGCTCATTGAAGAAGGGGGTAGAGACGCCTAAGACGTAAGACTCGAGGCCCAGTTCTTTGATACGAGGCAGAAGAGAAAAGACCAGCGAGGAGGGCGCAGAGAAGGCGCTGTTGAGCTGTCGAAGCGCAAGCAGCAGGTAGGCTGGATACAGAGGACCGTGAACATAGAGGCTCAGCTTCTGGGAGTCGTCAGGATCAGAGACGGGGTCAGACGGCGTCGAAATAGGACCGAGCTCAGAGGCTTCGAGCTCAGAGGCTTCGAGCTCAGAGGCTTCGAGCTCAGAGGCTTCCAGCTCAGGCTCTGCATCAAGACTAGACTCATTTGGTGAATCTGCAGTGCTAGAACGATCTTTTGGCCAGGTCTCAATGTCGTCAAAACGGGTAGCACTCTTTACTATGACTAAACGAGCGGGCATGGTAAAGACCTCCTTCTCTAATACATCCCACAGCTCGAAATCCGAAGTTGCAGAGGTAATCAAGCCCTCAATTCGAGCCCTTTCGGGAGATCGCTTGGCCTCAAGCTCGACAGTGCGGGCAAAGGTGTTGGCGGGTGCCTTCCACTGGTCCAATTCGCCAGGCTCAATAGCGGCATCTTGAGCGGCATCGTTGCGTTTTTGTGATGGAGTGGCCTGTCGAGTGACAGTATCGAGGGCTCGTTGGGCAACGGCTCGGAGCGGGGGCGGGAAACGTAAGAGAGCTTTGGCGCGATCTTTGGCGGCGCCAGAGAGGAGTGCTGGAGCGGTGACGGTAGCTGGTCTGGCCTGGCCATAATCAATGGCAGCTTGCTGCATAATGAGCCTCGTAGACCGGTTGACATGGGGGTCGACAGGCTCGCCACCATCTTTCACGGCTGGCAGGAGGCTGCGGGCTTCGATGTCGGCAAATATGCGCTCGAAGACCTGACGTTCGGACGGGGTGATGGTGCCCCGATTCGTGGCCTCAGCGTCGGGGGCGGTTTCCTCTGGTGGCCCGACCTCGTAGTCGAAGGGAATGGTGGTTTCATTGAAGCGGCGGTGGTTTGTTTGTTTAGTGCGACGGGCGGTTGCATGCAACGATCGCACGATGCCAGCGGATGCACGCTGCGCTGGTATGCGGAGGATGGTTCTCGTCTGATAGAGGAAGGGCATTAAGGTGAAAGACATTGTGGCTTGACCTTGATGCTTTCGAGGTGGTCCACAGATAGAGAGGGCGTTGGTGAGGAATTCGATTTGCGACAAGCCGACTTTTCTTGTTAAGTTAGACCAAGTAACTTCAAGTTTGCTGATCTAGGAATTGGGAAATTTTAGTGGACCCCAAGGTCCCACATCTTGTTATGTAAGTAGGTATGTACTGTGCAGTACTGTGCACTGTACCAGTACAGTACCTACTCCGTACAGCTACGTTTGCTGCCTGCAGGCTAGAACCCCGCCGGCTCTACTTAAGTATTTTAGCGTAGGATAGGATAGGGACAACGATGACGAGAGCGATTGGCGATACAAAAAATCAATTAACGCGCGAAGTCATGCGCTTTCGCGTCCGGTTTGTCCCCACCTGCACCTGCACCTGCGCCTGCACCCGCACCTGCCTACAATCCCAGGCACGCGCCCAAGGCAGAGAGGCACCTCTCACTTCGACTTGTTGCGAAAAGCTGTATAATTCCTTGCTAGTAACACCGGATCACCTGCACTCAGTTTCGTTTCAATCTTGGTTACCCGTGCTTCAATCTTGAGGCAATTGATCACATAGCCGACCTTGACAAAGAACTACGCGCCCCGACCTGCAACAGTACATCTCCATTAACAAAAGCCACCCCAACGCTTTTCATTCAGCCAATCTTATATCCAAGCTGCCAGATTTGCGTTCTCGTTTCAACTACGAGTCCCTTTGGCTCAGATTGAGTTGTTTTGCGTTCCAATCTTCCTACTATATCCTGTTACAACCACTCTCACATTTTCTACAATGCCGCCTGGAAAGTTGAGCGCCTTCGAGGCGCGGAGAAGGGAGAATGTTGCCAACAACGCGAAACTCCTTAAAGACACGGCCGGCCTCGGCGCAAAAATGAAGAAGGCAACTACGCCAGCCCCCAGACCAACCGCCCCGCGGAAGCGTAAGGCCGCCGAACCTGCAGTCCGCACCCGTGTCATGCCTGTTCGGCAGAGCGCCCGGTTGGCGGGTGGGAGCGCTGACTCCAAGGACAAGTTGGTGAAACTGGAAGACGTGCCCGTCGAGTTGAAGGATAGAGAACCGAAGCGTGTTCGGACCAATGGGGACCTGCAGCTCTCAAGCCTCCAGGTAGAGGGCAAGAGGTGGTCGAGTACTGAAGCTCTGGCTAGCTTCGTGCAGGGGGCGCAGCCTGGCGTTAGGACGTTTACTGATGACGATATCAATGAAACTACCGATGAAAAATTGAAGTCGTTGCGGCAGGACTTGAACGACCTCTCGTTGTTCGCGGGATGGCAACCAAATGGTGAGTCCACGGCAGAAGTCATAGTGTCTGAAATGTTGTTGACACAATCATGCAGACATTAAGATAACCCCCGAAAGAGTATACGCTCTCACTTTCCATCCCATATTAGACAAACCCATTGTGCTAGCGGGAGACAAGAAGGGCACGCTGGGATTCTTTGACGGCTCCCAAAAGACGCCAGATTATCCTGAGGATGACGACGAAGATTTCGATGTCCCTTTGCCCCAAATCGGCGCATTCGAAGTTCACAATCGCACCATTACATCCATAAAAATCCCCATGTTCGACCAGAACTCCGTCATCACGAGTTCATACGATAGTTCAATACGCTGCCTCGACCTGCCAACGCAGGTCAGCACTCAGCTATGGGCGCCAGAGGCGGACGAGGACGAGCTGGGGATTTCCTGCATCGACATATCCCCCGAAGCGAAGGACACTATCATATTCTCTACCCTCGAGGGCTCGCTAGGTCGAATCGACAGGCGATCAAAATCGAAAGCTGAGATTTGGGGATTAACGGACAACAAAATTGGCGGGTTCTCCTTAAACCCACTCCTCCCACATCTCCTAGCCACCGCTTCTCTAGACCGCACCCTGAAAATCTGGGATCTCCGCATGATGCAAGGCAAAGGCGACCTCCGCCATCCTTCTCTGCTCGGTGAACACACATCGCGCCTCTCAGTATCGCACGCATCATGGTCCCGCGCGGGTCACATTGCCACGTCGTCATACGACGACACGGTCAAGATCTACGACTATTCCTCCGCAGCGAAGTGGAAGCCCGGGCACGATATTCCAGACAAGGAGATGAAGCCTGTGGTTAGCATTCCCCATAACAACCAGACCGGCCGCTGGGTCACCATCCTTAAGCCGCAGTGGCAGACGAACCCCGCCGACGGCGTGCAGAAGTTCGTCATTGCCAACATGAACCGCTTCGTCGATGTCTTTGATGAACACGGCACACAGCTAGCGCAGCTGGACGGCGACGGCATAACGGCCGTTCCTGCTGTTGCGGAGTTTCATCCCGTGAGGAATTGGGTTGCCGGTGGGAATGGGAGTGGCAAGTTGACTCTTTGGATGTAGATTTGGTGTCGAGGGGGTTATTTAGAGGGGCGTTGGATGGTGTAGTAGGGGAAACCTACTCGGAGTTGAGGGGGAATAAGTATGTTGATACACATGCCTGCTCGTCGAGTGCTTGATTGATTATGCTGGCTTGGTTATACTACATCACCCAGCCTTGCGTTTGGCGATAATTAGCTTGTATTTACGCATATTATTCAACCTATGGGGTTTATGTATCGGACTGATCTCGGTATCAGCCCATCGATTTAGCTATATCTTTGCAACGGGCCTGCACCCCGCTCTCGCTCTGTATACGTAAAAAAAATAGTATGAACTACAATTTGGCTAAGATGGAGTCGTTCGTTCTTATTTATCATTTAGATGGGTATTCGTTGGTGATAGGTAGGAGAACAGGGGTTGAAAGTATAACGCCTCCAAGGGTTGCATGTCCAATGGAATACACTCATGATAACACCGAAGAGAACACCCAACGGATAGGTTAAATAATATACTTTCTTATTCTGGGCGCGGCAGCACGGCATCTCCTTACGGTGCTAATTACCACCGGCGGGGTATTACATACATACGTACAAGGGTATCTCTACGGTACCACGTCACGTCATAACATCATGACCTCCTCCGCATCGACATCCGGCTCCTGGGGCGTCTCTTCGTCTACCCGGAGAAAGGGGTGTCGTAGTGCCTCAGCAGCACTGATCCTTCTCGTAGGATCGAGGTCCATGCAGCGCGAGAGGAACTCAATAGCCTCTTTTTCTTCCGGAGTTAGAGTATTGGCGGTGCCGTCTCTCCCACCATCACTGCGGCATGTGGACCAGAGCATGATCTTCTCGAAGGAGAAGCCCTGGCTGCTGATGGTAGGGATAGTATGGTCGAACATGCAGCCATGTAGCTGCCCTGCTAGCTTCATGCGCTTGCTGCCGAAGATAGTGGCGATCTCGATCATTGCCTCGACGTCGTCGGCGCTATTGAAGAAGGGGAAGCGTCGACATAGGATCGTGAGTAGGATCACGCCCGCGGACCAGATATCGATCTTGGTGGTTTGTTCGGTACATTTGAAGAGCACCTCGGGGGCCCGGAACCCGCGCGTGCCGGCTCGGTTGGCGCGCCGGGATGGCCGTGTGTCTTGTTTTGGGTAGCCTGGCTGGAGATGGTGCAGCGTGGTGAAGGCGACGGATTGCTGCAGCCGCTGCTTGCGGACCTGGCGGTCCTCGTGACAGAGGCACGGCTTGCTCTCGGCCCCTTCCCGCTCGGCGAGCCCGAAGTCCACCAGCACACCACGTTTCTTATCTGGGTCGTAGAGGAAGTTGGTGGGTTTTATGTCTCGGTGGACTATTCCCCTTGAGTGCACAGCGGCGAGGGCCGTGAACAGCGACCGTAGATAGACGCGGGTGTCGTAGACGTTCATCTTGGGGTAGTATTTCCGGAAGTCTTGGTGTCGGAAGTAGGGGAGGATGAGGAGGACTTGATCAGACTTGCGGAATGCGGTAATGAGGGGACAGACGGAGGGCGAGTCACGTAGGTCGTGGAGAAGCTCGAGCTCGTTGAGGATACGGGCGGGCGAGGAGGTGACGTAGATCTTCTTGATGGCTACGAACTTGGGCTTCTTGCGAGAGGAGCGGGATGTGGGATTGGCGTGGGAGGCGGGGGACTTGAGAGGCGGCGGCGTCCATTGCCCGTTGTCGGCGTCTATGTCCCAGTTATTGACGTAGTGGTCGTAGCGGATATCTTCGGCCTTGTAGACAGTCGAGAAGGTACCTGGATGGGTGGTCAGTCACGCAGCTATTCTATGAAGGCGGCGGGCAGTCGAGTTACCTTCGCCAATGCGCTTGATCAGACGGTAGTCGTCTCGGAAATGGGGAAAGGTTTGCTGGAGCTTCTCCATGTCCTGCTGGACCGTCACATCTATGGGCTCGTCCTCATCGGACGACTCGGATGCGTCTTCGTCGTCGTCCCCTGCTCGTTCCGTGCCCTCGCCGTCGTCGGCGCGTTCATGTTCGTCATAGTCGTCGTCGGCGCGCTGTGTCTGCGACTGCGACTCTGTCTGTGACCGTGATCGCGATCGTGACCGTGCTGTGTCGGTCTCGTCATGCGCTTCCGCCGAGTAATGCGCACCAAGATCGTCCTCGTGGATGTGGAAGGACCGTTTCGATGTCAAACGATATTGTGGCTCGCGAGCATCGTGTGTGGTGGCGTGGGTAGACATGACTCCTCGTCTATGCAGCGAAGACCGAACGAACACCTTCCCCCTCGCTACCTATTCCTCCTCCTTTCCAATCCAACCACAACAAATATGGATAGGCTCAACACTGCCGTGAGGAATTGTTGATGTCGATTGGAGCGACAATTGCACGGTATACAAGACGTATGATATTTGGACCTACGAGGGAGAGAAAACGGGTACGGACAAGAGCTTCGAATGCTGAGTTGAAATAAACACTAATTGATGCGGTTGGCGGGAGGCAAAGAAATGCGGTTGGTATCTCGTTATGACTGCAATAAGGTCACATATACTCAGGGTTGTTTATTACTCACTTTTGTAGGCAGGCATTGTGTAGCAATGTCGGTGACCAAGCTATTCCTTCCGAGGCCAGGGCGCGTCTCACTCAGACTGAGAGGGATGTGGCTGTTACTGTGCGAGAACCGTGCATATACACACAACTCTGAGCGGTGAAGCATACTGCTTAGGTATATGTACACTGTACGGACACTGCTCTGTCAGCAGCTTTGCTTAACAATTTGGCGGGGGAATACCCCACTTCGGCGGCGCGTCGCAAAAGCGGAAAGCCAATCCAAACAAAAACAAACGGTTGCCGAGGAGGGGTCCCCCACTCCAAGTTGCGGTGTCCCTGCTCACTGCTTCGATTTTTGTTGCATCATATCGCCAGCATCGCTACCAATAATCAGGCCCCACAAACATAGACATTGGCCGACGTTGCTTAGAGTATAGCAACTCTCCATTCTCTCTAACTCGGTTTTATTTTCACCATATTTTTAGTTGAGTCCGTTCCAGGTGGGCGAGGAGGTAGATAGCGATATACTGCGCAGTGCCGCTGCTCTACGCAATAATATTTGTTTATTTCAAACCGACTTTCCTTGCAGCCAGGCCTCATACACCATACACTCTGCGACATCAGCAAGCAAGACGGTGTGGGTCAAAGCAGAGCAGCAGACGCACTTCCGCCATCATGGAGTCGATCGACTTCGACATCAACGATGCGCTCAAGCATTACATGAGCGATCCGGCCTCGATAGCGACACCCGAGGCCGACGGCGCCCTGCTCGACTGCGAGTCGGACCCGGAGTCGCTGTCTAACATCGCCCTCATCAACCCGGTCCTCAACCCCATCATCGACGCCGTCGCCGACAACCCCGACGCCATCACCCGCAGCGCCTACTTCGACTCGCTGCAGTTCCTACTCAAGTGCGCACCCACCTCCCCTCACCCCCTCGTGAAAGATCAAGAGTCGCAGCAGCCCTCCGCGTCCAGTGTCGCCGATGCTACCGCTACTACTACTCCTGCTGCTGCTGCTACCTCAAGTAAGACGATACGAGAGCCTGTTTCTAAGTTGTTCGTGCAATCCAGGTATACCCAGTTCCTCCCCACACATGCGCTCAGCAAGATATTCGATCTGGTCATGAGCGGCCTGGCCGCCGAGGCCGATGCCATCACCCACGATCTCGAGAACCCCGACGAGCAGGACATCCTTGCCCACCACAAGTCACTCCTCGAGATCTACGGCTTCCTCATCCAGTGGACCATGGCATGTGTCGAGACCAAGGCCGCCGAGAAGTCTTCGGCCGCCCCCGTGTCGCGCGCCAGAGGTAAGGGCGCCAAGTCGAAAGCCGCAGCCAACAGGCACGGAGACGACCACTGGGACAGCGCCGCCCAGCTCCAGTCAGCGCTGGATGTCATGGCCAAGGTAATGAAGCTGAAGTTAGGCAAGCTCTTCCTGACGACGAGTGAGCGCGATACCTTCGTCGGTCTCCTGACCCGCCCCGTGTATATGGTACTTGAGAGCGAACAGAGAGTCAAGAACACAGCCATCAGGATGCATGCTTTCAAAGTCCTTTGCATTGCGGTTAAGCACCACGGGCACGGCTATGGTAGGTTGTTGGTGGCAGGCGGAGAGCAAGCAGCGTTAAGATGATCGCTGACATGGACATAGCCGCTCAGATTTCCATCGTTCAGAATCTGACATATTTCGAGCACCTATCCGAGCCCATGGCAGAGTTCCTTCATATCTTATCAGAACAATACGACTACCCACAACTGGCCGAAGAGATCCTGAGGGAGATTGGTAACAAGGAGTTCAACTCGAACGACACGAAGGGGCCGAAATCCGTCTCAACCTTCATTGCCAAGCTTTCCGAGCTTGTGCCGAGATTGGTTATTAAGCAAATGACTATGTTAGCCAAACAGTTGGACAGCGAGGTCAGCGTTCCCGCCCACCGCATCGGCTACAGTAGACTAACTACATATCCAGTCGCATACACTACGGAGCTCGTTGATCGAGGTCTGTGGCAACATGATAGCCCATCTCAGCAAGCAAGAAGAAAGGAGCGACAACCACAAGTCCCAACTAAATGCCTTTTTTGATGTGCTTGAAGAGCGATTCCTGGATGTCAACCCCTACTGCCGATGTCGAGTGATGCAAGTATACACGAAGCTATGCGACCTCGAGCAAAAGTTCCCCAAGCGGAGGCAAAAGGCAGCCGAACTCGCCTGTCGAAGCTTGGAAGACAAAAGCAGCCACGTCAGAAGAAATGCGGTCAAGGTACTAGGCACCTTGATCAAGACTCATCCGTTCACTGTTTTACACGGCGCTCAGCTGTCTCGGAAAGATTGGCAGGAGCGCTTAGACAAGGTCGATGCCGAACTCAACGCATTGCAGCCTCCGGCGGGTGAGCCCGGTTTAGGTGAAGATAAGGCTGATTCAACTGCCCTGGTAGACGAGCCAACCCAGATGATGGATTCGCCGCAGAAGCCGACAGAGATGTCCGAGGAACAGAAGGCGGCAGCCGTTCAGAAAGCCCAAGAAGACGCTGCTACATCCGAGGCAATCGAGAAGCTCACTCTCACAAAGCGATACTACACCGACGCTCTCAAATTCATCGAGGTGTTGCACGAAGCTACGGGCGTTGTTGTGCAACTCCTTGGTTCGAAAAACAAGTCGGAAGTCATCGAGGCCATGGACTATCTAGAGATTGGTAATGCCTATAACATTGAGGATAACATGGTTGGTATCCGGCGCATGATGCGTCTTATCTGGACCAAGGGGAATAGTGACGAAGGCAAAGGCGTCCAGACACATCTGATTGACTGCTACAGACGTCTGTTCTTTGAGGCACCGGATCACTTCAGTCCCAATGATGCAGCCATATACATTGCAAGAAACATGATCAGTCTTACATCAGGCACGACACCTGCTGAGCTGACGAGCTTGGAGCAGTTGCTAGCCACCATGATGAAACAAGGCATGATCTCCGATCGGGTCGTCACTAAACTGTGGGACGTGTACGGGTTTCAGAAGCGAGAGATTTCGCGGTCTCAGAGAAGAGGTGCCATCATTGTATTAGGCATGCTTGCGACTGCGTCCCCAGAGATTGTCGTAGGGGAGATGGAGACGATGCTGCGATTTGGTCTGGGATCTCATGGTCGATCCGATCTTCAGCTCGCCAAATACACATGTATAGCGCTACGGAGATTGAATCCGACGGGCCGGCAGGCAAAGGACTCGTCGGTCACCTTCAGTCGACTTCCAAATGAGCACGCTGTACTGGCTAAACTCGCTGCCATTACCGAGGTGCCAAGTGAGAGCAAGGAGTGGTTTGGGGTGGCTGAACAAGCTATTAATGCCATCTACTCGCTCGCTAAGCATCCCGATATTTTGTGTACCGATATTATTCGGCGACGAACCAAGGTTGTTTTTGCTGCGCAGCAGAAATCCCCACCGGTATCGCGGCCGGGATCACGAGATGATGCTACGATGACAGTGGCGGGCGGTCATGGCATCACGCAAAACTTGAATACCATGTCCCTTGATGCGCCCACGCAAACTATTAACCAACCGCCACCTGAACCACCTGCCGAACCGAAGGAGAAGGCGGCTATTGCCTTGTCACAGCTCCTTTTCGTGGTGGGGCACGTAGCGATTAAGCAGATCGTGCACTTAGAACTTTGCGAACTCGACTTTAAGCGGAGAAAGCAGGAGAAAGAAAAGGAATCATCAAAACCCGATGAGCCGCGAGCCCCCACGGGGCGGAAAGGCAAGGGCGCAGCAGCAGCAGCACCGGCGCCAGAGGACCCAGGCGATGAGCTGGACTTGATTGGCGGGACCACCGAGGATGACTTCACCGAGGCCATGGCTCACATCCGTGAGCGTGAGCTCCTCTTCGGTCCCCAGTCCCTCCTGTCTAATTACGGACCCATGGTTGCCGAGATCTGCTCGCGGAGCGACATCTACAAAGACAAGAGCCTCCAGGCGGCGGCCACCTTATGTCTCGCCAAGCTGATGTGTGTCAGTAGCGAGTACTGTGAGGCGCATCTGCCCCTGCTCATCACCATAATGGAGCGGTCGCCCAACCCCACTGTGCGATCCAATGTGGTCATCGCCCTCGGCGACATGGCTGTGTGCTTCAACCACCTGATCGACGAGAATACCGACTTCCTGTACCGCCGGCTGGCAGACACTGACCTCTCGGTCAAGCGCACCTGCCTCATGACGCTCACCTTCCTCATCCTCGCCGGCCAGGTCAAGGTGAAAGGTCAGCTGGGCGAGATGGCCAAGTGCTTGGAAGACGAGGACAAGCGCATCGCGGACCTCGCCCGCATGTTCTTTTCCGAGCTCAGCACGAAAGATAATGCAGTTTATAACCACTTCGTGGACATGTTCAGTCTATTGTCTGCGGGCCAGATGGATGAGGAGCCATTTAGGCGGATTGTGAAATTCTTGCTTGGTTTTGTTGAGAAGGTGAGTTTTCTCTCTCTGCCGTTTTTGTATGTGATTGAGTAATACAGGCTAACCTGAATAAACTGCAGGATAAACATGCTAGACAACTGGCTGACAAGCTGGCTGCTCGTCTCCCCCGCTGTGAGACGGAACGGCAGTGGAACGATGTTGCGTTTGCTCTGGGGTTGTTGCAGCATAAGAATGAGGATATTACTAAAGTCATTAGCGAGGGGTTCAAGGTTGTTCAAACGGCGGCTTAGTTGCCATGCAACGGTTTATTGGGTTTTCTTGGTGGGTGTATGAGGGCCGTGATACCAGGATGGAGTTTGGCGTTCGTTTGAGTTGTGCCAAACCTGGGAGTGTTTGAATGTGTAGATTGAACTCTCGTGGAGGATGAATGAATGAACCGCTTCGTTGGAGATGGCATTTGAGTTATTTCATTCTTGTGCCCTTGTGACAGTAAGGCGAAAAGTGTGATTTCGATCCTAGCTCATTTGAATGGAACGAATAGTCGCTTGATTGTCTGGTATTATTATTCGACAATGCCTGGGTACAACCTAAGTAGGTTGATATGAGCACAAGAAACCCCGCCTTGGAGTGCCACACTTGACGATCCCGCTTATCTCTCTCCACACCAGTACTGGCCAGTATCCTAATATCAACATCCGTCGGGACCGAAGAGACGGAATGGCCGTTGAGGTTTGGGGGCACTACTTCGGCTAGATACACCGATATATAGATAAATAAGGCAACCCGCGATGGCAGCCTCCCTCGAGACTCAGATGCCCCTTCTGACGTCCTCGCCATATTCGGAGGTAGATACGGGGCAACCTCACGACGAGGAAGCATCCGAGGGGGTATTCATGGACGATGACATGGCGCATCATATCATCTCCCGGATAGACAAACGCATAATCCCCTTGCTCTTCGCCACAGCAATGGTCAACTTCATGGACAAGACCATCCTTTCCAGCGCCGCGGTCTTCGGGCTCCGGAAAGACACGGGACTTATCGACAGTAGCCCCGGGAACGGGAATGGGGGCAAAAATAAATATGCTTGGGTCGCAGCCGCCTTCTACATCGGCTACGCGTTATCCAGCTACCCCGCCGCGGCTCTCCTGTCTCGCTTCCCCGTGGGGAAGTTTCTGAGCGCGAATATACTGCTCTGTGGAGTTTTCGTGGCTTCTACCGCGCTTTGTAAGGACTTTCTAGGATTGCTAGTCTGCAGATTCGCGCTTGGGGTCGCTGAGGCGGCTGTTACCCCATCCCTGGTCTTTGTTACCGGGACGTGGTATACCCGCGACGAGATACCGAAACGTACCGGCGTCTGGTTTGCTGGACAATCTGTTGGTGGCATCGCGGCCTCGGGACTTGCGTTCCTCGTCGGGATGGTATCGAGCGGGAGCGAGGGTGGGCACGATCACGCGTGGCGGTGGATGTTTGCCATCCTTGGGGTGCTCACCTTCGTCGTGGGGGTAGTCGTCCTCCGCTTTCTACCGGACGGGATTTCCACTGCCCGGTTCTTACGCCCGGAAGAAAAAGGATGGGCAAGAGATCGTGTTGTACTAGCTGGCATGGGTAACACGAGCAATACGGTGTGGAAATGGGATCAGGCACGCGAATGTCTACGCGATCCGCAGACTTGGATCATTTGTGCGATTTCCCTGTGCTGTCAGATCCCCAATGGGGGCACGCAAAATTTCGCGAATCTCGTCGTCACGGCGCTTGGATTCACCCCGCTAGGGAGTACGATTATTAATGTCCCGTACTCGATCATTTGTATTGCGGTGATTTCGGGTACAGGATGGTGTGCTGGGCGGTTGTGAGTCCCCTCCCCACCATTTTCCGCCTGCCCTTCTTTCTATACGTATTTTATGTGAGTTTAAATGGACTGGTGAAGTAGTCGAGGTTGAGATTTGAGTGATATCAGGATTTGCTGACGCTATACTAGCCGCTCTATGAATTGTATCCTCATCGCACTTGTCGTGATCCCACCCATCGCCGGATCAGCGCTCATCGCTCACCGTACCGCGGTCTCACGTAGCGTATCTCTACTAGCTTACTTTCTCCTCTCTTCTGGACCGGCTGCTCTTCCGCTGCTCTGTAAGGAAATCCCAGCGTCACCCTACCCATTTTTACCTCAATCTTTTTTAGATCATGAAACCCCTTTTTCGGCCAATATCATTATCTAAGCTTAATAACCACAATTTGATGATAACTAACACCCAAGTGGTCATTTAGTATCCCTCGTACAGTCAAATATCCGTGGCGTGACGAAAAAGAACACAACCACAGCTCTGCTATTAGTCTCATACTGCGTTGGCAACATAGCCGGGCCTCAGCTTTTCGTCGAGGGCGAGGCGCCCGCGTATGCGACTGCGTTTCGCGGGATTGTGGTTTGCTACTCACTTGTTGTTGGGCTTACTTTGGTGCTGAGGGGGTACCTAAAGGCTGTGAATCGCCAGAGAACGGTCAGGGAAGGGGTGGAGGGCAGTTCCGGGGCTTCGGGTGTTGTGGGGAGTGGCGGCGGTGAGGATGCGGGGGAGGTGAGGCTGAGGCCGGAGAATTATGAGGATGTTACGGATTGGAATACCTTTGGGTTTCGGTATAGACTATAGAGTAGATTCGTCGTATTCGTTTAGTTACGTATTTCTATTTTAAGCACCTATGCAAGAACCCTCTTAGCTTTACTCTATTTTCATAGTTCACCCTTCCATCCTCACAAACAGAAATTCTGCCCTCACTGCTACAAAAAAATAATACCTATCTATTCACTCCGAAGTGCCAGGATTGCGAAATGCCTCCAGTACCAGAGCTAAACATAGATCCTGAATAGTTCATGTTGTTGCGTAAGAGGCTAGAAATTCTAAATAGATAAACTGCTGCTCCTGACTGTGAATTGTTTCCTTTCTTCATTAAGGCACGTTACAAACATCGTGACATTTGTGAGACTATGTTCGGGACGCTCAAATGTGACCTTAGATAGGACGTCCAACAAGTCTAGACTAATAGTCTGCCCCAGGGGTTGAGAAATCTAGAATAGTCTTTCAGGACACATGACCCGAATGAATATCAACAATACCGTTCATGCAGTCAATATATTTTATCGTTGCGTCTCGTACGGTGAGAGTTGTCACAGATCTCTTGGCGGATAAACCTTTATTGTAGCAGCACATGACGTATAATATCCTCGCCTAGACCAGTCCGTCACCTCCTCTTGTAATTACTAACGTGGTCTGATGACTATCGCAACTGATAGAGGATAATCCATGCCCGACCGCCCAAAAATTTAGGGCCGTGCCCATGATTGTCGCTGGTGCCATGAACCGGGGTGTGCAGCGTTGAGTTGAGGCGTTAGGCAAGAAGAAAAACAACGATCGTCATCCACGATCCAGCGAAATTATAATTGGGACGATTATAATTGGCCGGGCTATTCATAGCACATGTCGTAAGAGGTACGAATATGGCACTTTGTGCCGTTTACCCTGGCTCTGGCATACACAGCCAATATACGGCTAAATGGACGGCGGGCTCACTCAACGTCACGTCCCAGAGAGCCTGGTACCATCCCAACGGCAATATTTCCCAAGAAATTGTTTCACTGGCCAATTCTGGCCCTCCGTGCCCCCAAGAACGGTCTTTATCTCCCACGGAGCCACCGCAGCATACAGGCTAGCTCGAGAATAGAGAAAGTTGTATTGCGACTCTGTGGACTTGCCAAGTAATTATAGCCGTGACTTCGTCCGCTTGCGTGCGGATCAACCGCCGATGAATTTCTCATTCTTGATGTGATGTTCTAGCCAGCTTCCGCACTTCCAGGACCTCACGATAAGGGACTGGATTATTTAATTTTCGGCGTCCTGCCTAAATGTTTGCTCGTGTGAATGCTTGTCTCTCTCTGTTGCTTCACTGACGTTCTACTCTCGACCGCGCCCGTATAGCTCTTCAGGGTCAACAGCGCCTTCTCCTCATCGGGGTATATCTTACTTACGTCATACCTGTTACTCAGGTCCGGTATTTTTTATTTAAGTATATACATTGCACTTCGGTGTCGTGATTCATTTATCAGGATGCGCTGGAATCTTAGTCTTGCCTACTTGGCGGCGTTGTTGGGGTGTGGTAGGTGACGTCTTGGGTGCTACCTGCAAGCCCAATAGGAACTCGCTGACAATATTTCTTAGCCTCCGAGGGGCTCGCCGCAGATACGTCCATAGTCCGGGACCCCGAGACAGGTTTTACCTTTTCACAGTTCATGGCCGCATACCAAATCGGCCAGACGGTCACGTTCCGTGTCGCTGTTCCCAGTCCCGCCCCGGCCAACTACGATCTTGTTTTCCAAATCATCGCCCCGAATGCCGTAGGTTGGACTGGTCTCGCCTGGGGCGCATCGATGGTCAACTGTCCCCTTACTATCGGCTGGGCATCTGGAAGTACCCCCGTGGTTTCCGTGAGACGCACCAGGTAGGTTTATATCACGAAAACTGGCGAAGATCTCTCAGATTTGTAAATGTAACCTGACACGATAATAGTGTACGAACGCAACCCCAGATCTACGACGGCGCAAAAGTGCAGCTCCTGAAGACGGGAAGCAAAGTTAATGGAACTCATTGGCAAATCACAGCCAAGTGTAGCGGCTGCAGCACCTTCACTACCACTGGCAGCAATACCAAGACTCTGAACCCGAACGGCTCCAATCGCCTGGCTTTCGCCTACTCTAAGACTAAGCCCAATAGTGCGTCTAGTGCAGCCACCCTCAGTGTTCATGATGTGTACAACTACTGGGACCATGATTTCTCGTCTGCTGGAAACATCGACTTCGATCAATTGGTACTGAGGAACTCGTGATGGAGGCATGTCCCGAAGAGAAGACCGACCAGGCAGAAGGGCAGGATGCTAGCTTAGGAAAAACAAAATATACAGGGAACTTTGCAAAATGCCCATCCTCCTATTTTATATGAGCTCAGCAAAACAAATTGGATACCGGCTATGTGGGTTGTTACCCCGACTTCTCCAGGGGCCGAACTATTACTTAGTACTTGAACACGCCTGATAGATTATATGCATAAAAGGGAGAGGTTATGATTGACGATTATAGTGTCACAACTCTTATGTGCGTAGATACTGTTATTGTTTTAGCAATGTTGTGTAATGTTGTGTAATGTAGGATCTCAAGGAATTTTAGCCAAATTTAAAGGGGTGAAGTAATACAGATAGCTATAGAGATAGGTATCGTCAGAGAAAAAACGCGGGGTCTCAATAAGAGATTTATAACGGGGGGGAACCCTTTCTACTGCGTATTATGATTTCACGTCATAATTAACCGACTACAATAATCGATAACCTAATTCAATTACATATATACGCACCCAACTTTATCCATTAATGCTGGACATAGGAAATTTTAAGAACCGTATAAGATATAATAGGATAAATACAATTGCCTTGTAGCAGGTGAGCAGCCTGCAATTCTCCTCTCTCTGTACCCTAGTTGGCAATTCTATTGGACCCCAGCCCTGCGCTCTACGTTACTCTTATATCATAGCTTATATTCTCAAGACTTGCGTAAGCAATCACGAAGGAACTAGTTTTTTTTCGACATGTGATCTATGGTAACAAAATGCAAACATGTAATGACTACGGGAAATTGTTTCTAACTACATTTAGATTTTGCCTATAGGGCGGGTAATCGGAATATGTTTCAATGTAATCACCGGTTACAACAGAAACAAAAACAACCAAGCCCCCCCCCCCCTTAGGGAATACCAAGGGTAATCGAGGTTCGAAAGAAAAGCTAGCATCCATCTCAACGGTGACTACAGATCGGAAAACCTCCTGGGTCGAATTAAGAGCGGGGTTTAAGGCAAAGTATTCACAGAAGTCTCTTATGCCTTGACCGCCATCTCTCCCATGGGAAGTGCGGCCAGCCCTAGAGGTCCGAAGGATCAGCATTTCATGGAGTTTATATAACAAGAGGGAGGTGAGGCAAAATAGACAAAACTGGTTAAACTTACAGCCGTCAACACTCTCGGGAGCCTGTTGCTTCATGGTGCAGGCGCTGTAGGTGGACTCGGGCTGCGCGGTGATGCCGGCGCGGGGGCAGTCGGTGTTTAGGTTGCATGAGTTGTCCATAGCCTTCTGGAGTGTGTCACCCTCCCAGCCAAAGACGTAGTCACCATGCGCCGCCGACCCTCTAGGATAAAATAATGTGGTTAGTCTTACTAAGTTCCTGCATTTTAGGCGCTGGGGGATCGTCTTACCCGACGTTCATGCTGTAGATAAAGGGGTTCGATCCGTCGGTAGGGAAGTCGGAAGAGTCAGCGAACTCGCGGACGTCCCACATCAACTCGTACATGATCTGGGGAAGCTTGACGGGGTGTGTCGAGGGGCAGGCACCGCCGCCGGTGGCGCCGGATCCTGAGCTGTAGGCGACGTGGCTCTGGTGATCCGGGCTGTCGAGGTTCTTGCCATCCCAGCATCTATACACGTGATTAGCTCAGTTCCGTTTGTGACCTTGTTCAATATTTTCTATTTCGATTTTTAGGGTGTGTTTGGACTTACGTGGGGAAGATGATGGTCTGTCGGATCATCTTGCAGCTCTTTGAGTGGGGGATATCGACGGTGTCGGACCCAGTGCAAGGAGCACCGCCCACAAAAGGAGTATCGGTGTATCCAGTCCAGCAACGGTGGCAGATGTTGGCCTTTGGTGTCTTGTTGGGGTCAGTGTTGGCGGCGTTCCCAGCCAGCATGCGGAAACCCTTGTATTGAGATTAGCCTATTAGTCTTTTTCTTTCCCAAAAATAATCTCCTCACCTTCTTGAAGGCCGTGACCTTTCCGCTAGGAATATAATAAACATCCAGACCGCCTTTGTTGATGAGCTTGCCCTGAGGACCACCGTTGCCAGTCTGAGGCACCCGCTTGTATGTACCGTTCCTTGCCTTGTAGAACATGACGGCGGTCCAGTAGTTGGACTTGTCCTGCTTGAATGAGCACGAGGTGCACGTAGACGATGCTAGATCGTGGGTGTTCGGGTCCATGGTGACGTTGAACGAGTTTCCACCGACAATCTGGTGCAAATGAGGCGTATATTTCATACCAGGGTTCACTAGAGGATCGACACGGTCGACGACAAGCTGGGAGCACGCGAAGCGCAGCATGTTAAACTGAGCTGCGGCATTCTGCGCTAGCAGCGCTGCAGCAGCGAGAGCTGTCAACTGCATCGTGAGGTATTTTCTTCTTCTTCGGTGGTGGCCTTCACTGAGCGAGAGCTAGTGTTTGAATGCTTGGTAACAAACAATAGTTTGGCTACTCCTAGGAACACGCCTTCGAAGAAAAGGAAGGGTGTGCCCGTGGAATTAAAATAGAAAACCTATCGAGGCCCCCCATACTGTATTATCCTTGCGCATCGTGACAAGGCAATGTGCAGCTAAGCGCCCCTGAACTGCCGAACCGACTGAGCGTCGTCGAAGGCTTCGTGTTATTAGAATGATTGGATTGGATGTCCTGTTTCAATGTATTAATTGATTTAATTCCCCCTTTTAGACTTACGTACCATCCTTCCGGACGCTGATTGATCGGCTGAGCTACTTGGCCACGTTCTGGCTGTATCATGTTTACCCGGCTATTAAACCTTCCAATAACACACTCCGGGGTAAACACGCCAAGGCATCATGACTTCTCTATCCCCTGTCCGGAAATATGGACTGTAGCCTGACTATGCGCGATCTCTTCATGATAGCCACGACGTCGTCCGTATTTGCAATGGGAAGGTAACCTTGTTACGAGCCACCATCATCCAAGATTTAGTTTCTTGTGGCTATGGAAAGACCCATGAGGCCCAAAGCATTACGTTTTATTTTGTGTAAGAAACTATTCAGCTAGCCTTATGGGCGTCGTCGCCGTCGATATTATATCCTTGTTCTAGACATAATCGTGATATTTTCAATTGTGTTGAGAATGTCGATCGTGATGGGACCAACTCCCGAGGTGTTAATAAATATTCTAAATCGGTTCGGCGAAACGCTCGGCCGTTTTTGATAGGACTTAGGTCCTAAATTTTATTCGATATATGAAGCCTTTGGCCACTAATAGGGGCGTGCGGAACAAGTCCGCATCAAAGAATATCATCTCTCACTGTCACTATCGTGCTGGGGCTTTGCCGACTTGGTCACCAGGGAGTGGTGGTAGCCAGTGTGTGTGTGTGATGAGACTAATTGACCAGGGAATTTATTTATGTAGCTCGGCCGTACGTTAGTCTAAGTGTTTGTAAGTTGCTACATGCCGGTATCCGATATAGTACTGTGTGATATTTTTAATAACGCTTCACTATGGGCGCTTCGCCGGCACTCTCTCCTACCTATGAGATGACATAGTGAAAAACCTCTAGTGAATATTCAACTGTACGTCATGACGCATCAAACTTCTACCTATGACGGCACGAGTGGTGATGATCGTATCTTTCCAAATCATCATTGAAATGTATTTGCGATCAGCCCGTGGGTTAACTCCTATACCTTAAAACAACCACGCCAATGTAGAAAAAGACACATCGGCATTTCATTCATACAGATCGCCAAAGCACCACTAGGCAAGCAAATTTAGCTACTTGTTTTATGAATAGACATTTCTCCATTACTAACAGAATTAGACCTATAAAGTTGTCACAAGGCATGGAGACAAAGAGACTCCTGTATATGTATCTAGGTTAGCCTCACGTAGCCTTGAGATCCCTCGTGCAACAACAAGAGTCTATACCTGCCGTATACTGGGTTCGTGACAAAAGTTAAACATACCTAAGGTATATTTTTAGTTCGGGGTGTTGTACTACCTACTTTAAAGTCGGCCAGGGTTATAGCTTCCTTAACGGGGACAAATATTAGTAGAATATTATGGAAAATATTTCTTTCTTACGGCGATTCAAGTGAATCCTTCTTATTATTAAATTTCCCTCGTTGGTGCTTGTAGTAGAGGACTGGCTTGGCGTTAAAATATCAGGGGCAGACCATATCTGATTAACACTAATGGAGGCTGTTGTGCTAATTAATACTTCGTTCCCGTGCAGAATTCCCCGGTCGAAATAATTAGATCTATCAGACCTAATTACCGAACTATACTACCCCGTAGATAGGCTCATTCCTGATTTTTCTCGACATGAAAATGTTTTCCGCTGTGAAATCAACTTTGGTGCTCCGATGCCCCAAATTTGGCACTCACACGGTCACGAACCCAAGTATGCGGTAGGCAATAGACGCTTGTTGTTGCACGAGAGACTCAAACCCATGTGAGGCTAACTGTTACAAGGGCTTGTGTCCAAAGACTTGGAAAGATATTTAAATTGCATAATAATATTTAATGAAGTTAAAGGTGCTATGTAGATCTCTGACCTCGCCTTCTACAAGACGGGCGAATTCCAGTCTTTATGCCTGAATAGCTTCGCCCAAATCGCCCACTGTGCCGATCCCGGCAGCAGACTGTCTCAGAGGGTCGGGTGGAATCAGATCAAATCAGAAGATCTGATCTGATTCAACACCAACCGCTTTGATAGGCTACTTGCCGCGGTTATTTACATGATATCGGGTGTTCCAAACCCCCGGGTACGCGTACGCGTGACACTAGCCTAGCTACATAGACAGAAGCCTCTTTGTATCTGTGCCTTGTGTTATATGCCGTCCAGTTTTAACTACTGTTACGGTAACCATAACTCGGTCCCATCGCTTACGTAATTAGAAAGACAGATGTCACTGTGTTGAGCGGTCATCAGGTAAACCTAGAGAAGGCGAATAGGGATATAATGAAAAGGAAATAAAATCTGCCTCATTCTCCTAAGTATACGATGAGTGAGAACACTCAACGCTTAGGTCCTACGACGGTAGACTTTATATGAAGTACTAACGTCTAAAGAAATATACTGCCAGATGATTTCTTTTAATTGTAACAATTAGTTTCGCTCGACGAAAATTATGATGAATCAGATGTCCCACTAGAACTGAATTCTATCAGCTTCTTTATTTAGCAAGCCTCTTTTGAATGTATCAGGTCTTGTAGTTGATTGTGCTAGATTTTAGGCATTGATAGAGATGCCTGTCAGAAGTGTACTAGGTCAAGGAGTCACTTCATGTATTGACACGAAGGGGCACGGTCATCCTGTTTATATATGTATATATGGAGGTCTCCCCATCTTGATCATGCATTCAGTCAAGTAGTCAAGTTGAATACGACACTCATATACCACCTCTTTTGACAATGCCATCATAGAATGTGTAGCTCGTCAATTGGCGTTTCGGCTTACACGAAACCCCCTATCAATCATCTAAGGTGAATTTCATATTTGAAGCCAACGAGTTTATAATTATAGTAGCGATTATAGGGGCTTACATCCCGTCCAATATCTTGCCCATCCTATTGCCTCCATCAGCCCTCCAATCTGTATTCCACCTAAGCCCTCGGATCCTTAGCCAATGGCCGCTTCGGCAAACGTTCGGAATAGTATGAAGGAATCGTGAATCTCCGCAATGCCTAATAACGTCGCTCTTCCTGATCGCGCATCGAAGCTCGTACTAATGCGGTATACTCATATTCACTAAGTTTCTATGAGCTTCTCCGGGGAGCTGTTTAGCAACTATTGACTTCCAGTGAACTTACGTAGCGGGGGGGATTCCACAGCATCCAACAAGTAGCTAAAAAGGTGCAGCCACGCTTTTAGCTTCGTCCTTCTTGGTTTCGTCGATTTCTTTTGAATGGAGATGCGAGGAATCGAAATCCAGATCGACAACTTCTCAGGATGAAAAGAATATTATCAAATCCAAGGGGAGCTGACATGATGAGAATGATCAAAATTGAGGAATTATATAAGGTAAAGGCTGCAATCGAGAGATTATATAAGATAAAGGGACTATCATTTCTTTTAAAAAAATATTTGGGGGATTGGAGAAGCTAGTATCGATACATTTAGATGAGGGAGGCTATGGTAAGGGTTAGGGGCTGTGTGCGGGGGGTTGAGGGGCTGTGTGCGGGGGGTTGAGGGGCTGTGCCCTTCAAGCCATGCACTAATTACTGACTATGAGCAATAGGGGATAAAGACAGAATGTAGCGGGCTTAACCGGAAATAAATCAGAAGATCTGGATAGGTAGCACCTTGTTAACAAATAATAAAGTAAACATTCATGATCGCAGGTTTAGGGCTACGCACACACAGTTGGGGAAATTATGAAGTCAATCGCGGCATCGAGCGCTTGTAATGTGAGAACTACACCATTAACCGAAGGATTCGTTAATTCCGGTGTTGTAATTATTTATAGGCAAACCTGCATGTCGTGGATCGGCCGTCTACATCTTCCGTATTCAACAATACTCATAGGACCCGACGCATACAAAGAGCTTACTAAACATTCCCCGTATCTTAGTCATTTCAAGGTCTCGAATTCAGCTCTAGCCTAATCCTACTTGTAACTGTCAGTTTAAATCCATCTATCTGGTGGCTATTCGTGAGGACCCTTACTTTTCCAAAACAAGGCATTCCATTTTTAGACGTTGGTATACCGTGGTTTATTAGCTTTCTAGTCGGTGACTTAAACAAAAAGAAAATTTGAAATACATACGACTAAAGAGGGGCATCGCAGGATGGATCCATAATCAGAAAGTAGAAGCAAGAGAATGCAACCGAAAATCCACAACATAGCTCTAGGAACGTTGAGGCAGTGGCCGAGATATGAGCACTAATACAAGTCGGGACAATATAATGCGCTGGAATTTTTGAATAATTTCCTTCATAGCTTTAATAATAATAAAGCGGTCAGTAAATAAAACGGTAGCTTGAACGTGCGTACAACTAACATTTGCTATGCAGCAAGCCCAAACACCTTAGCCTATCACTAATATTCAATTCACAACAGCACAATATGTCAGCAAGTCTTACCAATGAATACTATCATTATCGTATTGTATAGCAGGAATTAAACAATAAACCCTTCCCTGTGTTCTCTTCCACCCTTGATGGTAAGTAAAGAGATAGTTTAATTTGTTTTATTCCCTTGGTCATAATCGTAGTCCTGATCCTGACCTAAGTCCCGGCCCTCTACTCCTATTTGTAAGCAAGCCAATAAGTAGTTAAGCTGGTCGATCCTATACAATAAAGTATAAAGCCATACCCTACCGTGCCGAACCTTCCATTTGAAATAGTACAGCAGAAAAGAGAAAAGAAAGAAAAAAAGAAAAAACACCCGATGCGCTGCGCTGGACTAGCCATACCGCCTGAACCTTCCTACCCGGACTTTATTAACCAATGTCGTGTCCTAATTGTTACGATCATTGGTCATTCATCACATGCCTAGACAAAGGGCATATATGTATAGAGACGGAAGCGCGTAGCATCATCATATTAGAACTTCGACCCGGCAATAGAATTTATTGTATACGCCATGCTACAGAGATCCTGGCATTAATATCCGTGAACCCGTATGAATCCCATATTAGAAGTAACAGCAGTATTAGTGGCAACACTCTAGATAGCTCGCGAGAGGAAGAATGCATCCCATCAACCGCCCATTTACTCAGACTCTATATCCCGGAAATAAAACGCTATTCGAGTGTGATTTTCTCAGATAGTACCTGAACCATCATTATCTCATCTATGGGCAGTGCGCCGAAATCCCGCACACTGGCGCCGAGAAAATGCAAAACAAAACAAAAACGCAAAATTAAAGTGCATTAACCCCAGGAGTGCTAATAGGGCAGAAATAAAGGTTTCCGATTACTAGTTGATGAGAAGGGCGAATTATCTTCTTGTCTTTAGTCATTCATTACTAATAATCTACGAGACTATCATGCTTTATTTAACTTCCAGTCTGCCTAGTGTCAGCAGTGATCCTAGTTCAACATACACCTTTATCTCATTCATTTATCTTATCTCTAGCCTGTATGTGATAGGACCGATATTACTTTTGAGCCTATGGATAGCTAATATGTCGGGCGCATGGTTTACACCGTCATCAAGTGAAACACATGCAGAAGCCGGGCATAATCCCGATCTTGGCGTCGCCTCACTTGTTACACGGTTGGTTAAAGGAACTTCAAAGAAATATTTGGAGTAGAAGACTATTGGGGGAACTGGGTCGCGAGGACCACTCCAACCTGCGAGAAGGATCGCCATTAAGTGCCCAACGAAGGAGGCCGGAACGTAGAGATAAAAGTAAAACAGTGAGCCCTTTGGGACATAAATAGAGGCCATTTCTCCCGACTGAAGAGAGGAGAGAACCGTGGACGTTAAACCTTAGACTATTTGAACTGAACCAAGTCCGAAACCATCGCCAATCACAAATACTACAAACTCGGTGTATGCCGATTACATAAATTACCCTTATAGTCTCTACGCGCTCTTGTCTCGCCCCTTCCTTTAGTCAGCTAGTTCGAAGCCTTAGTTTTGAATCAGTACTGGACTGTTCTATATTCAAGACACGCCCTGAGATTTCCCTCTTGGGTTAACGGGGTCCTCGAAAAAGAACTAGATCCCTTATTTCCTGACCGCGCTATTTCTATCCCAAATGTAACTATTATTTCCCCGCGCGTGCCCGAAGTATTAACGCACTAATTGGCTATCTAGGTGTCATTGGAAGCCTCTGAAGGAAGGAGGAGGCAAGGTGGACTGTCATCAATACTGGTGTTCATCCTCAAGTGCCTATGATGCTGCCCGCGTTCAGCAGGAAAAGGCAAATAAATGGTATTGATCCGATAGAGACATGGTTGTCGTAGGGGCATATCATCTGAAGGATTCTGTGGTAGTTGCCGGCACACCCATTACACTAATTAATGGATTATTAAACGGCCTATAAGATGCATGCGTAAAAGAGACCGCGAACTACAGCCCAGTGGCACCCAATGGCAAGCATTGAACATAACATATATGTTACCCCTCACTATAGACCCTGCCAATTGAGCATCTCTATAAAATCCGCTTTCAATTGGTCAATTATGTCGTTGTAAGAGTAAACCTGGGCAGAAACATATAATGTGCCTCGCTAAGTGGTGTGCATTTGCTCCCGCCTGCAGGTGGTCCACGCAGATTACGCCTTCAACTCGCTTGTTATTCCAAATCATTAATATGCCTCGGAGTCTGCCTTGTCTGTCTGCCTAGTTGCCTTGCCTTTTCATTCGATGTTAAATAACATACGTATTCGATGGTCTAGTACCCTCTAAAAAGAGCAGTTCATATAAAAAGGACCGAAAAAACAAAATTGGTAGCTAAAAATATAATAACTTTATTGAAGGGGGTATGGAGCAATAGATTTCTTTGGTTATAGAGCATTGGAAGCACGTTTACGAAGAGTCATAACAGTCATTGTTGCCCATCATTTCATATATGCTAGACGATAGATAATGCCTCCTCATATCCGGCGCAGCTATTTCCCATCTCTCATGCTTTGCCTGAAAACGGTGTCTTTGAGCTTTGTAGAGCGTGGCATTCTGTTTTCAATGATAGGACTTAAACCTGCTGTCATACTCCGAGGACGGCGATTTCTTCTCACCACGATGGTCCGCTTTGAAATCCTACTTTACTCCTCGTCTTTTTTAATGTGGTCCTTTATATTCTTACCATATTTCACTAGGACCTTGTTAAGTATTTCGCTGAGTTTTTTCGACAACATGCTGCACACAGGATCCTCGAAGGCGACCTAGGAGTTCTCGGCAGATGAAATCTTTCAGAGAAAGCTCTAGGGCAACCGAGGCGACTGGTTTTCCTTCATTAACTCGAAATTCTTATTGATGTATTAGGATGTAGGGTATAGTGCAGGCCCTCTCATATCTGTCGTATAATTTCTCCCTTCACAAAAAATATATCGCCCCTTCTGTTTCCATATAAGAAGCTCATTATTCATAGCAGTTGACCGAGCATCTCCTCCACCGCGAAAGAATCCCTACCACGTCTATATAAACCTCTCGATAGTTCTTCAGTAACAACTCTCAAAAGTACAAGCTATAAAACGAAGCACTGATCAACCTAAACAAATCAAGTTATGCTCTCCATTTACCATCAACATCTCCTTTCATTCTACTTGATACTTATGCATCCAAATTGCTCACACTTAATCAACAAAAATTTCAATTCAGAACTACTCTAATCGGTGAGACTGGCTCTGGCGACTAGCGGACGTACGTCATATCAGGAAAAGGGAGGCTAGCTTCTAGAGACAACACAAGCGCTACTATCTGCCCACCGCACACGCGACTAAAATACAGAAGACCTTGACGATTGAGTCCCGAACTTAATATCAATATTCAAGAATTGGCATAGCATAATCGACTGTGTTCCAAACCGGGATCGAGACCCGTCTCGTCGCCAAGACTTGGAGTTGGAGATGCATGTGCCTAGTTAGACCATGGTTTCCATTCGGGCTATTTCCACGCCGAGGTTAATTGACCGGACGGGATCTGCAAAGTTTTGTTGCTCCATCTTGTCGGGGGCAATGCGACTCTGCGACCGGTTACGCGATTGTGATCTTGCGGGGAAGAGGGGCAGAACGTGCTGCTGGTGTCGATGGATTGTTAGTTTGCCGTATCATGCTCTATCTAGGTACATCGTAAACTCGGGCTTCGTCTGTTAGGCAAGGACACGCGATGGCGTTGCGTAAATTGTCGAGTTTACTATGTGGTCTAGAGTTCTTCATCCTCACTGCTCGTGCTGGGGTGCGTGTATCCCTATTCGATCTGTGCCCGACTTCGTATCGCTCTAGTTCCGCTATGTTTACTGCGTCTCACACAAACCCTGACGTGACACTGAATCATATAGTCAATTCCTCTCGATATATCGGCCAACTTCAACAACAAAGCATTCGGGAGCTACCCTGGCGAAGCCTCCTTCGACGGTCTGGGTCAGGCCTACCCCGCGCCACCCGCGGCTTACACGCCGTCCTACACCTCCAGAAAATCAGGTATCGTGTACGATTTCCCAGGCTACACGGGGTCAAAGGCGCCCGATAACATCGTCTGCGCCGGGCAGAGGATCAACATCCCACAAAACGTGTCCCAGGTCTTTTCCGTGTCTTTCCTCGTGTCTGGAGACGTGGAGTTCGCCACAGCCACAGGGAACGTCACCTTCCACTACGCGGACGGCGCGAGCTCGAACTATGAATTGCGCGCGCTCGATTGGTTCAGCTGGCTCACCTTGAATAGAGGCGAGCTCGTCTTCCCGTTCCGGTTCACGCAGACGGGGGTCAATTGGAATACGAGCCATGTCTTTGAACGCACCGCGCCGCTTGATCCCGAGCGTAGGTTGACCGGCGTCACATTGCCGGATTCGTCGAGGGCAGGGGCGGCGCGCCTGCATGTCTTTTCTGTGTCGCTTTGGGGCGCGGACGAGGGACGCCACGTGGAAGTCCAGGCTGTAAGGCCAACACAAAAGTGGTTTGACCCCGGGGAGCAGGTCGTGGAGGTCGTAGTTAATAATGTTGGTAGGGAGGAGTGTGTTGCCGGATCTGGGATTACGGTTGGGATTGCTGGGGATGGGTTTGAGACTACGAGGATGGGAAAGCTAAAGCGGCTTTGTCCGGGAGATCAGAAGGTCGTGAGAGTTGGAGTGAGGGGGTCATCGGACGGAGCCGTAGATGTACAGGTCGTTGTTGGTGATGATGTCGGTCGACGGGTAGTGAGCTTCTCAAGCGTCGAGATTGGTTTGACCGATTGGACTCCTGATCTCGACAATCTCGCTCGACAGTTAGTCCCCTGGAGTCTTTTGTCTCCCCTTGGCACGTCTCGGAGCTTCGAATTGCCTCAACAGGCATTTCCTGCCCCTACTACTCGTGCATGCTCCCGAAACCCTGAGAAATTCTTACAATAAGCGGAAATTATTGACTATAGTGTTATAACAGTGAGGCACCCGACTGGTTTAACGCGGCTAAGTTTGGCATCTTCATTCGTAAGCAAATTTCGGAGTCATTTTTCTACTTGTATTAGCGACTCTCGGAACACAAGATTTCCTTTCTATGCCCATAAGCTTCTAAACCACCCACAAAGCCGTTCGAAATAGCAATAACTAACTTCGAGTTCTCTAGAGTAAGCAATTCCTAGAACCATTTTCTTGTTTTGGCAGCCTTTAGAGCATGCGACCCCCTGCTTAGGGCAAGAGAGCGTCTAAAAGCCGCGGAAATCTTTCACAGAATACGCTCCGAATGGCTATAACTGACTCCGAGTGTTGTAGCTGGGGAGTCTATGCTGTGACGGGTTGGGGGAACTCAACACCGCATGAGAGTTATGCTGAGTGGTTCTGGTAGGTTCAATTCTTGTAATACTATCCATTCAATCGGAAGTATGTGATGCAATATTTAACGGAAGGGTGTCGAAAAAGGTGGTATTCTACGCATCACCCACAAGCAGACCCGTCGGACTTCTACGACTACCGATTGCGTACATATGGACCAAACTGGGCCTACGACGATACGTTCCCATATTTTACGGCGTCTCAGTTTAACCCTAAAGAATGGATTGATTTGTTTGCGGATGCAGGCGCGCAGTACTTCGTCATCACGTCTAAACACCACGACGGATTCGCGATTTTCGACACCGCCGAGACGAGTAACCGGTCGTCGCTACACTACGGGCCAAAGCGGGATCTCCTACGCGAACTTTTCGACGCTGCCGCCACATACCAGCCGCATCTTCGACGAGGCACGTACTTCTCGCTCCCGGAGTGGTATAACCCCGACTTTGGCCCATACGGCTTCGACCAGGTTAGTGGCTGAAGTCTTTCATTTGCATTTTCAGCGTGTCTCGGGAACACAAGTAGCATTGACGGCAGATGCAATCCCTTGAAACCCTGGATACTTCTTACAAAAAGTGGATGTTACTGACTCTAGGGTCACAAATAGCTACCGCCCGAATCTGTGCCGGGTACAAACTCCTGGCCAGGGGTGCCGGCGCGCAACCCCTACACGGGCATCATCGAACCATACACGGGCCACATCCCTGTAGACGACTTTATCGCCGACGTTATGCTACCGCAGATGAGGATCTTGGCACAAGACTATGGCATTGATATCATGTGGTGCGACATTGGCGCAGCCAACGCGACAGCCGTGTTCGCAGCCGAGTGGTGGGCTGCCACGCGCGTGATGGACAGACAGGTAGCTATTAACTCGCGGTGCGGTCTCGCACAGGCCGCGGATTTCGACACCCCTGAGTACGCAACCTTCGCTTCGGCGCAGGCGCGCAAGTGGGAGAGCAACATGGGCATGGACCCGTACAGCTACGGGTACAACGCCGCGACGCCCGATGAGGCGTACATGAACGCCAGCACGCTCGTGCGCACGCTCGTCGACGTCGTGGCGAAGAACGGGAACCTGTTGCTGGACATCGGGCCCCGTGCTGATGGGACGATCGTCCAGGCTGAGATAGATAGTCTGCGAGAGGCGGGACGATGGATTCGCTCGCACGGCGAGGCGATTTTTAACACGACGTATTGGTTTGTGCGGAGCGAGGTTCTTGGCGACGGGCTTAATGTGCGTTTTACGCAGACTGATAATGCGTTTTATATTTTGTTCTTGGAGAAGCCTGTTGTGGACGACGGGATCGTTAGAATACCAGGACCGTTACCGGTTCTCAAAGGCGATGAGGTGAGTTTGCTGGCGGTCGAAGGTGGTCGGAACTTGGTGTGGAATGTAGCTGGCAAAGGGGGTCAAGAAGTATTGAATATTGAGGTCGAGGGGGCACTATTGGACGAAGAAGAATATTGTTGGGTATTCAAGATCGAATACGCGTCAAATCTCATAGATCTTTGAGAAATATTCTTGAAAGAGTAAGAGTACAAACATAGGGGTATCAGTCGCCTCCCTTGAAACATATCATGAACCTGCCTGAAACGAAGAACGCCACCATACGCCTATGCACCAGTATATGCCAGCGATTAAAGCGTCATCCCCCTAACCAAGCCCCGTGGGATATCAGGTGGACTACGCCCATTCCTGTACTGCCAGAGTCGACTGAGATGTTTCACTCTCACCGTTCCGTCGAATAGGTCCTCATCATCACCGTGTATGCTTCCGCGGAGGCTCCCATGCAGGCTGCCATAGAAGCTCCCATGGACTGCTACCTGTGACGGGATTGCGCTGTCAGGGTCCCCAGCAAGCTCAATCATGGCCCAGCTGTTATCAAAGCCTTCACGTGCATCATCTTTTTCGGTACCCTTTTTAGCAAGCTCAACGACACTATCCATGAAGTCGTTGCGGTCTGCGCAGCCAATGAACTCTCCATTCGCATCCCGAGATAGGGGAAACATCCCGTTAAGGTAGTGCTGGGAGAATTGATGACCACCACGGGTAGAGACACGACTGAATACGCGGCCAATAAAGCGCGGCATTTCTGGCGATGCCCTCTCGTTGGTGACGAAATGCAGGAGCCCCCAGAGTGCGACGAAATCAGTTGTGTGGGCGTAGTGTTCAACATGACCGATAGCCCTGTCATTGGCTGCGATCGTGTATGTTCGTCGTGGAGACACTCTTTTGCCGTTGGCGGTAGTAGTTAAAGGTTGTGGGTGTTCGATATTATTGGAAGATAAATCCGAAATGTTTGACCATCGCCTTTGCAGTGATGACGCCCTCATCTCGATGGGCGAGTCAGTGATAGGGATTTCAGTGAGAACTTCAGGCACCTCGGTCCTGGTATTGGGGTGCTTCTGTTCCTCTTCCTGGGACTGTATATGACGGTGAGGGTTATTAAAGTGATTCGCTGCGTTGCCGAAGGTGTAGACCTCTAGTTTCGCTAGCAGGTCCTGCGGTAATTCCTGTAGAATCCAGTCTAGGACGAGACCTCCTTCTACACCCCCCTGAGAATGAAGAATAAATACGACTTTAGAGTACTGCGGGTTGTAGAGTGTCTCTTTGAGGATCTTATAAGCTAGCCGAACATCGCCCGTTGCATAGCCAAAGTTCCGCTGAATGAGGCATTCTAACACGTCAAAGATTATACCTGTAGTACGATTATGTATACCGAGAATGGGCCGCTTGAAGGTGAGGGCCAACCGATTGATGTTACTCTTCAACCAAGCCTCACTAGCGCATTATGTCAGCTTACAGCATCTCGACAAGCGGAGGCGCTCTAGTCGGAAACATGAACATACCCTACAGCCACGCCATTCAAGAATATCCATTGTTCATGCTGGTGTTCCAGCAAAGCCGGGGCATATTTTGGATCAGACTCATAAGTGACGGTTTTCCCGTTCAGAAAGAGGCAGAGTAACCAGTTGATAGAAAAGAAGACGCCCAGTGCAGCTATAAAAAGATAGACGGGGAGCAGGAAGGCTAGGGGCAACGCGACGAGGAACAGCAGCTGCAGGATGAAGAGAAGGACGTGTACGCAAATACACCAAACGTTGTCGGCGGTAAAAGACAGCTCGTCGAAGTGGTCGCCGTCGCAAGGCCGCACGGGCCATACTATCCACGGAAGTGCCCATGCAAATGTGAAGAAGTATTTGATGTCGTAGGCCACCAGCCGCCACGGCGGATCAGTGTAGCTGTAGTTGATGACCGACTTACCACCGACTTGAGAGCCGAAGAACTGGGTGTGATCACCAGCACCTCTGCCAGCCTTGTCGCCGTTCATATCGATAGGATCGCCGGGCGGCCACTTCTCTGTGGTCGCTTGTCAGCAGGTGAAAGACAAGACGCGAAGGCAACAGTCATGACGGTCGGTTCCCTGTGATAGTATAAATACTCCTATGCTATAACCGATCTAGATGGGTTCCACGATGGTGTGGCTTGGCACTCCTAGGACTTTACGTCAGCCTACCTGCTAAAAACAGTAATATGCAAGAGGCTCAGCATCTTGTTGGCCGGAATGCGTTCAGCTGACCATCTGGGCAGTGTCATTAAGTACTCGTGTGCAATATCTCGGAGCACGGCACCAGATGGCGCTATTTCAGGAGAATTTACTTACAGCGGTGGGGGCCACTCCGTGCTGGACAGTACATACTTTAAGATGATAGGGCTGCCTTACGTACTTAAGTCCCCAGTGCATCATCCTTATGCTACCTCCCTAACCAATAGCCCTGGGCAGGACCAGGTAGGGTCCACTGTGCCGGCGATGCGTGCCACTATAAGGGGGCTAGAAGTACCTAGGCAGGTCACGGATGCCCCTTGGTGACGCCCCTAGCGCGACAGATGAGGCAGTACCGAGGCAGATACCGTTAGGGCCTAGGCCAATGTCAGCGCCGTCGCTACCTAACAAGACTCAACACACATTCACGCTGTGAATAGCATCGTGCAGTTCGTGTTCCTCGCCACCGACAGGGAATTTTCAAAAGCATTGTCACTGGAGTTTACCTACATCAGAAACGGTCAAATATGGAGGAACCACAGATCACCAATCCCGGGACGTCGGTTGTCGCACCTAGGGTTGTCTTCATCATGGCCGATTATGGCCACGATCCTACTGGTACGCGCGCATTCATCTACCTACTCGCTGTCGGCTGAGGAGCACATGCTAATCGGGCCAATCCGGGCTATAGAAACCGCCGTTCCGTGGGCCGCCTTCAAGACGGCCGGCTACGAAATCAGTGTTGCGACCGAGGGCGGGAAAGTCCCACGATGCGACAAGAAGATGGTAGAGGGCGTTACTCAGAAGCTGCTCGTACGTCGCGGCGCCCCGATTCCTGGATAGCGCAGTTGTAGTAATGTCAAAGACAGGGCGCCAAGAAGGAGGTCGTTGCCACATACCGGAAGATGCAGCAAAGCGATGAAATGCTCCATCCCCTCTCGTGGTCCGCCCCCGACTTCTCCCTCGATCCCTTCGACCTCGTCGTCTTGCCCGGCGGACACGAGAAGAGCGTTCGACAGGTTATCGAGTCGCCCACCGTGCACAAGCTCATGCTCGACTACTTCCCCAAGACCAAGAAACCCGGCCGCAAGGTCGTCGGCGCCGTGTGCCATGGTGTCATGGTGCTGTCCGAGTCCAAAGACGCCAACGGCCGCAGCGTCATACACGACTGCGTGACAACGGCGCTACCTACACGGTTTGAACAAACCGCCTACTGGGGCACGCGCGCGTTCCTTGGCGACTATTACAAAACCTTCGGCCACGGCAGCGAAAATGTGCAGGAATCGGTAAGATGACATCACCGCGATGTGTATTTAATCTGTGACGGTGGCTGGTTCTGACGATGACTGTCATGGCAGGTGACCAAGGCTCTTGCAAGCCCGGCTCAATTCAAGGCAGCCCTGAACCCTGGCCCGTAAGTGTCATCCCTTGCTGCAGAAAGCTTAACGCAACTCGGTGGGGTAAGCTTGCTCACGATGACCAATAGTTTTGTAGTGGAAGACGAGAATTACAACTATATCAGTGCTCGATACCCCGGCGACGCAGAGCTCTTTGCCGAGGAAATCATCAAGCTTTTTGCGAGTTTCAACCGGATCGTATGATATCAGGTAATCCGTGACGAGGAAGGTCGGAGGGCTGGTAAACAAGCTCACGATGTTACGAAAGTATGAGATACCAGTTGTTTCATTGTCTACCGACGGACTTTGGGAGGCAACTAATAGTTCAAAATGGATTGAATTGCTGTATCCACACCATCCGCAACCAACGAAGGCCTGTGCGTGTCATCCAGCTGATCGATCCAACCCTTGCCCAGCCGATCAATGAAGGCGGCCTGCAAACCAGCCGCTTTTGCTCCAACGATGTCAAATGGGTTCGCGCTGACGACCCAAACGTCTGTGGCGTGTTCTTTCTTACCAGCTTGCTCCACCAGATGCGCGTATGTCCTAGGATCCGGCTTAAAACATTTCAATCTGTCGACTGTAACAAGCGACTTGAACATCTCGGCGTGAGGTCCCAGTTCGGGTGAGGTCCGGATAGAATTACCTACCATCTCGTCCGTGCCATTTGAGAACACATACGCATCAACAGCTCCGCTATTTTCTTGTAGTAGTTGCATTGCCGCCGGTATCTCGGGAAAGACATGCAGCGCGTCATATGCACGCATCAGCGTCTTGGCATCGTCCTCTCTGAGCGTCCAGCCATGCTCAGCAAGTGCGTGCCCAAGTGCGCTACGAGTGATTTCGCTGAACGTCTTGTATTGTCCTGTCCCTCGATCAGACCAAGTCATTTTTAAAAGGTATATGGCGAGGCAGTCATCATCTAACCCATGCTGTTGATCCGCCAGGTGTATTCAAGCTGATACCGACGCCATACCGTAGCCAGTGACTGCGCTTTGTCCTCGCCATAGATCTCCGCTAGCTCGTCAGCTATGGACTCGGTGGATAGTAGTGTTCCATATAAGTCAAAAGCGATAACGACCTTCGTCACGGGCGCCATGATTGCTCTCTTGGCGCTAGAGCTGCTGAATTGACCCGCTCCGGAGGGTGACTCAGCCGGAGAATCGAAGCTAGAAGTTGGACGTGGAATTAGAGACTGTCAAGGGAATGAACATACTTATATATTAAAGTAGAGACGCAGTGAGATAGCCTTACTCTTATGTAACACGCTTACAGATCATATTCACCATTTAAGGACGTCGATACAACCTTCAACATCCCTTGAGTTATAATAGAGCAGTGACATCCCCTCGCTGCGTCATCATAATACAACACCAGCAATCACTGTGTGGATCCTTGGTCCCGAGATTGCGGGGTAGCTGCTTTCCCTTTCAGGAAAGTGGGTCGCTATCCAACCAACCACGGGGCCTTTACGTGTGTCTATAGAGATCTTCCTAGGTGGCGGTCTAATTGCTTAAAGATCACCTTAAGATTGCAGTAAGTTTTCTATAAGCTTCATTTGACTGAATCATAAATTAATTCTATCTCTCAATAGTCCAGGCCCAAGTAAAGTTAGTTAAGAGTTATAATATCAAGTGGCCACGTGTGCCTTGCACTTACACATTCAAGCTCTAACCACTTGAGGATTCACCATGTCAATTATAATCCCAGAAGACGAGAAACGGAACTATGAGCTGTTCCGGGACTGTCTTGCTACAGCACTTCTTGAGAAGATCTCGGAACCGCAAACCAAGCCTCGTCGTCGGACCAAGGCCAAGTCGAAAAAGAAGACAACAATTTCACCGCCATCGCCCCACAAGACGCCAAAAGTTGAAAGTCATGCGGCAAAAGACCAGGATCCTTCAGATAAATCTATAAATTCACACACTGAACAGCTCAAGGACGAGAGCGCGATACAAGACGACGACCTCGCCGACTTCACAGATTACATCGCCACCGAAATATATGCATGTGTACCCCCGGAGCTCAAAACGATCGACTACCACGAATACATCGCATCACCAACCCTCCAAACTCAATATTCCCTGCCACTTACCGGCGCAGACATAAGCACCCACCTCCCCAGCCTAGACCCAGGGATATCGGACTCGCTAAGCGCATACGGCATCACGCGCGAGGAGAAGCAGGGCATCGAAGAATTCCTCGCGCCCGTGCTGACGGCCTTCCTCCAAGCGCTGTCCACCCCGCCGCCGCCACCGAGCTCGACGCGCGCCGACGCGTGCGAGATCTGCGGACGCGACTGGATCAACCTGTCGTACCATCACCTCATCCCCCGCTTCGTGCACTCGAAGGCCGTCAAGAGGGGCTGGCATCGCGAGGCGGATCTGCAGAATGTCGCCTGGCTTTGTGGCGCCTGCCATCGCTTTGTTCATCGCTTCGCGAACCATGAGGAGCTGGCGAGGAGGTTTTATACGGTTGAGTTGCTTTTGGAGTCGGAGGAGGTGAGACGCTGGGCGGAGTGGGTTGGGCGGTTGAGGTGGAAGGGGAGGTAGGGCCGGACTTTGGGTCTACGAAGTTGGAGATAGATTTAGATCACCATGATAGAAATAAGACCATTTGTGGACATGTCTTGTGTGGCAATTATATGAAGATGTATGTCAACATTATAAGCCATCCTAACCCCGTCCTTTTGCGCCTGGTGTCCTATCCTGTCCTGCCCCATCTCATCCTTAGAAGAAGCCCGCCGACCGAAAGAATCAGATTTATCCTCCACGACCCCCATAAACCCTCTCCCGTTATGTAGACCACCAGTGATCCCCATCATCAAAACCTGATTCCCATGCAGCTCCCCCATATCCCTTCATCTCATGCCACAGAAAAACAAACACAAAGAAAGAAAGCAAAAGGTATCTCGTTCGCCCAGAAACTCCAGCATATTCACGTGAGATCGCTGTTCTTGTGATCCCTATAGACCAAGACGCCAACCTGTATAGGAGCTATCCCAAACGCGGAGGGGAAATTCCTAGTGCATCCAGAAAGTTGTGATGATGCCGAATGCCCAGATACTTTTCCCGTGTTGTTTCATGTAATGATCTCGGGACCCTTGGGGCACCGATAAGACCTTAGTTGAGCGAACTCCCGTTGCTGTTAGTCTTGCTTTGCTTAACCGCCCTGAGCGAGAGCACAAGAGCACGTCTGTCCTGCTCCAGTCGTTCGTATGTCTGTCGCATATCTTGGTATATTAGGGCCTGGGTTTCCAGCGACTCCAGCATTCGGATAGGCCCACGTTGCTCATGCCCGCCATCATTCAAGTTGTAGTTGTTAATGACCGTAAGAGCCCGGTAGCCCGCTCTTCCCTCTGCTCTAAATTCTATGGAGAATTGTCGATTGCGTTCGACTGCAGGTGGGTTGATGGTGGGCTGGCTGGGTCGGAACCCCTCGCTCTTCATGAACATCGGTTGTCCATCATACATGAGGTCGGGCACGTACGTTGGGATTTGTATAGGTTGCGTAGGTATGGTATGACGTGGGACTTCGTGAAAAGTCGGAGGGAAACCCTGCGGCGCGACCTGTCTCATAACCTGAGGTGCAAATTGCGGGATCGGTGCAGAAACGGAGACCTGTGCCACAGCTTGTGCTACAGGCTGGATAACTTGAGGTGAAGCTTGATCAACAGCTTCATTATGTTCATTCTCCTTATTTCCGTTCACGTTGCGACGGCTGCGGCGGACAGCTCGTCGAGACGGTACACTTTCGGGGGTGACGGTCATGCTATGCACGGTTCTCATGTGCTTTCTATAGTCATGAAACCGTTTGAAGCCCTTCTTGGTCGCGACACATCCGCCTTCCTGGCACCAGAAAACTCCTCCAGAGCCGTGTGCTATTCTAGAGTGTCTGAGGAGGGAATCGCGTCGTGAGAGAATCTTGCCGCAGTCTAGGCAGGGAAACTCCCCAGATCTGGAGCTACAACGTGGTTAGTACATGTCGGATATTGTAGCTGCTAGGGCGATTGGCTACGCTTACTTCTGCTGGGTGAGGTGGTTTTCAGAAGCCATGGAGGCGTTTGAAGGTGCGGGTGAATCCTGAACGCGATCCTGCAAAGGCGTTAGCACCACTCCCGTGAGCCGTTAGAATCAGAGACTGGAATACGAACCATCGTGATATGTTGTCGATTAGTATAGAGAATAGAGTGGATGCAAAATCTCTTAGCGATGTGTGAAGCGCAGGTTGATGTGCAGCGAAGTGAAGATTGTGACGATGGTTGTGAAGGGAAAGAAAATATTTTCAGTGGTGAGTTGAGAAGAGTTGGTTTTGAACAGGGTATTGAGATCGAGTGTGCACTCTGTGCGTCTACAACCATTGACTTGTCACGTGGCATGTATTATTATCATATTAGAAGCGTTTGGTGACTTGGTGAATGCTGTTGACAGGTGCTGTAATATCACGCTGTCCTTTACTGTTCAGCATGTTCTTCTCACATTGTATACACCCTCTATTCACTAGAGAGATATGACTAGGGTAGAACCAATCAACATCAACTACCGCTCGTTAGTGAATGCTCTTATCCTAGCCCCCAAAAATGAAATTCATCGATCAGATGCACTCTGTCTTGAGACACAAAGAAATACCTGTATGTAGGTAGTTAGATAACAACGTTTACGAAGGGGCTTTGAAGACTTTCGCACAAGAAAAAAGTTTTTAATGCCAACCCCAAGCACAGGGTTACCGACACGCGCCCCTGTTTCGATCTTGTATTGTTGAGACGTGCTATAATCGTTATCGATTCCAGGCGTTGTGTTGATATGTTAGCGAAGGATATTATATTGCGTTTAACTCTAGAGTTTATACCGAAGCACGAGTTGGAACCCAACCTAATCCCCTATTAGGACTAAAGGGGCGAGATGAGAGAAACAAAAACGCCACACTGGTATAACACACCATCCCCGCAGCGCCGACATTATCCACCCGTATAATGAGAAATGTCCTGGTCGACTTATATGAGAATCCGTATAGGTCTTGTTTATATGTGTCCAATAGGATGCTACCCAGATAGTTGTTTCCCAGGGAAGCTGATTGTGCCACCAGGAATGCTGGTAGCTAGTATCAATTTGCAAATGTTAAGTTAAAGCAAGGAATGACAAGTTGACAATAGTCCCTTCAAGCTTTCTACAACAGTTAGGTGTTCTCGCATGCCAAGTGGGCAGCTAGATAAGACTTTTTAAAACACTATTGGGCATTTATTGGAACCTAAAGAGAAGCGGCATGGTGTTGTAGTCACATTAAACTACATCATAAAACCAGATATTTATGCTCATGCGTAACAAAAAGGAAGGATGAGTCTTGGTTCGAGTTTATATTAATCTGCTTGAAATTTTTCCCTTCCGATATCCCTTGACGGATTAACACGACAGCCTCATTTAAGATTAACTTCCCTCAAAGTAAACCTTCATGGTATGCCTACGTTATGCCATTAGAAACTCTTTCGGAATGCCGCTTGTTTGTGTCAGCAAGTTCAGCCACCTGTTTTGTCCCCTCTAACTCAGCTGTAGGCGCCTCAAGTTTCATTTACCTGCGTACCCCCGAGCTCTTGCCGAGGGATACAGGCCGAATGTAACTAAGGTTTCTCATATGGATCAAGCAATCCACGTGGTCGTTTCCGGCGGCGGTGTCAGAGAAAGACTGGTAGAACGATGAGAAGGATGCCAACTACAGAGCCCACGACTGGCCCATCGATCCATGTTTGACCCCAAGAAGGCGAATCTGAACCTTTGAATTGATTGCTGGTTGGGGAAATCAATGGGCTCGACGAGGCTTTTGAAACTAGAATCCGCGATCAATACGCGATTATTGAAATGACGCAAGATGAGTGATTTGCATACGGCCAGGCACTGGAGTAGAGGTTTTGAATGTGGACGAAAGAGGGGTACTGGACGTCAGGGTTTCTTGGACGGTGTCAACACCAAGGAACGTGGTAATTGGAATTGTCAAGAGGTGGTTGTCGATAGTAATCACCGTGGTAGTTGTGATTCTTTCGGTAACATTACAATAGTCAATCCATTGTTGAAATGTGGGGGAATTAACAGCATCGGAGAGGCTTGGGGATGGATATTCTTGTAGACATGCTAGGCACGTGCCGTAATCGGATAAGAACACAGATTGTGCGTTGCAAAGTTGCGGTGTCTTCCCAATCCTTTGGGCTTCTAGGATTGCGCCATCTACAAGTCTTAATTATTCAATCACCTTGGTGGTTTAAGATTTAGGTCTGTAAGAGTGCAATTATACTTACTGCAAATGCTCCAACAATTTGGGGCGTCGCCGTTAATGGTAGTCATCGCAATCGGTCAATGCGAGCCAACTCGCCTCTCCAGAGAACTAAGTATCTCTCTCGAATGAAAAAAAAATCGGTTAGTAGATTTCGCGGGCTCACAGTCGACAAGGAAAGTCAAAGGATTGACTTTCTGTTCAAGAAATTGGTGAGACACCTCACCGCTCAGGGGTTAGGGGTTGGGGGTAGGCAAGATTTCTTGGCCTTTACTGCCAGCTTATCAATAGACATACTAAGTATACGTAGAATTAACAGTCGGTTACATTGAATGCCGACGTGGATTGATTAATTGGTTGTTACATGGTGTAACTGGGGTTATGGCTCGTCAAATATGACCTTCATACCTAGGCAGGCTGAGCGGAGCCTATTGGGCTTTGACAGACGATACACAGCAAGGAAGGGGGAGGGGGGTTGGGCCCTTTAGCCATCATTCGTGATATTGGACATCTAAATCCGCTACCAGAGTTGCTGGGGCTAACTGATCAAGATGAGATAACTTAGATAATTAGATAAACGGCTTGATGTGGTTGCCGTTTTAAGGGGTATTAGTGTCCTTGTACACTTAGAGACAGGCGATGTCATATTTGGCAACACAAAGTATAGAGGTCGCTCAGTGACATCGTAATATATAGAGCCCCCCTCCCTGTCCCTTTTTACTTGGCGTATCTCTTTCTATTGAGAGTGTAGCTAGTCAATACTCAACGGAGCTGCGTGCAGGAAGGGGTTTGGCTTAAGCAGTGGTGATGGAGTGCCAAGCTCAAAATGATAACGCGGGAACAACGATCCAAAGACGTCGAACGAGCAATGTAGGATAGCCCGTTATAAGCCATCAGTAGAATTCAATATACGATTAGTGGTCCTAAGCGAAGACATGGTGATGAAAAGACTGATTGCGTCTATTAGGCATGATAGCATCCGTAAACACCAGGTCATTCAATTGTTACAATGCAACTAGCCGTTTGTAAGTCTAGGCTGCCTCCAAGGTATGTCGGCCCTTCTGAGTACTAGCGCCTCTGGTACATAATTCACTACCTAATAATTGTCAGAGGGAAAAGGAAGTGCGGAAAAGTGGTTGCTGTAATGTGAGTGTAACGATAGTTATGAATTAATAGCGCTCCAGCAGGATTTACTTTATCTAATCGTCAACAGTAATGTTGCAGGGGTATGAAGCCAGCCGTGTGATATTAGATTACTGTCTATTTAATCTGCGTACGATAACCAGACTGAATTCAGATGTCTTCTCCCATTACTCGGTACTAGTAACAAGCCTGGAGAAATTTGCAGGAATCTGTGGTGTTTGATGATGACAACTTTCGCGCTCAGTACCTTAGAAGAACGCCGTTTGGCGCGCTAAAACTGAATACCGGGAAGAGTAGCGATGAGTTGCCTAGGTAGCCACCAGCAGTTGCGGATTGAATAATTACGCGTGATACGTCGAGCCAGTTGCGCGACTTTCGCATACTCAAGTGCGCTAATACGCCAGTTCGGTGAAAAGACATCAATCTACCTTGGATTTATGCTGAGCTAGGCTGTGTAGACAACTCATGTGGCCAGTTGAAGCGCTCTAGTGGCCCGTCCGTGTGACCCGGGCGCCGGTTTGAGGCAACAATTGTGGCTACGACCTGCACCAGCCAGGTTTTAAATGAGGTAAGATCCCCCACCACAGCGAAGAGAAGAGTCAGCCCAACCTACAACAAATTCCGCACTTCGTAACATGTAATTTGATATTCAAGGCGTCATATGATGAGAAGCACAACATGAACACCACGAAGAGCTGGTTTCAAAAGGCTAGGGCTCAGACCCTGAGGACCAACAGACACGCGCAAGAAAATAGACCTAGCAGCGACACGGGCAATACATCCAGCGATGCGGACCACACGAATGACCGGAATGGCAGAAGTGGCCCGATTACGGCACCCGTTGTGGAGAAGAGCTTAACTGAATTCCTCTACAAGCCAGCGACGGTCAGGGGCCTTCCTGTCATGATACCGGAGGTTGTAAACGCCTACAACCTGGACTGGTGGGAGCTGGAGCCATTTTTGGAACAAATCTATCCTGGGGTTACCTTTAAAGAGAATGTTAGTGTTGGATGGGGTCCAGATCCCCCAGGAACAATGAATCAGCCCAAAATGCTAACAAGTGGTCTGTTTTAGCTGGCCGTGGAAGACCATTATTTGATTTATGTCACGCGCCCATTAACTTGCGTAAGTTTTCAGCGAAGGGACAAGTTTCCTTTGCCACAGTTTGAACATAACTTACTGATAGCTATATGTTGATAGGATGAGCGAGATAAGATCAATGAGATTCGGAAGCAGCACAGGGCCAGGGGGAAGAGTGTAGCGCGGGTAGAGCACAGCCCAGACGGCCCCCGGCGGCCAATGGACGATGATGATTAAACGTGCATGATTTGTTTTGGGGAACTTCAGCTAGGGCTGACAATATTTCGCATACGTGGTGGTCCTGTTTCTAACCAGAAACGTATCGCATCTAAACTGGGGTGGCAAGAAATACAATACCGTAAGGCTAGCAACGGTCTAGGTAGTCGTGCATATTTCGGTGTGATGGTGGCTGTAAGTGGCCACAGAATGACCGCCCCTCATTCAGCCGCGACATGCTCATGCGACTTGTCAGTGAACACGATCACGGCGGATCGGCAGGCTTCCTGGGGTCAATTAGGCGTTCTAAGATAGCTCTATGATTTTAGTTTAAATCCCTTGGGGCAATGAGGTGCTTTTCCTCTTGTCGGAGAGAATTACTTACGTCTTACGCGCTATTTGCATAATCTTGAGACTGTTTACTCGAAGCTTCACGTGTAAATTTTATTTCATTCATGTTAAACATCACGAATTAGCGGAAGCTACAACAATGGCGATTGGTCTACCAACAGATTTCTCCGACTCATATTTGATATTCCAGAAATATCCTCGATTCATAGTCTCTAGTGCCACATACGGCCCTGCATTGTGTGGGTTGCGAGACAGGCTCAATCGTAAAAAGAGTATACTCTTTACCGAGAACCCTAGCGAGGTTGTAATACCCATCAGAGAAATCCAGAAAAGCGCCCAAGGGCGATTTGAGATAACAAAGCGTAACCTTCTGAGCGAGCAGAAGTTGAAGGAATGGCTAGGCGACACCTATGAGCGCGATGTTAATAACCCCGCCAAATTTGTTGGCGCATTGGCGACCAGGCCGGATCCTCAATGTCGCTTTATGTAAGTTGCAGATCCCCCGCCCAACAAGCCCGGGATCCAGACATACAACATGAGATCGTCTATACTGATGAACGCCTTCTTAGTTTTCTAATAACCGACAGCGCCTTGGCTCCGCTCGAAATGACCCGCGATTGTCTTCTCCGAATTCTCACCTATCACCAAGTCATGCCCACTTACATCGACTTCTTACTAGTGTATGGTGCAGAGGAAGAGGACCGGGAGCTTCGATACAACGCTTTCCGAACTCGAACAACGTTTATAAATCCCGAGCCCGGGAACATCATCCCAGACCTGAATAGGTCAGGCAGGCAGCATGAGATCTGCTACAATCTCAAAGCCGTAGCGCCGAAAGATGCGACAAAAAATCAATTCGTTAGGAATCGCTGGCGAATACGGCAAGCTGCCGTCTACCACCGGCTCGACCTTGGTACGGGTTCGGCCTTGTGGATCGTCGCAGACCCTCGTGAAGCCGTCAAAAAATTGATAGGCGAGATCCTACCCGAGGGCCCTGTGCCCAGGGGCTTTCATTTTGACAGTTTCTGCGAGTCTTTCGATTCTAGCCTCGACACACATCTGGCTCTATCACAATGGGCATCAGACGAATGGCGGTGGCATCTACAATCCCTTGAGGCGACAATTGACAATTTGACGCGCCCAGCCCTTCTATTCGATGACTCGAACCCACTACAGCCTAGAATCCGCCCGCGCGCTGTCACAAGGGTTCAAGAATACGAGGACAAGGTCAACGAAGCTGTAATGGTGATGGAATCTAACCTCAAGATCATGAATTCCCTAGTATCCTCGTACAATACGCTGGTTGAAGACCCAGAATTTCCACCAGCAGAAGTTTCTGCATGCCGGAAGGCACTCAAAAGGTTCTCAACGCGCATGGATGAGTTCATTTACGACCTCCAGACACAGGTTGAACGCGGCCAGATTCTCTCAAGGATTGCTAGAGATCGAAAGAACATCGTTCTCCAGCAAGCCCAGATGCATACTGCTGCGCGACAAGAAAGACTCGCGGATAGTATGTGGCAATTTGCCGAGAGAGGTCAGAAAGAGGCTATTGCGATGCGTACAGTCACGATAATTACACTCCTATATTTACCCCCAACGTTCGTCTCAACCTTCTTTAGCACAGACGTCGTAAAGTATCAGGGCGACGGAAAAGATCAGGTATACTTTTCCCAAAACGCCTTGAATAGCTTCCTCTACGTTACAATCCCGCTTTGGGTTATTACGCTGCTTTTCGTCACTCTTTACTACAAGTGGGAATCATGGAGAAGAGAGCAGCGAGCGCGGGGTCTGCTGTCACAGGATCCGGACATCGCTGAGTATTGGGAGAAGCATTCTGGCAGCAGGGGGGATACCGGTGACCAGACTGTACCACGAACCTTCATACAGCATTTACTTGGCAAAGAACCCAAGTCAGCTTCTTAGGCTAAGTATGTTTCCAGGCTCAGACAATTAAATTTACCTATCATCATGCAACCGCTCAAGCATCTTTCTACTATAGTATAATTTTTCTGTATACTACCTACCTGGGATAAGGTCATCGGATGTGTAGTTGGTGGTGTTCATCGGGTGGGACTAATTTGCCCCCCTGCTCGGATAGATACTAGCTTCCAGAAAGGTCGTTCTGCCTCCAAACCATGGGGACTATGTGAGCCACGAGCTCATTAGTATGGCGTCATGGGGTAGGTATTTTATTTAATATAGGCTTAGATGCCTTTTTGCTTTTTTCCACATTCGTTACTGGGCTCGCTTCTAGCGGTGAGGATGCCCAATCACCGTCTTTTTAACACGCCACATTTACAGCTCAGGCTGTGTCAGCTTCGCCCCAGGGTGTTAGATGTTTCCTGCAAGTTTCTCCACGCCTGAGCCCTAGATGTGGGCAAGATGAACCTCTACACAGCACCAGTACATCATTCCTGCCGCTGAGCCAGTCAGCCGATGTCGCATAGTATAGCAGTATCTGTAGGCTAGCTGGCTAGTCTCCAACGCAGCAGGGTCTTCAGCTCCATCCATGTATGTACAGCAGGTCAATACAGTAGAGACCCTAGAGAGATTCCTTGATACTGTCTATGTAGCCTCGTTGCAACCTGTTTCCCTCTTGTCTAACCGACATTTCGCTTTTCTTTCCCATTATACCCTATTACTCCTCACGTATACCGCAATCCAACTAATACTATCGCTGCTATTTTGAACCGGTACCGTATTGTATATTTTCGGCGTACCACTTCACCAGAATGCCACCCGTTCATTAATTCTTGGTACTTGTTTATAGCGTTTGTTCACCTTCGTTCCCACCCCGCAATGGAGCCCCGTCTTATTCCCCGTTCTCCTCCCTCACCGGCACAGAGCGAATATCAGTCAGCCATCCAGTTCTATTCTACCGTGCGAGACGACAACACCCGCAACGAAGCTGAGGATATAGGCGGCCGCCCCTTCGTCCTTGTCGGAAACGTGACATCCACACTCCTAGGTCACAAAAGTGACAATCACTCGGAGCATGGCCAGATCTCACGGCTGCTCGAGGCCGCTTACCGGCGATTTCAATACCGCTCACCTTTGCAGAAATCATACCAAATCCTTGATCGCCTACCGATATTCTATACTCTATTAGACCTAGATCTTGGACACAAGATACACAAGTTCGTCGAAAACGGAATCAGCGAGCTACCTATTGACCTTCCGATATTGAAAAGGCTGCTCCCCGCGAAAAAGTATAAAAACAGTGCAGAGAGTTTCGATAGACAACAATGGAGATGGTGCGCTATGAAGTTCGAATGGAGGATGAGCAGAAAGACTTCCTCTCACGAGCACATCATCCCCATAACTGCAAGGACCAAGATTGAACCGGCCAGGGATGGGCTTCCCAAGACTGATAGGAAAGCTTCCTTGTGGGTTGTAGAAGTTCCGACAAGTTTTGTTGACAAGGAAATCGAAGAGAGACTGGAATCGCCAGATGACGATGATGATGATGATGATGACGACGGCACTGAAGGCATTCATGCTCGAGAAGCGAGCTCGGTATGTCGCTTCACCTAGTCACCAACTAGTAATATCCTAACCCAATACGCAAGCAATACCGATTCGTTATCAAACGTTTCAACGAGGAGCGGAAAGAGGAATTCGAAAACGAGAAGCATATATACAACCTCCTTGGCGAAAAGGAGGGTATTGTTCAATGTATTGGTTGGTATACACACTGTGAAAAGGACCCTAATTCAGATACAGAGACCGTTTACTACAACCTTGTTCTCGAGTTGGGCGCTCAAGATCTCTACAGTGCATTTCAAAAGGAGAATCCTCCTATGACATTCTCGGAGATTCAGGTATTTTGGAAGTCTATGTTCGATGTGGCCGACGCTCTGGCATCGATTCAGATCATGCATGACGGTAGATATACCACTTACTTGTACTATCCCCAACCAACCCCAGCAAGCTATCACTAGACTAACTATTAATGGTCTCAGATGGCACGGTGACATCAAGCCTGAGAACATCTTAGATGTTAGGGGTCGTTTTAAACTGGCGGATCCCGGCGAAGCTCGAGTGGAGGTCGTTCCAGGGCCGCCATGTGGGGAAATACCCAAGATAGCGGTGTTTGGGGGCACTCGAAGCTTTGGTAAGTGCTCTATTCTACTCTCCCAACGTTCTCTAAGTAACATTTTTTCCGTAACAGCGGCTCCAGAAAAGTTCACATATCGTCCTGAGCGTCTCGTGGAACCAAAAGTGACCCAAGGGAGCGATATCTGGTCTCTAGGGTGTGTCTTCTCCGTCGCAGCGACATACGTAGTCCTGGGAAAAGAAGGAGTAAAACAGTATCGTTTATTACGCCAAAGAGAGATCGAATCTCTGGGAATTGGGGTTGGTGACCCTTTTCACGATAAAGAGAAAGTTCTACAAGTTGTCACTGATTGGCACAAGTATCTCAAGGCTATCATAAGAAGGGACGACTGCTACACCGCCCGAGTATTAGACCTCGTCGACAGTAGAATGTTAATAACACCTGGTGAATGGAGAATTAGCGGTGCTAGCCTTAGTCAAGAACTCGAGGGCATCGATAAAGCAGCCACTCGGCCAACTGACGAATTCCCCGACTACATTGCTGACTTCATTGACAAAGTAACTCACACTTCCAAAGGCGGGATCTCCGAGCTAGAGGATGTTCCCCGGACGATATCAAATAGCGGAAGAGAACTATTCTCGGAGGAGCTTCTCTATCCCTCACGACGTTCAGAAGGGCGCCCTATGGCTCGTCTCATGCAACCCCGTCCAGAAGACCCTCTACGAGGCGTTGGGACTGGGCTCGACCCTAATCCAGCCTTAATTGTCCCCGAAAGAGTCTCTGGGTTCTTCACACAAGTTCAGCGCGGCGCACTAACATTCAGTCGTACCCCCCAAGAGCCGCCACTAGCGACGCCATTCAGGCCGCCTGATCCCCCGACCACATTCTGGGAGGTTGAAGACCACATCTTAGAGTATGATGAAAACCGTAAAGACTACTTCAATCTCGGTAATTACTTCAAAAAGCATATGTCCGTGTACAGGAAGCGGTTAGGCGGTAAAGAGGACCAATTGCAAAGTCATTTTGAGAACCGAGACCTGGTGAGAGGCTCCCCCACGTTGAAAGGTCTGACTGATTGCAACAGCTAATAAGTTTCCTAGGTGTATCTCGTCGATAATGCAACATCTATGAAGCGCTTTTGGAGACACGCTAGTTACTTGCTCAGAGTGCTCGTGATGCGATCATTAGGCTACGATGATAACGGGATGGAGCTTCGGTTTACGAACGATGTAGACGAGAAGTGGAGGCTTAACCCCAAGAGGAATCAAAAGAAGGATGATTTCTTGGATAGGATGAGCGATGCGGACCCCAATAAACGGAAAACGGACATCTCGAAAACTGATATGGCCGCAAGTTTAACCCTGATCCTGGAAGAACACCTGAGGAAGAATAGTGATGGGAAGAAACTGAAGAGACACCTCACTATCCTGGTACTCACCGATGGCTTATGGGAAAGAAACAAGGAGTTTGAAGTTGACAATTACCTTGTCACATTCATCAAGAGGATCCCAGAGGAGAATTGGGAGCCTGAAACACCTATTAGGACCCCCGGGGCGAGTATTAAGCCTCCTTCTCGCCCCCGACCTATCTCCATTCAGTTCATACGTTTTGGCCACCATCCGGACGCCATCGCCCGTCTCAATCGGTTAGACAACGACCTCAAGGACAGGCCTGAGCTCTTAAGAACCTCCATTCCGTATGTCTCCCAACTAGTAATACTCATGTTCCTTTGCGCTAACCATTTAATAGCGATATAATTGACACCGAGGATGCTAATATGGACGTCTACAAGATGTTCCTGGGCAGTTTCATTGAGGACTTTGACAACAAAGCGATCCAGGGCGCTCCAGTTCTCGGCAGCACGAGCGGCCATAGCGTCACATCACCCAATGGTCTAGAAACGAGCGGGATATCGCTAGGGGAGTATGACATGCCGCAAACACCAGTCCATGCCACTTCTACTCGCAGGAGCACCGGGGCATTCTCACCCCCTGAAATTCTTCGGCAGTCTTCAATATCCGGGAGAACGCAGTTCCCGTGGGCTACCCCTCCACAAGCATACTCGTCGTCTCGAGTCCGGGCGCCCGGGGAACCCGGCTTAGCCATCCCTGAACTGATCTCAATGCCGCTTGCGCACCACTCTCGCCATGGGTCTGGTGAATACACGGCTAGCTCTCCGGCGAGTGGTGTGTACAACCATTACGCGAGATCACGTGGGGAGTCCCAGGGGCAACACAGCAGAGGCTCTTCTCCTCTTACACAGGGTCCTCCGCTCGAAAAACCTTTTTAACAGGGAATAGGAAATGATCCTACCACCGTCAAAATTTATCATGCTATATAACAACCTCCCGGTACAATACGATAGTATGACTCATATATGATCAGCGCCAAGTACCCTTCCGTCAATCGTCGAGAAGATTAATCGTCAATAATTATAGAGGGGGGTTGGAAATTGCGATTACACGTGTGAGGGCTTGATTCGGTTCTTGCCCGCTCCTACTAATCTTCAATATCAAAGCCGACCCCTCCTCTTGTACAGCTATACCTGGGATGAGTCCCAGCTACGCAATACCCTCGGTGTCACGGAGCTTTTCATATTATGCGTAATAAGAGATTCCCCGTCAGTTGAAACGTGGCCAAAATTCCCGTCAAGCAACTTGAGAGGTCAAGATTTAGAAACATTATGAGACCACAAAGGCTTATCACGAACTAAATCGTTAACCCTTCTCCCTTCCAGTTTCTCGTGATGGAGGCGGGTGCCAAACACAATACCAGCTCCGATATGGCTCAACGGCGTACGTGAGAACGTAGGGCCGCTTGACACCATCTATCCTTACAAGTACAGGGATACCATACAAGGCCTAAAGAATGACGCCGAGATTGACGCACGAGATAGCAGCAGCAATACAATCTTAGTATCAAGAACGAGATCTTGCCACAAGACAGTGGCGAGGCTGCTAGACTGCTTCTCGATGGTAAAGCTGACACTAAGCTCGGCGACTAGTATAGCCGCACGGCGCTCCTCTTAGCTGCGTACTCAGATGGTATTGTGTTGCCATGGCGAAAATCAGCACCAGTCAGTCGACGGATACAATCAAAGCTCTGACGGTGGGGACCAGAAAAAGCCCGAAAAGGAAGAGCAGTCCCCATTTCAGAAGAGTTAGAAACTCATAAGGCCATACGCCCTCTGGCATTTTCTTCAGATCCGCACCTCCTTGCCATTGGTAGGATGACATTGAAGAAAGACAGGGCACCAACATTCCTCGATGTTGGGCCATGTCCAATCGATAACCTTCCCGACGCAACTTCACTGGGCGAGCGGGTCATAGTCAGGCAGCAGAGATAAAACATCTTTGTCATGTCAACCGTGCTAAGACCAAAAACAAGAGTTGGGAGCTAGCAACTGGGGATCTGATCGCCACCACCAAGCTGACCTCGTGCTGCTAGATAGTTCATTCTGTAGTCTTCTCACGAGATGACGAGATCCTTGTAGGTGTATATATAATGGCAACGCAACCTGGTTTTGGAATGTTGGTAACCGATGTGCCCGTCAGATAATCAATGCTAGACAATTTCTCGTAGGTTCAAGGCCTCCGCGCAGTATAAATGTAATGTTCCCCGTTCCGTGCCGGTTCTCTGTAACTCGGTTTATTAAGCAGTATTATACGGCATGCTTCACTTCATTCTCAGGTTTTCCGGAATGGCGGCGTCCAGTTGCCCAAACTTCTTAAAACTTAAAGACTAACCCGGGGCAGGTAGTGAATTGAATTCATCAGTTTGACGTATTGCATGGGAAATATAGCCTTGGGTGAAATAGGGTTATTGACTATATTATCTATAATCATTTATCTTTGAGGAATTGACATTAACATAATATAATTCACATTACTGAGGCGAAAGCGACGATGAACATAGTGATTGAACTAGTCGATATTCTGGGATACGGCATAGCTCATGTCCGTCAAAACTTAAGGAGACACAATCTTCCTGAATGGAAAGTCTAAATAGAATTTCAATCATATAAGTTGCATGTAACCCGTGGGTCACTAAACGCTAGCGAGAACTAAAAATAGTACGGATTGAGTTACGTGCACTTACCTGTCTACGACGAAAGACTAATACCAGAGTATAGAGTTTATCAGTTATTACGAAATTTAAGCTGTGCTCTATTCACCACCTCCGAGGCGCCGCAGCGCCTCCCGACGTAAACGTGCGAGAAGATGTGACGGCTTTTGCTCTCTCCTTTTCTAGCTTAGCCAGTCCCGTCCTGTCTGTTACGGGAGTCGCGTCGATAATGTTGTCGAATGCATCATCAGCATCGGCATCTGAGTCCCCGTTGTCGGAGTCTGGCTCCATATCTAGATCGACATCATACCTCTGTGGTTGTGGGGTTGGGATAGCTTGCGGTTTTGTTTTCTTTTCCATGTCCTCGGACTCGGCGAAAGGCTTGGATGCTAAGATCTTGCGTCTTATCTCTTCCATCTCAGCTTCGTCATCCTCATCCTCATCGTCTGTTATATCGAAAGGATCTTTCTGCTTTTGTGCTCTTTTCGGGTCTTCTGCCGCACCACCAGGCTTGGGCCATTGAGCAGGCTTCTTGCCTAAGTAAATACCATCTATACTATCATTGTCGTCCTCGTCCTCGTCGCCGCCGCCTTCCCCATCTTCGTCGTCCGAGTCGGAGTCCACTACTGCCCTCCGGTTCACGTTTCCTCCTTTCCATAGGTCGTCGTCGTCTTCATTCTCCCTGCTCTCTGCATGTTCGCGCTCTAAGCGCTCTAGCCATTCTTTCTCGGTCTTCTTGATGGCATCTTCGTCCTCGCAAGCAGCGTACTTCTTCAGCAGCTTCGAGTTTATGGCCAGGAAGGACTCGCCGTAATTGAAAGGGAGCAGGACCTGCTCAGCCCAGTCGGGATGGCCGCAGATGTAGAAGGAGGCAGCCAGAGCTTCAACACAGTTCAGACGATAGGGCTTGCCGTAGTTGACGGTGTTGGCAGCGACGAGGTAGGGCAGCAGGCGCTCGCACTTGCCGCCGACTTTATTCCACTGGACTTCTTGAGTGCGAGCCCAGGAGCACTCGACGACGGCGGCGCCGTACTGGTCCATGAGCTCGCGGTCGGCCGGCGAAAGAGTGTGTTTGCCGTTGGGGGTGATGATGACGCCGTTGTGGCGCTGACCGAGGTGCAGGTCGCGCATTAGGCCGAGGCGGATGAGCTTCTTGCCGGAGCAGCGTTTCGGATCGCAGTGGTTCAGGTCCCAGCAGGCGGCCTTGAAAGGAGGCTTCGCATCATCGATCTGATCCGAGTCGTCGGCGTTCCGGGCTGGGCGTGGTCGCGAACGCGGGCCATTTTTGCCTCCACGAAAGTTGTCCTTCTTGTGGCGCACCATGTTTTGTTGAATGAAACCTATTACCAAATATGTGCCGTCTGCTGTGTTGTGTGGGATGATAGAGGTCGAGGAGGGAGAAATGGGGTTTTACATTTGGAGATTCGGAGTTGACTTGTAGTGGCTGTCACTTTAGCATGCTATCGAAAACTGGAGGGGCATTGCAGGTGGGCAAAATGCTGTCGTCCAATGGCGGGGTCAATGCCCCGGTTATGTCATAGCCCTACGCGATGCATTTACAAGATTTTCCACTCTCCGGACCTCTGTAGCGAGACCCGCACATAACGGGCGGCTGCGACGGATCAGAGACCAATGATGGAGGCGGGGTGGTTTAGCTGCCTGCCTCCAGCGCTGGATCCATCACAGGCCAAGCTACAATAGGTACCTACATCTGCTAACTAGATACATCACATCAACTCCTTTCCATACATTACACTAGTGGAGGTGCATTATCGTCGCCAACGTCGTCGTCATCCTCCAAAAACAAAAGACGACACCTGTTCACTCGAGCTGCCCCGGCTGTCAGAAGCCTGCATACATCCTGTTCGCCTCTGACTCGCAGACGATGAATGACACGACACTTAACCCAGCACTTTCACACACACACACCCCCATTGAGCCCATGTCACATTAATCCTCTGTTATCTTAGCCCACCCTCTCTTGTTCCTCACCTTTTATGATTTCCTATTGAATTTGCACAACGACGCCCACCGTCGACAGCGACCACATTAGCGATAGCAACAAGACACCAGCGGTGACGACGATAGCAACAACCACCCCCACCACAACTCCCGCCGCCACGACGACGAGAACAGAGACGGCAGCAGCATGGAGGCTGCCTCGGCCCGCGCGGCCGCCAGAGACCGCTGGGGCGAGATGGGCTACCCGCGGCCCTCGCAATTGCAGCGCTTCATCTCCAGCGCCTGCAGCGCCGAGAACTACGAGCCCAACCTCGCCCTCAACCTCGAGATCGCCGATCTCATCAACAGCAAGAAGGGCACCGCCCCCCGCGAGGCAGCCGTCGCCATCGTCAACTACATCAATTCCCGCAACCCCAATGTCGGCCTGCTAGCCCTGAACCTGCTCGACATCTGCGTCAAGAATTGCGGCTACCCCTTCCATCTGCAGATCAGCGCCAAGGAGTTCCTGAACGAGCTCGTCCGCCGCTTCCCCGAGCGGCCGCCCTTCCGCTACACTCGTGTCCAGTCTAAGATTCTTGAGGCCATCGAGGAGTGGCGCAGCACCATCTGCGAGACGAGCCGTTACAAGGAGGACCTCGGCTTCATCCGCGACATGCACCGCCTACTGAGCTACAAAGGCTACAACTTCCCCGAGGTTAGGAGGGATGACGTTGCCGTGCTGAACCCGAGCGATGTAAGTACCCCTTGTTGCGCTCAAGCCAATGTCGAGAGGTGTCCGAAAATTAACATGACTGCAGAGCCTGAAATCAGCCGAGGAGATGGAAGAGGAGGAACGTGAGGCGCAATCCGCCAAACTTCAAGAGCTGATCCGGCGAGGTGCGCCCGAGGACTTACAAGAGGCCAATCGATTGATGAAAATTATGGCCGGCTACGACACGAGATCTAAGACGGACTACCGCGCCAAAGCTGCTGAGGAGGTGGGAAAGATCCAGGCCAAGGCTCGTCTGTTGGAGGAGAGGCTAGCCGCCTTCCAACCTGGAGATACAGTCGCCGATGGAGATGTGTTCGAGGACCTGGCTGCCCAGCTCCAGAGTGCCCAGCCCAAGATTCAAAAGATGTGTGAGGAAGAGTCGGACGACCACGAGGCTGTCGCCAAGCTATTCGAGATCAACGACAGTATACACCGAACTGTCGAGAGGTGGAAGCTGCTGAAGAAGGGCGATATAGAAGGGGCAAATAAACTAGCACAAGGCGCACCCCTCCCAACGTCCTCAGCCGCCCCCGGGAAAGCCAAGTCTTCAACAGCAGCAAATGAGCTATCATTAATCGATTTCGATGGCGATAGTGGAACGAATGGGACCGGTAGTGAGACCGTCTCCTCTTCTCAAGTCGCGGGTGTGGAAAATGACCTATTAGGCTTGTCTCTGGGAGAAAGTAGCAGTACCTTTGGGCAGGGCGGTGGCATTTCCCTTGGTTTTGGTGCTAATCAAAGTTGGTCAACTCTCAGTCTCAACCGTATTCACTTGAAGTATTTGACTAACTTCGTTGCAGACATACCTGGCCCCGCGCTTTTATCGTCATTGACACAGAATAGCACTGCCAAAGGGCCCACGCCAACTCCTACACCACCTCCATTCTCTCCTTACTCGGGATTTGTCTCCAAGCCATCAGCATCACAGTCTACAACACCACAGCCCCCGTTGGGTCAATATTCAGCCTTCTCACAACCCCCTCAGAAGACGAGCGATCCCTTTGCGGCTCTTAGCTCATCGCAATTCTCATCGAAACCCGCTACGCCTCAGCCCCCAGCACCTCCCGCTTCAAATGATGACGACGAATGGTCCTTCTCGTCTGCTCTCCCGCCAGAGGCCTCTGCACCGCGAGATCACCAGGTTATCGTTAGCAATACTCTTCTCCGCATTAACATGAAGGCCGTCAGGGCACCACAAGCGCCTAATGCATTGACGTTGCTATTTTCCTTTTCTAATACATCGCCACAGCAAATAAGCGATTTACATTTTGAATTAGCCGTGACAAAGGTACGTATTCTCCTTCACCCTCTCACTTGCACAGAAGGAAGCTTTATCTCATCAACTGGAACTAACAAACATCAGGGCTACAAACTCAAACCCCAACCGCAGACGGGTCGCACCTTGCAACCCAACCAAGACAGTGGGGTGACGCAGATGAACCAGGTGTGGCACGCAGGCGACGCGACGAAGAAGGTCGACAGCGCACGGTTACGGTGGCGCGTGAGTTATAAATGGGGCGCTGAGACCAAGGCAGAGACGGGGGAGATCCCCGAGTTTAGCATTGCGTAGGGAGCGATCGCAGTAGAGTTAGGGAACAGAGAAATCGAGGATACTCGATGAATAAAAGGAAATATGATCAGACTTGGTCTTTTCTCTCCTTCTTTCTCCGTCATGATCGTTGTCTATACTATATAATGAGTATTAAGCAAGTGAAGTGAGAAAATGTCCGATTCCATCTTCAAAAAGGTAAGAAAAGATACGAGTTAATGATGTTCTGCGCTTGGGCAGACTTTATGCATCTGTCCGCCTGTGTATGTTTGCAGTTGGTGAGTAATATTCTGGAGTTATGGACTGATGTAAACTTGTGAATATGACTTGTTCGCAATGTTGGCGAAAAGAAAGGGTTAAATGATGAAAGATTTCATTCCCATGCCAGAGTTGTTAGACCTAAGGTTCGGAGCCTAGGGTTTTCGGCGTTTAATTAGTAGGGTAGTAACTAACTCGTAACGTGCCCGCCGAGTCTATGTAAATAACGTCCTATCAACCTCATGTTTAGCTAGATATAAAGGGCCTATGATCTGTTGCCTAATCATTACGTTAAGATATGTTTTTATCGACTGAATTGAGGTGTGGGTACAGATGTGATGAAAGGGCAGAGATAAATAGAGATAGAAACGGAAATAGAAACAGCAATGGAAAAGGACGAGTTTACTATTTACCAACTATACGGTGATGAAGTAAGGTCCCTCCTCTCCCTCTACTTGGTCCGATACTGGATGGTTATTATTACCATTCCATAATGCGAGTCGTGAGTATATACAAAGTAGTTGACATACTGTAGTTCTGTCAAGAGATAAGGTTAAAGCTACGCTTTATTTTGGTTCTATGAGTTATTGTATTATGACGCCTTACACATCAAGAAGCCAGTAAGATGAGGTTTATGAAGCGGGGAGCAGAACGATGGGCGCGAGGGGAGAGGCAACAGTGGAAGTGACGATGAGATAAGTTGTCCATTATCGTTATATTACATACCCAGCCTGGGTGACCCGTACCTTACCAGGTGCCTGCCTACCTAGGGAGGTAGCTGTATATCATCAAGTTTCCTGTCTATGCCTTTTCGTCCAAGCGTCTTTACCCACGTCTTTGCGTGCTAGTATACATACCTCCCCCATGTAAATGCAATCTCTTCCTTCAGGGTATGAGTACGGAGATATCTTACACGTCTACCGCACATTGCTTTTATGTACGCATACCTAATTATACATCTATGACCTAAGTCATTATCCCGCCACGCCAAGCTTAATACTGAATTCTCAGAACCAAGCTGCGTATAGCTCCGGTGGCTGTCTAAACCCAGGGACAGCAAATCGACCGCAATGAACCAACAACCAATCGAGACTTACAAGCTCCGCGCTGTGCGCACTTCCTCGTAGGCCTGGATTTCATCGCCAACCTCGAGGTCTTGGAACTCTTCAAAGCCCATGCCGCACTCGGTGCCCTTACGCATCTCCATGACATCCTTCTTGACATGCTTGAGAGTTTCAAGTTTGCCTGGTGGAGAAATTCGAGTTAGTTTTGAATGGTCTTGTGATATCTGCTGCCTTCCGGAACGGGGGAATCAAAAGGATAACGCAGCGGGTAGCTAATATGATTAAGGAAAACCCTATAATGAGGCCGTAGTAACGAAAAACAGTGCAATGCTTACCATCATAGATAACCTCTCCCCTTCGCAGGACACGATAGACGCTATTCTTCCCTACAACGCCGTTCCGTACACGACAGCCAGCAATGTTCTTATACACGCGTCCACGCAGGTTAATCGGGAAGATCTGCAGGACTTCAGCCTCCCCGAGGACGCGTGTGCTGATGTCAGGTGTGAGGTACTCGCTCAGGTTAGCCCTGACATCGTCAACGAGGGGGTAGATAACAGTATGATCCAGAATGCGTACGCCCTGGCTCTCTGCCAGGCGGCGGATGTGGCCCGGCGTGGTCGTGGCAAAGTTCACCAGCACCGACTTCGACGTCGCTGCGTGCTCAACATCAAATTCGCTGATAGGCCCCGTCGCGGAACGTAGGACCCGGGGCCGCACCTCGTTGCTGCCGATCTCTTGAATCGCGGCGCACACGGCTTCCACAGACCCATGCACGTCGCCCTTCACCACAAAGTTGACCATTTTTGTCCCATTTTCTTCGTCTGGGAGACTTTCATGCACACCCGTACCGCTTGCGCCGCCTGCGGTGCCTTCGCTAGCGGCTTTCTCGCGCGCGCGCTTCGCTTGAAGGGTCCTGCGCGCTTCGGCTATGGTTTCGTATTCAGCGGCGTCTTTTTCTCGTTCGTGGAGACCCTCGCGGTAGGACACGGCGGTCTTGGCCTTGTCTTCGTCGGGTGACTGGATGACTTGGTCACCTGCGGCAGGAAGATCCTTCCAGCCAAGGATCTCGACCGGGGTTCCAGGTGGCGCCTCGGCGATGTCAACGCCTGCCTCATTGCGGAGCTGCCGAATCTTAGCCCAGGTGAGACCCGCCGCGATATAGTCGCCAGGTCGCAAGGTGCCGCGTTTGACGAGCACAGTAGCAACTTTGCCGGTAGGTTTCAAACTACTCTCCAGAACCCACCCCTCAGCCGGTCCGTCAATCTCAGATCGATGGTCTAGAATTTCTGAAAGAGTAAGGATATTTTCCTCCAGGTCGTCCATGCCTTGGCCTGTTTTGCCGCTCACACATACAACTTGTACATCACCACCGTAATCTTCAATCTCGATGCCAGCTGTAGCTAGGTCAGCCTTCACGGCATCGATGCGAGCACCATCCTTGTCGATTTTGTTAATGGCTACGATAATCGGGACCTTGGCAGCACGAGCATGTTTCAGTGCTTCCAGAGTCTGGGGTTTGACACTATCATCTGCAGCAACGACCAAGACAACAATGTCGGTGACATTCGCTCCACGTTGTCGCATAGTGAGGAAAGCCGCGTGGCCGGGCGTATCGAGGAAGGTGATTGGTTTTCCCGATGATAGTTTGACGGAGAAAGCACCAATATGCTGTGTGATACCACCATGCTCCTGTGCCACCACCGAGGATTGGCGCAGGTAATCGAGAATCGTCGTCTTTCCGTGGTCAACATGGCCCATGATCGTCACGACAGGTGGTCGTGAAGGTAGCACTGATGGATCTTGTGGTGGAGGTCGTGGTTTAAGATCTTGACCACCGCCAGCATCAACAGTTGGTTCGTATCCGTACTCTTGCGCCACCAAAGCCGCCGTCTCGCCAGCCATGAGACTATCCAGCGTTACCCCTTCGAATCCAAGCTCGCCAAGCTGAACCAGAAATTCATCAGGTTTAATCTTTAGCGCATTGGCAAAGGCCATAACGTTAATGAGCTCCGGTAAGATGATAGGAATGGGTTCAGTCCGTTCAGCTTCGCGCTGTGCCTTGCGCATTTCTTTCTGCCGACGCTTCTCCTGTAACCGATCATAGTCATCTTCCCCATCTTCCCCATCATCGTCAGTGAAGCGAGAGGCACGCCGTGAGCGCTTCCCGCCGCGTCTTTTAGTGGGCGTTGTCTCCTGTTCAGAGAGCTCCCATCGTTTGTTTTTTTCATGATCGTAGCTATCATCCGTCGACGAAGAAGAAGGTTGGGGGGAATGACCGATCGAAGGATGGGCAACAGTGGCAGATTCAGTAATGGGCCGAGGATCTGGCGATGCAGAGTCCACCCCTTGGTCTTCCGCAGGCTTTAGTTGAGACTTAGATACAACACTTCGCATGGCACTCCAGAAATCATTCTCCAGGTTCGGTTTGCTGGTGGGTTTTCGCGTCAACTGGCCCCATTCCTGAGATATCCCATCAGTCCGCACACCTTTCTTTACGGCATCTTTTATTTCAGCATCGCGGGAACCGGCCGCTTCCAGTGCATCAAACCCACCCGATGGTGCCACCACGTTATTTAACCCAGACGCCACCCCCCCCAACCGGGTGGCAGGTGACTCGGTCGTAATTCGGCTGTCCTCTGCTATCTTTGACGGCGAGGGACTCTTGAGATCATTCATGTTGGCTGCCGAGTGCCAAAAGGCTCCAGAGGCCGTCAAGCTCGACAAGTTAGGCGCGCTATCTCCACCTATAGGAGGAGGCTGTGATGCCAACATGGGTGCTGGCTGCGGATCTGTTCGCGGGGGTACGGGTCTCGCGGGTACCTTGCGAAGGGGAGGATCAGGCAGACGGCTGACTCGTCTAAACATGGATGTGCTCTGGGCGTGAGCCCGGTCGGCGTAAGATTTCACATCATGTTCGGCTCTAATCGAGAAAGTAGAACCAATGTCATTTCCAGCGAGAGACAGGGCGGGTAAGGTCCTAGGCAGTCGCTTTAACTTACTAGTGTCCCCGTAATTGGACAAAGGCTCGAACTTTAGGTATCGGTCAATAGCCGGTTGACGCTTTGCATACACATCTGAGGCTGCGGTCCGGGGGTCAACATTCCCCCGCTGAGGCTGTTGGTCCTTCTCCTGACTGAGGAGCCTCTCTCGTGCTTTGGCTTCGTGCGGGTGGGGAATATCGTCCAATCCTGGTTTCCGGAACGGGGGTCTCAACCCCAAATGAACTAAAGGCCTAGGAATAGGGGCGGTGGCAGTGCTTGTCGACTGCTGGGAGGGGGCAGGTCGCTGCGAGCCACTTGAGTATAGAAGCCTAGAGCTACTCGTCGTCGACAAGCTCTGGGTCTGTGAGGTAGGCGTGCTTGAGGAACAGCTGCTGCTACCGCCGCCGCCGCTCCCACTGCCAGCGCCGAGTGGAGGGACGGGCCTGAAGGGTCGGATGCGATTGGGGTCATGATTGCTTGCGCATTGCGTGGGAGCGGAGAAGAGACGGTGCTGCGGCAGCCCGGGTCGTCGTAAGCAGAGCCGATATTGACAGGATGCACAGATGGAACCGTCCCTCTGTAGCCGGAAGCGTCAGCACTCTATGCGCAATATAAATGAAAAGACTTCCAATTGCGGCGATAGCTTGTCGTGTTGCGTCCACCAGCGAAACCAAAGATATGGCTTACCTTGGCAAGTCGCCCTCTCAGCATGCTGAAGTAATGTGGCACCACAACATCAGCGATGTACTGCAGCGAACAGCGACTCTGCGAGATAATACGTCGTGACAATGGTATCGTCTGTAACGGATGGCGACGTGAGTCTGCCCAGGGAGGTATCCAGTCTATAAAAAAGTATGAAGGTATGAAAGTATGAAAGTATCTAAGGCCGGAGGTAAATGTCAAAGGCTAGGTATGTGACGCTAGAAGATAAGATACCTAGGTTAGGTACCTAGGTTGGGTAGTCCATTCTATTGTTGTGCGTTCGGGCGAGCAACGATGGGATGCTACTAAGAAAAATTAAACGGAGTTTGGCTACAAATTCGCGCCGAGCCGTGACCTCGCTCGCAGCGGGCCTTCCACCCCGGCATCCATCCATCATATTCAATGGCTTGTAAATATTGTTGTATCCGGTGTAAAAATGCGCCCACCCCGACCCTAAAACCACCGCGTGTTAACGCTTCGAGCACCCAACCCGACCTGCATCTTACAGTAGGTACATGGTTGCTAGAACGGATACCTAGCTAGTTTCAAGTTGTATGTGAAATGAGTTTTAAACGCTCAAATTGTCCGAGCTAGTTAGATCCGGGCCTGCCTACGTAGATTGTATGAATTGGTCACGGTATTGCGCGCAGAATAGAACAAAACAAAACGAGTGGTTTGGTGATATGCCATGCTTTTGGTTAGGTTTTTTTTATAGATAGGTTCCGCTGTGTACTCTATATATCAAGGCTTTCTGCCTTGCGACAATCATGCCCATCCCGCCTTGGTTAAATATACCCCTTCAGTAGCTGCTGAGTGCACTCGCCCTCGCTCTATAGGTAGGTATTTGTGAGCATGTTCTTGTATCTGTGTAGTATCCGCGTAGCTCTGAGGGCCACTCGCTCCTAGCCGGATGATCAGGCATGCCTCACGCCATATAGAAAGATGCCACACCCATTTTCCAATGCCCATCTTTACCCATTACAACATATCACCCCTGAATACCCAACGACGAATCCGTACCGACGCTTTCCTTCCAGAACTGGTCAAAGTCGACACCCTCCTTAGCAAACAAGTCCCTGATCTGCTGGGCGGCCTGCTCCTGCTTCTCGGGCCCGAACCCGCCTGGCTGTGAGGACTCGTATTGCACGATCTCGATCCAGCGGTAGAAGAGATCCTCCTTCCCTATGTGTGCGAGGGCGTCCCGGAAAGCGAGAACCTGTCTCCGCCGACCATCCTGCTGTGCCTCAATCTCGCCCTTGAGGTCCGCCACTAGCCACCCCCACTCGTCCTGGTACACGAGGATGACGAGCGTGAAGGCCTCGATAGCCGCCATCTTCTTGTCAACCATGGTCGTGGCGTCCATCATGGCGCCCCAGTCAAGGTCCCAGTCGCCATCCATGAGCTGGTACCCCGTCTTCTCGCCCAGGACCATTGGTGCCGTGGCCGCCGCCACCCGCGCCAGAAAGAAGCTGCGCGCGACGTTGGTGCCGTCCTCGCCATCGTTGACCACATCGCCTAGCTTCTCGCCCCACTTGCGGCTGCGGCGCACCACTACCTCGCGATCCCGGAACCCGACTGCCCGCCGCCAGGCCACCGGGTTACCGTGCTGTTGACCGAAGCAGAACTCGACCGGCCACGGCCACAAGAAAACGACGAGCAATGTGTCGAGCATGAAAGTCAACGCACGGCGGCCAACCTCGGGGATGATCTCCTCCCACGACATCTCGTCGACGAACATGGTTGTCTCGTTCCAGTAGCCAAGCGCCGACGTCACAAGGTTGAGGTAGTAGGGCGAGACATAGTACACGCGCCAAGCGAAGAGCACAACGATGGCCATGTTCATGAGCACCGGCACCATGAATATCTTTCGCTTGAACTGTCGTGGCTTGCTGTCGATGTGCATTATGTACACTTGCTTCTCGTCAAACGTGTCGATGATGGGCTGCAACACCTCGGGCGGGCGCTTGTATGGCGTCGGTGGACCTCCATCTCTGCGGTTGGCGGACTTGACAGACGCTGTCTTAGCCGCTTTTCGTTGTCGCGCCATGGCTATTGCAATGGGGAGATGAAGAGCTCACCCGGGCCTCCTCGGAAATTTGGTAGTGGTGGGTACGTAGGTACCTATCATAAGGCACAAACCCTCCAGTGGCCGGGGGCCGGGGCCGGGGACATGGCCCATGTATCGAATATATACATAAGGCAACTCATGTGTATATCAATATGCACCTAGGGGAATGGCTATAATAATGAATTTACCTCGTTGCCCAACCCCCATGAAATCTATAACTCAGGAAAGAGGTAGATATTACATTATCAAAATCCACGACCGCACTTCACAGCTACCAGCATGGTAATACTTCGAGATATACGCACAGCACGAGGACGGTTCAGACCTAAAATACCAATCCAAATAAAACAAGGAAGAGATGACGGGGCAGGAGAATGACATATATTGTGATCCAACGGATGAGCACTATCACGCTGCTGTGCCAACGCTTGCTCCCAATCTCCGTAACACAAACCGCTACTAATTGGGATTTCTTTTATTTCTTCCCCTTCTTGGCCGACTTTCCGAGAGCGGCCTCTCGCCTCTTGGCCTCTTTGGCTTCTCTCTCCAGCTGTCGCTCCTTCTCCAGCGCATCCTTCTCTTCTCGCTCGGCCTAGAATCACATTTGTGTCAGTACTCGATACAAGCACGTATTATTGCGTTATTGGTATAGGTTTGGGTGTTACGAGCCACATACTTGCTTTCGAGCGGCGTCGGCTTCCCGCTTTTCGCGGATTAGTTGTAGACGCGCCATATCGGCTTTAGCCTCGTCCGTTTTGCCTTCGGCGTGTAGCTTGCGGTAGCGCTCGGCGGCTTGCTTTTTCTCTAGAGCCTCGCGCTCTCTTCGACTCAGGGTCGACGTGTTCACAGCCATCTTACTCACTTTCTCGGTGACATCTTCAACGGCCGAGGGCGCGGCTTTCGTCTGTTGTCGCGCAGCCTTAGAGTGATTCGGGTTGGCAGGCATGTCGTCATCCTCTTCTTCTTCTGAGTCACTCGGTAGATCGCCAACCTGGACCTCGCCCTTCTGCCTTCTCGCTATAGCGGCATCCTTCTGAGCCTTCTTGGCGGCCTTTCGCTCTTCACGTGTCAGCTCTTGTTGGGCTTGGGAGGGGCCGGCTTCCGAGTCGTCATCCGAGTCTTCCTCGGAATCCTCCTCCGAGTCCTCCTCGCTGTCGTCGTCATCATCGTCGTCATTGCCGCCCTTTTTCTTCTGGGCATTTTCACTCCACATGCTGATTTCATTTCCGTCGGCGTCGAGAGGTCGTAGGTCGCGCGAGAAGTGCTTTCCTCCTGTTTCATCCAAGTTAGCCGACACTCGTGACTTGTAGTAGCGCCACAGCTTTGCAAAACAAACCTCCTCTAGTGAATTTCTTGAATTTCCCGCCGCGGCCGCGGGAGTTGGCGCCTGGCGCTGCTCCTCGTGGAGGCATCGTGAAAATGGTGGCTAGTATGTGGGAATGATAGGCGATGCAGAATGCCTTCGGCGAGTTTAAAGAAAAACAGGCAACGCACGTGCCAAATAGGATAGACGGTGCAAATGGTGACTTGTATGGTTGGTAGGTATGAAATATGGTGGGGCAGACCCGAAGATAAAACTTGAAAGAAGGGGATCGAGTCACAATGGCTCTAAGATGACTCCTTTTCAGCAGAAAAACTAGGTAGGAGTAGGAAAGGAAGTCCAGATGAGTCAACACATCAAGTCGGAAAATAAAGTAGACACCTCAGTCATACAAGAGAGTTTGTCTGACCTCGAGACATGGACAGGCTACCAAGGCTTGATTGTGGATGGCGGGGTAGACAGACTCGGCGAACAAACTTAACTTGCGATTTGCTATTAGGGCGTCGGTATTGGTTGGTCTTGGGCAGCGACCAATGAAATAATCTCAATTCTTGCCTACACACAGCCCTTGTCCCTAGCAGCATGCAAGGCCGTACCTACAGTACAGGTTTCAAGGTACACGCATGCCCACACTACGTAAGGTGCTATACAAACTACAGCGCAGGTTACAGCGCTAGCCGGTACCTTCTGTTGATCGAGACAGCGGGATGACGTGCCATTTAGTGCTTGACATCGATAAACACAACAATACTCGGTACAAAACGAAAGAAGAGATAAAATATTCTCAACAACTTACCTACCTATACTCTTTGCGCAATGCTTGCGGTTAAAAAATGCCAAGTCCACAAGTCACCCCAGCAGTCTCTCCTCTCGTGGGTGACAGTGTTTGAGAGCGTTTGCACATGTTAAATCCTTGGTTCTTAAACCCAAACATTAGGTAGGTACCGACGGAGTACATTTACGCCAAATTTTAAATGATTCAGACATGCAGTTTGTCGTCTGCATAAATTTAGAATTCTCCCTACTTAGTACAGTATTTATTACTAGCATATCTGAGACAGGTTGTTTGAATCAACAACATCAACCAGCCTGCCGCCAATTGTTGGATATCAGGTAGGTACTGTAGGGGTGGATGGAACCCATAGGCCCTAATAACAATTGCACCCATGTCCTCCGGGACAATACATAATTACACAACCTAGTTGGTACAGTACCTAATCTAAGTACTTACTTAGGTAGGCTAGCCACACCCTAAAGCCAGCCACACTTTATCCTATCTATTCAATCAACTTTTGCCCTTACCTAATTAGTTTTAGTCTAAATTCCAGCCCCACTAGGCCAATTGCAACCTCTTTAAATAAAAAAACGTGTCGCGTTTTCCTTCTCTCCCCTCTTCTTCTCTTTTCTCTCCATGAAGAACAATCCTTCATATTCACTCTGGCTTTCGCTCTTCTCAATGGCAGGTCTTGGAGGGGAAATTGGAGGAGAGAGGAATGATTTTTACTTCGATCACTTACCCTCCGGCCCGTTGTAGTCCTGCTGCCGTTGGGTCCCGGAGAAATTTTTGCATCGATACATACCTGACGTACATGTTTTATTGGTCCTATGTGAATCTGGACGATGCTTATATCTGGTCATTGAAAGAGACGCCTATGTCTGGGCCGCGCGAGGTATTCTGCCTATAAGACAGGTCCACGTACCAAATCGCGCAACCTTGGGTTCCGGTTGTGTGCCCCGGAAGAAGTTGTGACATGAAATATCTAAGCAACCCACTCGCCTTGTTGGTGAACAGACTTGCAGTGAACCTAAGCGTATGTCACCAAACATGTGAAGTTCGTACAGAGTATCCCCATCCCCCCGAGGAAAAGGAATATTCGCCCCTATAGATTGAGTATCACACTTAGCAGGATAGATAGGAGGAAACGTTGAGTGAATGCTAATGTTAAAGCTGATGGTTTTGAGATACCGGCGTCAGATACTTGAGGCGCACTTAAGTCGTACTTTCAAACAAGCATGAGTGTCTTTTCCACACCTAGATCCTGAATGCTATGTTTATCCATGTCGAAATGGATGCTGGCAATGCCAATACGTCGATACCGGCCCCTTGTTTCGCCTATAGGTTCTATCAGGAGCGCATGTACTATTGTGCGATTGATGTCACCCCATTCAACATCGATGTCGTCTTCGGTCCAGAGGGCGACAGCTGTGTAGGTGTATCGTTCTTGCGGATCGCAGGCGTCGAGACTAATGCCTTTGTCTCGCCGACGATGAAACGGCTGTACTTCAAATTCGATACCAATACCGTAGACGCCAGAGTCCGCTTTCCAGCCAATCCGAAATATTATTCCGTGGATTGTAATTGCGCCTTTGGTAGGTACGGAGATCAGTGGCCGGCCAGACCATGCTATGTCAGGTTCGTCAACTCGCGCGCAGGGCTTCTTGTCGAAATATTCCGAGGCTGTGAAAGGCATCGTGTGATTCGCTTGAAAATAAGGTAACGGCAGGGACATCCAAGTCCAGGAAGGCAAGCTCTGGGCATGATCCTTTTCTGCCTGCGAAATTTGTTTCGGCGTACTCTCCGCCAGCGGGCCGCGCTCCCAGGTAAGCCAAAAGACGAGCTTCTGTCGCCATAGACCAAGAACAGGTCCGTCATTACACCTCTCTTCGTGTAGTTGCGTCACACCGGCCATTGCAGCGAAGACGTCTTGGCGATTGGTCAAGCTGCGTTGGCAATACGCGGCAACGAGTGACCACCACATATTTTCGTTGCGATTCGACAACATGGTAGGCCCAGAAGGCGTGTTCTCCCTCAACGGCACGTATGTCGGACTAATAGGCTGCCATAGACCTGATTGCATCATTTTTGTCTTCCCTGTCCATGAGCCTTCGGTTCCATGGTTATACTCTGAATGATACCTTCCGCTCTCTAATTCAATCGAGTGATGGCATTGCCAGATCATTTCATCATGCGTGAAATGAAGTATACGCTGCGATAGTGTTTGCTCTTGCAAGATCCAGCCTCTGCTCTGCACTGGCAGGCTCCCGAAGCCCCAGATGAGACTAGACGTAGCTTCTGGAAAGAGAGACCACTGAGCCCCCCCGCCGTCATCCGTACGGAATCGGAACGACGGTGTTAGTAATTCTGTTATGCCTAGACCATCTAATGAGCTCTTTGCCGACATTGCTGAAAAGGTTATCGTGGCCCCTTGATAGACCTTCATCATCTTTGCAGCCTCTCTTTCCCAGTCCTCTCGGTCGTCTTGAATGATGCATAATGAGTCAATCCATAAGTGCTGTATATGTAGTTCCCGAGCTACATTAATGGCTTCCTGGAATGTTTTCGGCAAGGAATTGTACGAAATTTGTTTCATGTACTTGTCGATGTTGCTTCGAGTGGTCTTGCAAACGATATCAATCCCGCCCCAGCAATGGCTAAGAGCTACATACTCTCGAACACCACAATTGGCAACCAAGCGGACGTCTACACTGTCATTGCGTTTGCTTAAGTCAATGAACCGAGATGCATTCTGCCCTTGACTAGATGGAGCGATGTTGCAATGTGAGTGGCTGGATCGACAGTCCCTCAACCAGTTGTGTACGACTGGCAATCTTTCACTAAATATTAGACGGTCTCTATTTGCCCATATTGGCCGTTGTAGATAAGGCGAATCTACTATCCCAAGATAAGCTGGAGTTTCGTGACAGTTGAATGATCATGCTCACCAGGGTCCACGCTAGCGGTGAAAGTTTTCGTAATGTCTCTAGCATCCCAAGTTATGGTCACTTTACAATACACTATTTTGATCCCTTGGTTAAGACGTGACAAGGCCACCCGAGCCGGACTGCCCTTCCCACGTGTCTCGTTCAACAGGCCAAGCTCGGTTCCTGTCAAGCTAGCATAAAGGCAAGCACATAATCCACACGTCTGTCGTCCCAGTTCGACTTCTGAGAATGTTCTGATTGGCGGGGTGTAATAACCGATCGGATTCGGGTAATAGAGACGCCTGCATGGCGACAAGCACAAGGAACTCATGAGTAGGTCTCTAGGCGAAAATACTTAGACTATATACAGCTTCTTGAGAAAGAAGGTGTCTGGCTAGGTATCGCTGTTGAGAATAAAGATGTCAGGTTATGATGGTTGTGTGGGGTAAGGATTAGGTATGGTCCCTGTCTAATGGTATATATAGGGTATAGTATATGAACCCCGGCTACCAGTTGATCAACATTGGTATAAAATCTAAACTATAAGCTATAGGTTACCTAAGTAATTAGGATATAACTAGCGACCCTTTGATTGTTCTCTATTTTGATATTTAAGAGGAAAGACTAATGGTAAGGGTCAAATCATCAACAAGCGAAAGAAAAATATATCAAAGCAGGTCAGCAACCCGGCCAGTAATCAGAGTTCCATATTTACTTTTCATAGCATTTAGCTCAAAGTGACAATGTATATTCATCATGTAGTGGCTAGAACCTTCAGAAAGCAGCGCAGGCATGGGTTGAACCCAAGACTTGTTGTATGCATATGTGTGCAGGAACGCATGCATGAGTGTGTGTAAGTCGACCGCTATGCCGGTAAGGCTTTGTTGTGACAACCAGGCAACGATACTCTACTTGTATCCTGCACAGGAATCTACGCCCTTGATGTAGTGCGGCTGGTTGATTGAACTTCGAGTGTGGCTTATAACAACAAGTGGATATGCGGCTTGATGAGGTGCAGTGGCAAGAGGGGGTGTTAATTCTAGAGTTGTACGTGTCCTCCTTCGCTATGGTGTGTATGTAATGTATACTTATGAAACGTAAATAGATAGGAATTCATGTCTATGTTTTAGGCAACTTGTGATATCTCTTCTTCCTTTCCCGGCTATTAATAAAATTTATCATGCTTTTAATCATAATTATGTAAAGCTTTAACAACCAGCAGCACTGTTTCCTGGCTAAAAGTAGGGTACTTCGATAGTCTAGGACAAGCAATACATCTCAACTACGGTCTTTCTTATCAAATTTTTATGAGGTAACAATTTATAATTATGCTGTAAAAGCTATTATCACCTTTATAATTTTGTCGATTTGTTTCATTGTTGAAAATGCCCTGGGGAGACGACCGTTGAGAAACCATGGGAAGGATATTATCATCAGTCCCCTATTTCTGATTGAACATTCCTTTTTTCACAGAATCACCAGACTAGGTAAGTCATACGTGCCTATACACATAAAGCTAAAAGAGACTTGGCTCTGGGAGTCCATAAGACCCTGGGACTAGACGGCAGTAAAAATGTACTGGGTCCGAGTCGGAGTTAGACTCACTCTAAAACCAGCAGATCAATATTCATCTATCTAATAAAGGCTACGCTAACATGGTGCTTTGTGCTTGAGGCATTCGCTATGTATCAACCGCCATAACTGTACTGAATACCAAACCTAGTTAGGTAAGCGCCTAGAATAAGATGCCTCTATCAGTGCGACAAGGGCATGGTAATAAGCCCTTGGGAAAGATATTTTAATTGTAATAATCTCCTGGGACGTCAAGGGCCCATGAAGGTTTTATCCTCTATCTTGCGGTCTGGGAGATCTGTGGATTAAATCTGTGCAAAGCACAAGCAGGGGCAAACGGAGGTGTCAAAAAGGAAGGGGCATCACACGCCACACAAACTAATGAGAAGAATGTGATAAATCTATACACTAGTACAAGGGCGCATGATCAACCTACAGAGACGTCCAAACGCCGTGACGACAAGTTGTTAGTCAATGCGACTCTCTGCTCCTCAAGACCCGGAAAATCCGCATGCGCCGTCTACCGATTGTTGGCACGCTCAACCTCTTATACACACATGATCGCGCCATCAGCATGTAATACCGGACTACCATCGTAGGATCCCTCCCCCTAGTCTAATCACGGATTCGTTTAATAGGTTGGTGTACGAGTTGCATAGCTTTTTAATGTACAAGATAGGTGGGTTTTAGTTGGCATCGGGTTGGCTCAGGATGTAGTCAACAGCCTGGTTCACTAGTAGGAAAGTCAGGTTAGTGGATGATCACAGGACTGTTAATATCAACTAATAAATTGCGTCCACATACCACTGTGAATGGCATCGGCCTCCTTGTCGGGGATCTCAATGCTGAATTCCTGCTGGGTGTCAGCTATTGAACTATGTCCAAGCTATTTCTGGTGCCAGGATCCGAAGAACCCAATTTGCTGGACTGTCATAGTGGCACCGTACCTCTTCTATCGCCATAACAACTTCTACTGTGTCCAAGCTATCCAGAGCGAGGTCGTTTGAGAAGTGAGCAGTGGGTTTGATCTACTCCGAGTCAGTAAAACCGACAAATCAATCGAACTAAGACCGCATCGCGCCGTTAGAGAAGCCGTACGTTGCTCGGATCGTTAACCTGCCAGATGGAAAGTTAGTATCGGCCTTTTTCATAATATGCGATGTTGCGTCCTATCCCGCATATGCGCCAATGAGCCCACTACTTCGGTTGGGTATCGCTATTCCATCATGAAATCTAAATGCGACTATCGGGTGGTAATAGGGCCCGCTTCAGGCTACTGCAGCTTGAAATATTGCATGCGAAAACCAAGGTCGGCTCACCTTATCAAAGCCGTTCAAGATACCTATGATGCGGCTCTCGACCTCCTCCCTCTTCAAACCGCTGGCAGCGGAGTACATCCGTACGGCAGGGAGGGCAATGAATCTCGATGCAGGAGCGACAGCAGCGGCTCTGGGGAAAGCGAAGGCGGACCGGGTGGCAACGGGTCGCGCAATGGTGCGGGAGGCCGTAACGGCAGATCGGAGGATAGCGGTTCGGAGCATTTTGATGGTAGACAGTACTCAATTGAGTGAGGTGAGGTTATGAGGAAGAGGCGTTGGGTGTGCGTAGATGGGCGAATGCGCTAGTGTTGACGATAGTCGCAGTTGGGGGAGGGCGGGTTATCAGGGATAAGACACAGAAGCCAGCTCTTCCAATGATGGACGCAGGAGAGGTCATGATAAATTTCTCGTCCCAGCGCTATCCGAGCTTGGACCCTCGGAGCTGCGGTGGTAGCGGTCTTCGGGGACAGCTGCACGTGACTGCGGGGATTTGTACCACCAGAACTTACGTAAGTACGTCTGTGGGCAGTGACGACAAGTGGGGGAAGCGTGAGGGTTGTCGGGTGGTTGCAGCTGTCGCGCTGGCTTTTGCCACTGGCTTGGCAACCCAAATTTAGTGTTAATACACCGAAGCGCATCATATCAGTGTAGAAGGAAAACCAAGGCAACGCCCAAGAAAAAAAAGTAGCCATGCATGCCACAAATGAACGAAAGTTGCTTCGAGGGTTGGTTTCTATGTTATTATATGTACAGGACAGCACAATTCTCTCCACTACTGCCTTCCCTTGCAAAATCGCTTTTACCTGTAGGGGGCATCGGCTCTGATGTTGGCAGCCAGCTCTGGTTCCCACTTGTCGCCGTTGGCCAGGAGCTTCTCTTTGTTGTATAGCAGCTCCTCGCGCGTCTCCGTCGCATACTCGGCGTTGGGCGACTCGACGATTGCATCGACAGGACATGACTCCTGGCAGAAGCCACAGTAGATGCACTTGGTCATGTCGATGTCGTACCGGGTCGTCCTCCTCGACCCATCCGCTCGCTCCTCGGCTTCAATTGTGATAGCTTGCGCCGGGCAGATCTGCCACATGTGTTAATACCGTGTAATTGTAGTAGATTGCCGGGGCATATCATGGTCGCATGAAGATAGTTTTAGTTTGTGTGGCATAACAAGGGGTTGACCTACGGCTTCACAGAGTTTGCAGGCGATGCAGCGCTCTTCACCTGACGGGTATCGTCTCAAAGCATGTTCGCCGCGGAATCGGGGAGAGATGGGACCCTATGGACCACTCGCATTAGCTTCCATCATCCGCCCCTTGTCTCGTTTGCTCATCGTCTATCGAGTGCTCTCATCGTTTCGCCCCGCGATCATATCCTGTCTCGAAGCATCCATCGTGGTCGAGTATGGGACCAACCTTTTCGAAAGGATAAAAGATGGTATATCTACCGACATGAAACGCATCAGTAATGCGTCTTTGGATCTTTGCGTTTGCGTGAACGGATGGTAGACTCACGGCGGCCGGAAGTACTGCTCGAGCGCGACGTACATGCCGCGGAACATCTCGGTAAGGAGGAAGTATCGGCCTGTACGGTCGAGAAATGTCTCGGACTCCTCATTCCATCGCTTTGCCTTGGGCAGTCGGAAGCCCGCCGGCGGGGGACCGGCTGGCGTTGCGTAGGTGCGCTGCGCGACTATTCTAACTATAGTGGCAGCGGGCAGAGGTTGCCGGCGCACGAGCTGGCGGGACAGCATGGCGACGGTGGTCGATGTGGTGAGCCCTTGCATGATGGGGTGCAATTGGGCGACGGGATGGGATCGCAGATGGAGGGGAGAGGGTCAACGGCCGAGCTCAATGGCTGGTAGGAGAGGCGAACAGTGATCAGAGCTAGCTTTGAGGTCATGGCCGAGTTTGGGGGTTTTTGGTGGAGTCCAGCGCTGCCCATTACAAAAGCGAAGGTGTGATTGGCCCGCAATTTAGGTACAGGACAGCCCACCACTAAACGGCGTGCCAAGCGATTTTACATGTACCATATTCAACCACAATTACTTACAGCGTCAAGCACCTCTAAATGAGTACTCTAATAAGCCACAGTCTTCTCGAAACTTGGGAGTCCTAAATATTGAAATATCATAGTATAGGCTCCAAATTGACCAGGGAAGGGACAAGAAGATTGGGGAAAAAAAAAAGAAAGAAAGAAAGAAACTTGAGAACGTTGAGGTTGTATTATAGTCATCAATCCGTTTGTTGTTCTGGTACACTTAGAATTCTATTGCTTCTATGTTGGGAACCAAATAAATGTATACGCCTACCTACCTAGTATGTAGGTAGTCCCCTTCCATATCCGATTCATGACGAGAATACAGTAGGTCATGCATGACTATTTAGTATGTTTAGGAGAACCAAACAACCAGACGAATATAGATATAATGATAATGCACATCCGTAATAATACAGTCTTAAATGCCTCATAATTGTACCTTTTCCCCCATAAATCGAATGCATCCCAACTCCATATCTTCCAGTCCAAGTCTCATTACCATTCCCATTCCCATCCTACAACCCATCACCATAACCTCATTGTACTTATGATACCCCTATATCACCCGATCCCCCTCGACCCTACGTCGTAGGTGCATCAGTCAACGGCACATACCGCACCCCAAACAACCTCTTCTTCTCAACATTACCCTGCTCATCCTTATCCACAACCCATATATGCTGCTCCCAGCTGCGCCCCTCGTCAACCACTGGGATAAACATCCTCCCTGGTCTTCGCAACTGCGCCACGAGCTCGCCATGGAGTTCCGCCGCCGCAGCGCCGACATGGATGGCGTCCCAGCCCTGCGCATCGCTCTCGTCCGCAGCACCACCCACCTTATCCTCCGACGGAGTCGCGTTCTCTTTCGCCGTGTTCCCCGCCGCGCTTGACGAGGCCACCGTCTCCGGCTCAACCCACCCCCTTCTACCATCGCCGACACGGAACCGCACCCGCCCGGACGCCAGCAGCGCGCGGCCCTCGGGGCTCTTGCTCATGTTCGTCTCGCCGAGCGTCCGCAACGCCTCGATGTGCTCGACGCCCACGACGACGCTGCCCTCGCCCGCGAGCGACGCGAGCACGTGCGTGAGGTAGCCGCTGCCGCTGCCGATATCGAGCACGCGTCGTGGGCGCGGTCTTGACGAGGACGGCTGGAGGTACGGGAGCAGCGACTCGGCTGCGTTCGCGTGCATGTGCGGCGCGCTGATGGTCGCGCGGTGCCCGATGGCCTGCGGGCTGTCTTCATACGGCGACGACGGCGCGTAGTGTGCGCGGTCTACGGATAGGAACGCCAATCTCACGGCCTCGCTGGTTATCATCTTGTTCTTTACTAGGTTCTCTATGAGTGCCTGGTTGCTGCTTCCCGAGCTGCGCCAGGCCATTTTGGCGTTTGTTTTGTCGGACCGGCGACCGTGAGGATGGCGATGGTGCTAATATGATTGGGCTGTTTGCTTGTTGAGCTTATTAGGATCGTTGGATGCTGTCAGTTTTATATCGTGGTGGCGGCGAATGTACTTATACAAGTGTTACCTTGAGGTGGGATGCGCCGATGCGGGGATGGTTAAATCTGGGGTAATCCAGGTTGTGGTGGGCTGTACTTCGTACTTTGGTCGAGTAAGTATATGTATTTCGAAAGACGGTTGATACCTTAGGAAGGTACTGGCGAACTGAATCCACTTGTGTCAATTGTCGTCATAGGTTTTACTTATTATAAGGTACGGCAGGGTAGTGGTTGCAACATATATCTTCGTTCCCGATGTTACCCGCTCTTGTCATTTTAAGTAGGCAAGTTCAAGTTTAAGATCACACTGCCTACTACTTTCATCTTGCAGTTAGGATTCCCAGGTTAGTACTTTCGACTGTTGATAGCACCGACAACGTCCTGGATTGAATTATGTCTATTTTACCTATTCCCAAACTTATTAGAAATGTGAAGTGACAAAGACAACCCGGTCACAACAGGTCAAGCCTCGTCATCCGCTGAAACTCCTCGATGTGTCCCGTCGTCTGATTCCAACACCACATCGGATCTGGTGCCTTGGGGATGAACATGACAAACTCGTCACCCGTGTCACCACCGTACAGGCGGACTACGATGGATATCACCGTGATCAGCCGGCGGTCTATCGCCTCTTGGGCGTAACCGTGCCCAAACATGTGGTTGGTCAGGTTGACGCTGCTCTGCTCGCAATACCGCTTCGACTGCTCCCACGCCATCGTACCTCTCCACGCATATGGCTTCGCCTGGCGGAATATGACGTCGAGGTCGGAGGGCATTGTGTAATCGAGGGCTTCTTCCCTGTTGGCTATTATTTAGCGCGTGAATAAATTCCCCCGTTTTGTCTTGATTGTGTTCGGGGGATATTATAATTATAACTAGATTCGGAACTAGGGCGTGGATATGGTAAGGCACCGGACTGGCGTACAGTTTCTTGCGTATCAAGATCTCGTCTTCCATCGTCACGCGCGTGGCGCCGACTTCCTCGTGCCGGTACACTTCGACAATGGCGTGTAAGTAGTGCATGATGTATTTGGAGCGGTGGCGCCTTATATCCGCCTCGATATAACGCAGCTGCTCCTCGTGGGATGGTGGGTACTCGAAAAGCATCTGGTCGTGGTAATGCTCTGCGTGAGCATAGATGAGCCTCGTGATGTCCTTACGCCATTGGTGTTTGAGCACTGACTTGACTGTGTCGAAGGGCAGCTCCCCGAGCACCCTGAGCGCTGATTGATGGTCTTCAAGTGGGAGCTTGCAGATTGCGCAGGCCATTTTGTGTGCTAGAGGAGATGATGTGTTTGCATTTGTTGTTGCTCTGCCATTTTGGGATGCGATGGCAAATGATCGTGGCAGGTTCAACTTGCATGTGCATCTTCACAGGTGGAAAGATGACTTCTGACAAGCGCCTGTGCTAGACAGAAGTTTCTTCCGTCGATACGGAAGCCTCGACTTATCCATGGTGGCTATATACTAATGCTAATATCGACTCGGGAGGCAGGTGGGTATGGTGTATCGCCAGTGAGGGCGGCCACGGGCCAGAGAAGCAACATTATACTATAAGAGATGGCCATGAAGGTTCCAAGTTTGTTTATAATATTAATGCATATAGAGATAGTCTATTCGGGACGATCGCGGGTGTGCTCGCGCTTCTTGGTTCGAGATAATTAACCCTCCGTGTAATCGAGCCAGCATATTGCTATGCTCGGATGCCTAGTTAATTATGTGATTATCTAGGAGCAAAACAATGAAGTTTGACTTCAGACCAAAAGTTTAGGACATTTATCGGGTAAAGGTTGAGTTAGAACTAGATAGTGTGAAGGTGGGTAAGTTGTTCCTGGGTCTGATGCAGACGCAAATGTGCTGGGCATAGGGGGCAAAATTGGGCAATATGGTGGGAAATAGTCTACAGTGCAAGCCACCCATCACCAAAAGCGGCAGATTTGCTGTAGAGGTGTGATCTCCCCCCTATGCCGAAAGACTGCGCTTCTTATAGCTGTCAATTAACGATTCAAAGGCTTTGAACATTCGTCGATTGGCCTAGTTGTCAGTCTTTAACTGCCAAACCCTACTTTAAACATTGATGATTAGGTCTTGTTTTTTTCAGCCAGGTTTGTTGGTATATCGTACTTGACTTTCTTGAACCCCTCGGCCTCTAACGCTCTTAGCACCGTCCTTCGAGAAACCGTTTGGCCATCTTCATTTTGTTCGTTGAATTTATCGGCTAACTGTTGGGCAGTGAACTTGCGGCAAGTTTCATCAGAAGTCAAAATAGCCACAAGCCTCTGTTTTCGTTCGTCCGTTAATATCGACGGGCGACCTTTACCAGCCTCCTGTGTCACGTATTCTAATAGAATAGGGCCTTCGCCAGGCTTGTAGCCGCGTTTTTTGGCCTTAGCTAACAAAGCACAGAAGCCGCTGTGTGTATAGCCCGTTTTTTCAGAAATAGCCGCTCGTGAATAGCCTTCGGAGTGAAGGGTTAAAGCTTGAATACGCGCACCAAGGTCGAGTTCTTTACCCATTGTGAAGATACTAGGAACGATGGTAAACAACAACAAATACCTCGATCCCTTGTTTGGGGTGGAAAATCAGAAGTTTGGCGCCCAAACCGTGTGGTGAGCGATTCGCACTGTAGGCTATTGCCAAGTATATTGCCTGGCTTTGGCCCCCACTGTACACCGATCGAATCAGTGGCTATTATGCCAATTCCCCTGAATAACAATTTGGTTAATTACAAATGCTCATACAGTACCTAAGTTATCGTTTCTTAGGTTGTACCAAGGTAATAAGTGATTGGTGTTTTCAACTAGACTTGTGAGCGTTAGGTGATGTAGGTACCTACTATAGGGGATGTCTCGTGGGTCCCTCACTCCAAGCCAATTGGAGAAGCCAAAGGGTATCGGGTACGTACCTCGGTGATGTGATGCAACGACAGCTCCGTTCCCGGAGAGCTTTCACAACTTTTCTACCACGACCACCAGCAATCGGAAACTAACATCCTGGGAGTTCATCCAATGACAGATGGGTGATTCACCACAAGGATTACCCAGAAACAGAATTCGTGAGGGCCGAGAAGGTCAATTGGGACCCTGATTTAAGACCCCGAGCCGGAATACTGTCCAGCCTGGTTCGGCGTCAAACGACGTACGTCATCAACGCGAGAACATATATCTCGGTCACAAGCTAGATTTATCTTCTCAGCTGCAGATAAAGAGACAAAAAGAAAGGAAGAAGGGGTAAACGGTAGGAAGTAAAGCCAGAAAAGATGTCGTCACAAACGCAACCTGAAAAGCCCAGCGCACTGCGCTCCATCATCGCAGGTGCGACGGCGGGCGCCGTCGAGATCAGCATCACATACCCGGCCGAGTTCGCCAAGACGCGCACGCAGCTGGATCGCAACATGGCTGCCTCGGGCGCGAAGAGGCAGCCATGGCCGCCCTTTGGTCCGCAGTGGTATGCCGGCTGCACCACGCTCATCATCGGGAACTCGGCCAAGGCTGCCATCCGCTTCGTCTCCTTCGAGCAGTACAAGCGCCTCCTAGCCGACGCCGACGGCCGCGTCTCAGGTCCCAGGAACGTCATCGCGGGATTCGGCGCTGGCGTCACGGAGTCCCTGCTTGCAGTGACCCCCACTGAGTCCATCAAGACGACTCTGATTGATGACCGCAAGTCCGCTAAGCCGAGACTTCGCGGCTTTCTGCATGCTGTGCCTGTCATCGCGCGCGAGAGGGGTATTAGGGGCTTCTTCCAGGGCTTGGTTCCCACCGCTGCCCGGCAGAGTGCGAACAGCGCCGTCCGCTTCGGCAGCTATACGTCCCTAAAGCAGCTCGCCGAGTCGTACACGGCACCGGGGGAGAAGCTAGGCACTGTGGCTACCTTTGGAATTGGGAGTGTGGCCGGTGCTATCACGGTGGCCGTCACGCAGCCGCTCGACACCGTCAAGACGCGCATGCAGAGCATCGAGGCACGCAGTGTCTACGGGAACAGTCTGAGGTGTGCAGCGCTGATCTTCAAGCAAGAGGGCGTCCTGACGTTCTGGAGCGGTGCGCTGCCGAGGCTGGCAAGGCTTGTGCTCAGCGGAGGCATTGTCTTTTCTATGTATGAGAAGAGCATGGAGCTTATGAATAGCTTGGATCCCGAAAAGAAATATATATAGCGGGAGTGTGAGGGACGGGGACACGAGGGAAATGGAAAATGTGTACGTTTAGATACCCTGCAAAAAGGCGTCGAGGTGTGGTATGTGTGTGTAATATACTATATGGATAGAGGGGCCACATCACTAGGGATAGATAACGTTCTCGATATAGACGATTTAACTAACATTATTCTGAAGTGCTGAGTTGACTGGGGTATCCTTTTCGCCTTTTGTCGCCTTGGTGGCGCTATCACTAGGGCCCTAATGGCCGTCTATCCCATCGATATTTCTATTCCATATAGGATGGCCTTTTCTACAAATATCATACACGCGGCCACTGCCGAGCTGGAGGTTGCCTCTGCTCTTTTTCACTGCAATCGTACAACGCCCTTTATCCTCAGCAAGAACCTGTCGAACCAGGAGCGACTCGGGGCCTCTTCGAGCTCTTTCAACAGGTCGGCGAAGTAAGTCGGGTTGCTCTTGGGCTGGAGTAATGAGCCGGTTATGGGGTACTAGAACCGTCGTCAGCACCGCCTTTTTGCGCGATCTGCATCCTGGTTGCCGGTTTGTTCTATGGGATATGCATGCATGAACATACACACTTACAGTCCTCTTATACCGGTTCTCGAGCAGGGAGTAGAGAGCGTTGGCTTGCCGCAGCTGCTCTTCCTCGGATAGGTTGAGCTTGGGCTGCTCGAAGCGTTTTTGCAGGACGGTCTGGAATTGAACCTCGGGCCGGATGGTGTCCTTGGGCCATTGGCTCAGGGCTCGGAGGATGTGGCGCTGTCCGCTCTGCAGACCGAGCGTGTTAGCCATGCTGTCTCGATGCTGGGCTGGGAGACGGTAATTCGAGACGATGCGGTCGAAGAGGTCTTGCGACGTACTATGGCTTGACGCGACATGGTTGGTTGTGGCTATTCGTGTCGCCAGTCACTGGGCATTCGGAGCAATAGCGTGATGTGGTGGGCGTTCGGCGCGGGCGCATCGACGTGGGTTGAAAAGTGATAGACGTCAGAGGTGAGGACGATAACGAGTTGATTCAATCTTATCGTTAGTACTCCGTACCGCTTGGCTGCAAGACCCTCAACAGTTTCCTCCAATCAAATGCCTAGGATTTAAGCATAGCATGGTAATTGACATGTTAGCGCTGTTTTCAGGCAGTACCCCTGCTAGCGTACATAAGTACTTGGCGTTCAGGCTCCCATCTTCTCATTCTCCTCTACCTGCAGTCTCCGGCATGAGTCGGGATCAGCTGGATTGGGGGTGCTATGCTTCGTCCTTCCGGAACAGTAATTATGGTCTGCCAGGTGGCACGCTTCCGCCACCGATGGAGTCAAGTCTCGTGGTGCTGCATTGTGACCCCCCGTTCTGGACCGTTGTCGCACGTGCCACCTGGCGGCGGTCCAGTGTCGCTGCCGCATAGTGCGTACCGTACAGTAACGCCCAGCACTTGGGCAGTGCCTCACTTCATTAATTTCCGTCTCTGCCGTGCATCCTGATCTCACAACAGCGCCACTCTGCTGCAGGCCCCAAACAGCCCCCCTGATACCCTCACGAACCCGCCTTTCCTTCTCAGCTTCAATCGACGACGACAACAACGCGATCAACCATCTCCGCTTGTCGCACAGGAGGCATTTCAACTGTCCCCGATCAGTCTTTCTTTCCTTCTGTCAGCTATTTTCTCCTACACCCCATTTTCCCTTCCTCTCCTTAAGACTGGGCATCCTTCTAGGCCACCTCTTCTCTTTCGGCACGACAAGCCGCACCCGCACCACGCACGTTACTATCCCACCGTCAAGCGACCTTCGTATTCTATTTCCTTCCACCTACCGACCTCATCCTACGACTCGTCGCACGCCTATTCCACCGCCGCATTACATCATCTGGTCCGTATTAGTAGCCAACTTGCGCCTCTCGCCTTTCGCCTTTCGTCGCCGGGGCTGCCACTGTCTTCGTTACTCGGATCATCATGTCCGGCCGCTATGAACGGGTGAATACGCGGGATGAGGACCCCGACACGCCTCCCTCCCCCTCTTCCCTACGACCGCAGAGGATACCCAATTCGCCACCTCCCTCCTTTCATTCGCGCTCATCTTCTGCCGACAGGAGGAGGCAGAATGTCGACTCGGACCTTGCCGACGCCTTCGACACCGATGGTGACGATAGCGACGATGAGCCTGACGACAGGCAGCGCTTAGTGCGCGGCAATTCCTTCCCGGCATCTCGAAGCACCGGTGCTTCCGCCCCAACTTCAACGACCGAAACCGAAACAAGGCAGCCTCCCCCAGGTCTACCATCTACACAGCCGCAGTCTCTCGCCGCGGGTCACAGAGCACAACCCACAACCAACTCGAGGATCTACGGTGGTGGAATCCAGTCAGATGGTGTATTCTCCAACATGACGGCCAGACCCGAAAGGGGTGAGAAGGTTGTCGAAGAGGCACCTCCCGTACGTGCCTGGCTTCACTTTGACTCGAACGGCAGGAATATATGCTAACATTCAGATTTTAGACTTACGAACAGGCTGCTGCCGATGCTGCCCCGCCATATTGGGAAACCACCATTCTCGCCCCCGGACTCGGTGGTCCTGATGATGTTTATATCGACGGCATGCCCGTCGGCTCTGTGTTTAGCTTCTTATGGAACGGCATGATCAGCCTGTCGTTCCAACCTCTCGTTGGCTTCCTTCTCACATATCTTCTCCACTCGACACACGCCGCCAAGAACGGTTCGCGTGCTGGTCTCGGCATATCAATTATTCAATACGGTTTCTACATGAAATCATCACCCGATGACGATGGCATGGGCGACGGGTCAGGAGACGGATACGCCAACCCTCCCGACCCCAATAGCCACGAATTCGACCCCAATACCGTCGGCACGGGGAATGACAGCAATGGGTCGGGCTGGGGGGGTTTCGACAGCGGCGAATGGATAGCGTACGTGTTGATGATCGCGGGCTGGTTTATCCTCATCCGGGCGGTTAGCGACTACATCCGGGCACGGAGACACGAACAGCTCGTTCTGCAAAGCCCAGACCGAGGCCTGGGTATTCCTATCATCGCTGAAGGAGAGCGGTCTGAGACAGTGGTATAAACTTGCGATGATTGTTACTGTTTAAGTTATTATGACGTAGCCCATGTGGTTTCTAATGGCCAAATATCCCCAGCCGGCTTTTTTCTTTGGTATATATCATTCATTAAACGCGGATCACGGTGATCTGGTGTTCTAGCTTGGCGTTCGGGGCGTGAGAATAGATCTTCTGTTGTGATACCATCGATCCTGCCTGCGCGCCTCGTACTCGTCACTGGGGTGATTTGAAACTGATTTGTAAGGACCAGATGCGGTGCGGTATGCTTTAGGCAACTTAGTTCACTGTGTCCAGAGCCTGGTCACGACTATGTTGAGATTCAAGGTTTCTATTGCGAGTTACGAACCCCGTATATAAGGCAGGCAATAGTAAATACAGGGAAAGCACATCTGAACCCAAAATGGGGTATATAGCGCTGTTCTCAGCACCAGAGCCTGCTAGCCAGCTCCACAACCAATACCACCGAGTTTTGATCAAACCATTCTTTATAGGCTTCTGTTGTTTTGGTTGCATCAGAGTCTCTAAACCACCTTTGTGGAACCATTCTGACTAATTATATACGGAAAACTCTTTTTCTATGCTAATTGTCTACGTGTGTGCATTGTGATCGATGTGACATAGTCCTAGAGGCCAATATATAACTCTTGAATATTTTTAATCGCAGGTTTCGTGGGCTTGGTATGAGAGACTCCAAATTTGGATGCCAGAACCTCTAGTTCTGGAGGCTTCCATACCAACATTTCAACATTTATTTGCATGCAATCTACTTCGGGATTTCCTGTTGGCTCAGTGGAACAATGGCGTGGTTCATCCAAATTTAAAGCGCTTGAGAAACGGTATTCAGCAATCTCAAGCTGAAAGAAAACGACATAAACATAGCGCAAAAGTACGATTTGATTGCCATCGACATAGAAAGATCTCACCAGAAACACGCGTGTAAATGGATTAGATGTAAAGATGATTGGGTGGTGCTAGAAGAGAAGTATGAGTATTACATTATTGGTCTTTTTTATACGGACCTGATCGGCTTGTTGGTATATGTATGCGTAGAGGCTAGAGATATGCTACGCCCTAAGTGGGCCGAAGAAATAGGAACGTTCGTTGGTGCTAATATCCCTGGTGGGAGGCTATATAAAATAATTAAAGATTGAGGCGATCGAAGGCATGTTGCAAAAGCTGGGCATCCTTAAGTTACTATACGAGCGATGCTCGTAAAAAGGCCGAGAAGGCTGTTCAATTCACCAATAATTTTGATGTGGCCGGACCGCCCGCTCTGGTGGAACGGCACCTGTAAAATCAGAGGTTTCGCGCTTTAAAGTTACCTATTGCCGCACTGTCTGTTTCAATGATTAGTATAGCTGTTTCGCTGTAAAGGGCGAGAAAATTAAATACTTGTAGCAATGCGGATAGACTAGGTACTTACCACTACCTCCGTTGGTCACTATATGCAGCCATCCAATTGAGCTGTGGTGGTGGATAAGGTATTTCGAAATCGTGTTTGGCTAGCACCATTTCAGGAAATAAAATCATCTATATTAACTGTATACAAGTGGTCACTAAAACAGAAAGCTTTGTCGGCGAAGCTCTATTTTAAATACGCTGTAAATCAGTGCAGGGCACTTCGATATAAGTTGTAGAGGTTGTATATGTTCTTCCGAGGCCCCCTGGATCTCTTTCACCCAAGCTTATGTAAAGCTCCTTCTTAGATCATCCTGAATCTCTTCAGAGGCTTCCATCGCTATAGATCGTTGTTCAGGGACTCGAGTACGCAAGCCACAAACTATATATTTAAAGTTGTAGTTGATATCATTGAACTGACTAATAGATAGGCCGTAGACACTGAACTGACCAATTAGAGGACTGCAGACACTTTTAGAGTTTGAGGGGGTTCCGGATATGAACTTCTCAAGACCTGCCTTCCTGAGGTCTGGCAAAGCTTTCCAATAAATCTAGGTTAATATCATGCCCCAGTGCAAAGTTAGTACAGACTTCTGTAAAAACAAGTTTATTTTCTTTGAAGGTTTAATCTAGGTATACAAGACTGAGGGGTCGGACGCGTCTGCGCCCTAGGGGAATTATGTCATACATAGAAGACTATATAAGACTCAAGGGCTCCCCCAACTTTAGATGGGAGACCCAGGAATCAATAATATTGAACTCCCCCCCCTACATCTACGCAGTGGCAACCCACTGGTGACCCAACCTTGCTCTGGAGACCAAGCCCCACGACAATTTTCTATCAAAACCAATCCTATTTCGTTCTTAAACAAATTTATCAACGCGCATGCGACTCCGTTCACTATTGGATAATTACAACTGTGTTGGAAGGTTTTGCATCGCTACCTCTATTATAAGCATGGAAATAACACCAATTCCCGAAGAGCCTAATAGCCCAATCCCAGCCTCCACATCAACTAGCGAAACTATTCATTGCCGTCCATCCGAACCAGGGCCGGCAACCGGCGGGCAGTTATATAAGGAAAATAAGCAACGCCCTTCGGTATTGTTTGAGTTCTGTCCAGATCCGACTAGATCCTTTTCACTAAGATGTCAAGACTGGGTAGCGCATATGGAAGTTAAATGCTTTGATGTCCCTCGCTTGATGCGTGAAGGCTTCCACTGGGACACTTCCAATGTCATCAAAGAAGAAGGTTACATCCAGTACGGAAAGGATTGTCCCAACCTAAATAGCTGGAAAACCGCGGCTTTGAGATGGTACTTCCTTGCAGACACCCGTCAACCACAGCGTTGGACTGCCGCTATTGACGTGAGAACATGGGATGTTGACATTTTATATAACTTTGATCTCAGCCGATTGTCACGACAACTTATTAAATCTGCAGCGGCTTACAGTCAAAACCAGCAACTTATATATCAATACGAATCATATGCCCTCCCCGACACATATTATAACAGGCCCGAAAGGCCAATGGTGGGGTTTAACACAATCTACGACAAAATGCCTATGGAGGGATTTTGGCCTTGGCCGCGAAAAGAAAACGAGGCTCATACCGAGGCTCATGTCGACGAAGGGGCAAAAAAGAAGGTCGTCTCTGGGTGGTCGCAACGGTGCAGCCTTCAGGATAGAGTTGAACTAAAGGAAAATCTTATAGATATTGAAGTGGACCTGAATAAGGGGAAGTGACTATGGCTGGGTAAGAAGGGGGGATTGTAGGCCGCCTTGTTGTGGATTGAGGAGAAAAGGGAAATATGGCTCTATGAGCTTCACTGACTTGGCGATCTAAAACACATGGGCGGACAGATAGCATTATCACGATGGATATGAATTTATTGGACCTTAGTCAGTTGTTTTCCCAAGTGTCCCTAATTATCGCTGTATGTGGAAACATGAGTTCAGCTTATCTCCATGTACTGCAGCGCCCTCCCTATACAATAAGCTACTTCCAACTAAGTAGTTATTTTGGCCATAGTTTCCAACAAACCTCGTAGAAATCAGCTATTCTTTCTGTCTCAGCTTTGTCTTTTCACCTACTATAATTGCCATCTCTAGGTAGTAGCTGCTCCCATTCTAGCTTGTAGGCTGTGCTTCCATCCAACCCGTCATCGATATGTTATCACGAAGAGATATAGCACCTACCCAAGTATTTCAGATCTTCACTATAGGAAGTACGAACCTCGAGCTCTCCTGTTGGGATCCTATATCTTTTACGATTTCTGACCTCTTGTTCCCTATTCTCTTTTCATCCTCCACCAACCTATCGAAACCATCAATACAAAAATCTTCAAAATATTCTTCACAATTAAACAACTACTATTTAAAATCCCCACAAATATTTCTCGCCAATACCATAACCAACATCATCACCAACACCACCATCAGCATCATCACCAGCATCATTATGATGTTTGGTTACATTAAGGATATAATTATTATCCTTATTCATTTTTTAAAATATATTATCGAGTATGTTCCATCCGCCCTTACTAGTAAACTTATGCTTATTTAAACGCGATAGCCTGAGGCCCCTTGTCGACCTTGTTCCTCCGCCCGACCATCACCGGGCCGCGGCACTTCGGTCCCTGTGCGACCCCCCCCCAGTTCCCCCCACAAACGAGTATGTAGTAACGAACTTAGCCCTGTTCAAATCAAAATTTCTAACGGCTCAGACACGATATAGAGACGGGAATGGGGGGTCGTGGAGGGGTCGAAGTGCTGTTGCCCGGTCGGTTGGGGGGGGAACGGGTCGACTTGGCGTGGCACGCGGTCGCGATGCGATGGTTTATTCTTATATCTGCGCTACTGATTATATTTCTATTTGCTGGCCTAGCCGCATACATTATTACACGTCTCACTAGTTAGACGCATCGTTATTCTATCAATAAAATAGCGCTTAGAACCCATGGGACAGGATGAGCATGATCAGCAACTGGCTAGATGTAACCGAGACAAGTATCTCACCTATGCTGGCTGCCCTCCCGGTGTATGTCAACGGCGTTGTAATTACTTGAAGTGGGCAGTTTCTGCTCAATATTGAATATCTTTCCAAGCCCTTGATCCTCAGCCCTTGTTACACACAGCATATTTTTAGAAACCTGAGGAATCTCTCATCCAACTCACATTCATTGATCTGGGGGTACATACGCAAGAGAGTCCAGAGTTGAAGCCAGACGGAACGTGTTGCTTACTAGTCGGGATTTCCCGTCTCAGACTTAACGAATGCGTTTGCCGTCTGATGTATTAGTAGGGACGATCTATCTTACAGTATCTGCGTCATATATTAATTTAGAGACGACGCAATATAGCTTTAACGTCCCAAACTGTATGAATCATGTTGCGAGGCCGTGTTATAGGACTAGGTAGAAGGTACCGACATGCATCTACAAACGGAAAATAACGGCCAAAATACTCCATGCTCATTAACCGCTTGACTATTCTACCAGTGTCTGATATAAAAATGCCTTCCAGAGCTCTTAAGTAGGATGAACTCTGATTCTCGCCTTGGAAGAAGCCGTAATCCAGTCCACTAGAAACCGGAGCACCCTAAAAGACCCTAAAACGCCCGAAATGTCGTCCCAAATCAGTACCACCTTGCCCATTGGTGCAACCTCTGGCATCGGTGAAACCTTGACACATCGTTTTCATGACATGGGCAAAAGGTAATTGTAGTGGGACGAGACAGGGCTAAACTGGCCGCCCTCGCTGCGGAACTGAACGGCCTCGAAACACGCCATGTAAGTGGAAAATCGAGATATTTTGTTGGGAAGAGTGTGACCGATTTGTCACATGCTAACAACTCATTTCAATTTCTCATAGCTCGACTTAGCCGATATAGCCTCACTTCCAGCCACCGTGACGCACATCCTCAAGGAATTTCCCACTCTTGATACAGTCTTTATCAATGGAGAGATTCAGAAGGCTTACGATTTATTTAATACCGCCACGACTAACGCAGATCAAATAACGCATCAGATCACTGTTAATCTCACCGCGCCGAATATGCTCACTCGGCTGTTTGCACCACATCTCTTGACACTGGCAAAATCTGGTTCAAAAACCAACATCTTCATCACTAGTTCATCAATAGCATATATACCCCTTAGCTTTTACCCAACATGTGAGTGATTTTCAGAACCAGCAGAGTGTGTGTCTAGATGCTTCCGAAACCTCATAAAACTACGTTATACATAGCGAGAATTGACTTCGAGTATTCTAGACTGCGCGACCAAAGCGCGTTCATGCCTTCGCTAAATGCTTCCGACAGCAACTCAGCTTTGTTGGCGATGAAGCTAGCAAGAACATGAATATCGTGGAAGTCGTACCACCCTAGGTGGATACAGGTTTAGATCATGAACATCGAGAGCTCACCGTTGCAATCCAGGGCGGCAAGGACAAAGCCTTTCCGCCAATGGAATTCAATGACTACATTGATCAATTCTTTACGACCCTGGAGCAGCTGGAACCTGATGGCTCTATCAAAAAAGAAATAGGTGTCGGGTTTGGCGAGATGGATGCTAGTCTTTGGAGGGGGGCCTTCGAAAAGGTGTACGAGCAGATGAGATTGACAGTATAACCTCCGATTGTCGGTTCCATGAATATTGGAAAGGGTGAATCTAGCTACGTGTGCTGGGGTTTAGGCTTGCACTTTTATAACAGCTGTAATTGCGAGCCTCGCGTACGCTCTATCCGCCTCGATAATATTCTTATTACGACGATCTGCTACTCATGTGCATGATTACTCTCTCTCTTATCCAGGTCGCGCATTATACCTACTACTTCATTTCTGGCATACCTGGAATATGATCTAACCCTGCAGCCGAAATATTAGCGGGATTCGACTAGAAACGGGTTAGATGAGCTGCTGGAGTGAGACATACATCCATCCACATCCTCGACGGCGGTCTGTGAGTTGGCGCAACGCATAGCTTCTTCCGAGGTTTGCGTCTTGAGTTCCTTGCAGACAGCATTGTTGCAGCGTGCATTCAACGCACGCTGAAGAGAGTCGCCCTTCCACCCGAATAAATAATCACCGTGTTGAGAATACCCCTTCCTGGAGATTTTCAGATTGGTATCAGCTTCGTCATAATTGAATTTTTCGTGTGATATTGAAACAATACGAAGCACCAACTTACCCATCACCAGTACTCCACACAAAAGGTTGCGATCCATCAGTTGGCCAGAGGTCTGGGTCATTGAAGGAGCTAGTCTATGAAAGTTTGCCGTTAGTATTCGAGTTCAACATAAGTTATCATGGAATGTATGCAAGCTGGTAGATATCAAAGCGCTGAAATGTGCGTTGACTATTGACGAAAGACTGCAATAATATTGAATGGGACATGGGGGGCGCTTACATCCCACATCACTTCATACATGAGTTGAGGGAGTCGCAAGGGATGGGTGGATGGGCATTGGCCGACGGATTCAAATGTCCCTGACTGCGGATATGCAACATGACTTTTGTGGTCCGGGCTGTCGACGTTCTTCCCGTCCCAACATGTTGGGAAGGTAATCGTAGTCCGAATGCCGCCCGCACATGGCTGGGCAGGAAAGCTTTTCGTATCAGACCCCGTGCATGGGGCGCCGCCCGAGATCCCAGCACCAACGCCGGCGTTGTCTGCAGTCACGTAACATCGGTGGCAAAGCTGGCGTTGCACTGTAACCCTTCCAGTCAGTTATCACCATTTATGATTCATGAGGATACTACCGCGCTCTCGTCCGAAAAAGAAAACACGGTACCCTAAAAGTTGCTAGAACAGGAAGAAAACGGCTCCTAGAATTACTCACTGCCTTCAGACGTCTCGAGTGCGGCGTCACCCACTAGCATCCGGAAGCCCTCCTTAAACGCAGTCACGTTCGTTTTCCCGTCGTAAGGCGGAATGTAGTACACTGTGATGCCGCCCACGGCTCGTAGGCCTACGTTGGCGAACTGCGGGACGCGCTTATATGTGCCGTTCCTAGCCCGGAAGTACATGACTGCTGTCTGTTCTGTGTAAGCACCATCCGGTTTCACCGTGCCTAGTTTAGTATAAAAGGCAGCATTATGATGCTTGACGCACTAAGAGAGGTCAGAATGATACCAGAAACGAGAATAAGCTGTATACTGACCCCAGTAGTTTGAGAAATCCTCGGAAAAGGTACAACTTGTGCACGTCGACTCGGCGACCAGGTCGTGCGACGATGGGCTCATGGATGCCTTGAACGAGTTTCCGCCTACGACTTGATGAACATGAGGCGACATTACGACGCCCGGGTTCACGAGGGGATCGAGGCGCTCGATCGTGAGTTGAGAGCAGCCAAAGCGGATCATCTGCTGGGCTACCGTGTGTTGCGCGAGGAGCGCTACAATCAATGTCTTCCACTGCATCTTGGCCAAATATCTGGTCGGTGTACTCGCTAGCCAATTCAAGAGACGAGCCGGGAAGAGGATGCGAAGCAGTTGTCATTGCTAGCAACCTGCTGGCTATTCCTATATACATTGTTTTGCCAATAGGTGACCCGAAGCGACCTAAAATTGATAAGCTGGCTTGTGATTGATTCCATATCAAGATATATTACCCTGGACTGCCGACATGGTGCACCCCGATGATGAGAAACTAACGCCGATCCATCTAACCGGCTATTATCCTACCAATCACTACATTGTCTTGGTCTTCGACGCGAAGTTATTGATGCGGGCAATTTAGGCGGAAGCTCGACACTCGACTGTGTGCTCTGTTGGTTCCACCCTGGTGTTCTCTAAACGCGACCAGGGCAAGAAACTAGAGATGTCGGTAGCAGGAAGTTCATTTGATTGTCTGGTGTTTGTTCATGATAAGTGAGAGAGTCGTCGATTGAATGAACGGTCTTGGAGTATGAGACTGACTGAGTGGTATGCTACATCTCACGTCACATGCTGCGAGGCTCCTTGTGCGTCAAGCTACTTTTCGCAGGAACGCTGGGAATCCTGATGATATCTCCAAGCACGGGTATTCGCTACTTGTTATCTAGGGTGGATGGCCAAGTGGGAGCAAGGAGCCGAAGATCCGAAAGCTACCTTTGTTTTTATAGAAATACCCAGGAACGCGATCTAAACATAGAGGACTCCTGGTTGTAGCCCTTTATCGGCTCGGTAACTGTTCCATATATTAAGGGTGGTGCATTCCCGTGTAGAATTAACGTCGTCTGTGAAGACCATAGACCATCTCACCATGGGCAACTTATCAGTAGCATCTACGCTCATCGGCGGAGCAGTACTCTTGGCTAAGCTCTCAAGCGCTGACCGAGCATGTAGCTCAAATACCGCCTCGTCCTATCTATGGCGCGTGAGCGACGCGCGATTTGACGGTGCCGATCCTCACGTTAGCAATGGGAAGGCCGTCGTGGCTGTTAGCAGTGAGCCAATGGAACCTTGTTTCTCTCCGCCTTCTGTTTTTTATTCCCCCCAATACCCCTTGATCCTGTATTTTTTCGTTTCTCGGCTCAGCATGGCTCAATTTGGTCTAAATCCAGACACACGAAAGATTACTGACTTTCAGACATTCAGTTATCCCCAATTCGACCAATACCTTCTTCGAATGCGTGGCTGAGTGGCCAGAGTCTTGGGCGGGATGGTCACCTAAAGACGGCAATATCATCTGGGGTGACTGCATATGGTCTGGTGCAGGACCAACTCTGGACACAGCTGTTGCATTCTCACTCGATTGGAAGAACCGTACCATGTACCTTTCTCACACGTTCTCGTGTTCGGATAAGAAGGGGTCAGTATCCCGAACACCATTCACATCTCGTGTTTCACGAAAGTTTATATATCCATGAGTATGGAACTCGCTAACATTCCTCACCCAAAAGTTCGAGTTCTATGGCGACAGGATCCTTTAACCTTGATTTGGACTGCAAGGATGATGAAGATGGGAGCACACACTGTACCTTGAAGAGCAAGACTACAAGTCCAGGTCTACAAGTCAAGACGGTACCTGGCGCACCTCGCTTGGCAGAAAACGCAACTTGTGAGGATAACGCGAAGGTCTACCAGTCGTGGCAGTTGGAGAACTGGCGCCGTCAATATAAGCTTACGCCTGGCGATCCCGTCTCGCCTCCACAAATGGACTCCGGACCGTCTTTCACCTTGCGCAACCTGGCTAACGGTGGCGTCTTCGAGTGCGCGCCAGGCAATGAGACCGCAGAAAATGTATTCGACGGGACCTGCAAACAGGTTGCGGGGGTTAAGGCAGCGGTGAATACAGAGGCAGCTTTCAGGTTTGATCCCGTGCTAGACATGCTGTTTGTTACTCAAACTTGGAGCTGTGGCGCTGAGTAAGTGCCCCCAGTGAGACGTAGCGACATTATCATTGCTGATAGAATTTGCTTGCCATAGGTCTTCATTCGATACGTCTGGGGTTGGGTTCGTCCAAGCGACGTGTAATCGGCAGGGCGACATCCTTACGTGTAGTTCACTGCCCCTCTGGATTGGGACGAAGACGGTCTAGCGTGAGCATGACCCGGCGGACAACATTTAGTCTGGAAGTAAATAGGGAGACAAATTTAAATTACACTGCTATCGCCGTGAGGAATGGTCTTGAAATACGGTGACTGGGCACATCTATAATGGTAAGATGAGTAAGTATGCTCGAATAGCCCTTCAGCACACTCAGTTCAATTAGTGTGCTGCAGGTTTAGGGTCCGATGTTCAGCTGCGGCTGATCAGCCAAGCCTCGGCACTTGATACCCCCTCATTTAGAGTAGAACCTACGATGGCGAGTTCACAAAACCAAGAGGCGCCATCATTAGTTATGAAACCTTGTTTCTCTAGACATTAATGCCGTGCCCTCCCAATCTATAATTGTCTATACCAAGCAAGTTATTCCCAGCATGGCGTGGTGGTCCGCATGCCAAAAGTTCAAATATCCTAGTCTTAGCTCGAAACCACGTTCATTCCGCGTCATCAAACTCTCGTCGCCGAGCCGATCTTTCTTCCCTCCTTTTAGAGAAATCCTGAATATTGAGCTTGACGAGATCGATGTGGACGATGCAGCTGGCGAATATGACACGCTTTCATACTGCTGGGGCACTGGTGCACCGAACAAGACAGTTCTCGTCTGGCTCTTAAATGACAAGACAAAGAACAGAGAATGTCGAACGTTGCGCATATCAGCCTCTCTTGAATCAGCGCTACTTCATCTGGCACGTGATACCAAGGTTGAAGCTAGTCGTCCTATCTTCGCCGACCAGATCTGTATCAATCAAGCTGATGATATCGAGAAGATCCAGCAGGTGCGACTGATGGGCGAGGTCTATAGTCGAAGTGCGAGAACTGTTGTATGGCTTGGCGAGGACACGTCAGAGACCCGTCGTTATTTCGAGTTTTCATCTAATATTAACAGTGAGGGTATTTTGAGCAGGGTCGCGGGACCAAATAGGGCGCATTACATTAACGTCTTCGACGCCATCATGGACCCAAGTATGGAACTTCAAACGGAAGCCGAGAAAGAGGATCGGACCGACGTTCTGGATCTTCTAATACGATACGGCCCTATCTTCCCCGTCCGTGGGCTGACTGAGGTGCTCCGCCGCGCTTGGGTCAATCGACTGTGGACCGTGCAGGAAGGATGCCTACCTGCCAATGTAATTCTCCGATGCGGCCAGCAGTCATTGTGTTATGAATGTGTCCGCGGCACCTTGCTCTTTCATTCGGTTTGGGCTTCCTATTGGTTGCGGGTGCCAAAAAAACCTGTCGCTAAGGAGGAATTTCGTGCAATAAATGCAATCTATACTCTGAGCCAGTCTTTCCTTCGGCTGATCAGGGAAAGAAGGGTAATACATGGGACCCAAGAACAGCGGAGATCTCTCTACGACACGGTAGTGTTGTATAACGTCAACGATCACAAGCCCAAAATCGGCGCTTCGAAAGCTGAAGATCGAATATACGCGCTACTGGGCCTCGCCGACAACGACGAAATCGCCAGGGAAACGGTAGATCAGATGGAGATCGGTAACGTGAGAGGAACCTTCACAAAGTTCGCCGCTTCTGTAGTCACGAGGAACGTCGATGTGCTTCTCTTCTCGCAACTGCCCAAGTCTCCGGCACATGGGCATCAATTACCTTCTTGGGTACCTGATTGGTCAAACGACCCATTACGAACACCATACGGATACTCGGACTTGACAACGCCGGTATTCTCCGCAGGTGGGCGCCGTGACGATGTCGAGGTAATTCCTGAAGCATCCACTGGTGTTCTATGGGTCAACGCGATCCCAGTTGGACGCGTAGTACGTGTCGGTATGCGCGGAATTCAACACGATGAGACCGCAACAATTGAGAATGTCGAGTTCATGTCCGTCAGACGTTTCTTCGAAGAGGCTGAAGAATTCATGAAAGCGGCAGCCGAGATCAACCTTACTAATGCTCCCGACATTTCAGATGATCAGCGTCGAATCCAATCTGGGGTCCGATTGTCGGATGGTGGCCTCTCCATCCGACAGTTATCTGCAAAGTTGGACACAGCTACTGCGGACGCGCTGCTGCGGAATGTTTATATAAAAGCTTCTCAGTGGGGGAAGCAACTGATAGACGTTGAAGCTCAGAACAGGCCGATGAGCATTTTCACTAGCATGGTGCATAGGAAAGGATTCTTCCTTAAGGTCCTAGATGTAGGACGCGCGATATACCATATTGTGAAAGTGCGGTTACTCATTGCCTTCCTAAGCTTCCGCCGAAAACGAGCCAAGGTAGACCTATATAATCTGGACCAGGATACGAATCTTAAAAAGGTAGGGTTGACCCAGGAGCTCTTATTATCACAAGAATGGGAGCTTTATACCAGCAATCTTTTTAAGAGCATTGGACGAAAGCTATTCTTGACAGACACAGGATATGTTGGGTTAGGCCCTTGCCATACAAGGGAAGATGATGCGATTGTCGTAATTCCCGGAAGTAGTATGCCACATATTTTGAGACCTCAGGTTAGCTCAAACCTGCAAAATTGCGGACTTAGCAATGAAAATGCATCCTGGTGGTCATACGTAGGAGAAGCCTATTGTGATGGAATTATGGATGGTGAGCTGGTTTCGAGGGATTGTAACGCGGCCACGGGATTCAACATAGTTTGAATTTGACATCATGGAGCTGAGGTGGAACGCCGCTTGTTAGGGATGATCCCGCTAGACAAACATCTCCTTAGCGTTGTTTCTTCGTTGAAATCCCCCCATTTTAGTGACATCGCAATGCGATTTTTCGTCTTTCACGATTCTGCCCTGTTGGCAGCTAATATTAGAGCAGCTCACGACAAGTGTACACTTCTATAGCTAACAGTAGAAATAAATGGCAATGAAGATGATATAATGTATACTCTTCAACGATATCTGTTGGCTTGGCTTGCTAATGACAAGTGTGGGCTTATACCTTGAAAGCGGTTAATACTAGAAGATAGGTACTATTACCCTTACCGCAGAGGGTTTGAGACGCAGTGGAAAAAGTAAGGGGCTATAATTTGATCGACGAAGTGCACAAAGCTGGACTGCATGGACCTCATCGCATCGCCGTTAGCGCAACAAGACTATATGCTACGCTTCAGGATTAAATATTTATCATGAATAGTTGAATTAATCTGCACCTGAGCGTGAATCGCTTATAGAATAATCTGATTTGCTGATAGTGAATCAATTACATCTCTTACCCCTGACAGCAGGCGACTCTAAGCTTCCCCGGGGCATCACCAATATCTTATTTAGAGAGTATAGTATTTATATAATTATAGCTAATCAAAGGTTCTCCATTCCTTTAATGTTCAGGGAGCCGCATCGTGTCTAGTAGCCCTCGAGCACCTACCTATCAATATACCCTTAGTGCATCTTTAGTAAAGATCTGGACTCAACTTGGCCTACGTGCATTAGATTGCCAGAACGAATTGCCTAAGAAAATAACTCTGGAAGATTCCTAACAACTTCAGACAACTGAGCAACAATGATGAACCCCTCTAGCTATAATGAATAATTATTAAGAGTGACAGTGACTCAAGCTGGGGAGATGTAGTTGGAGAGACGGCTAGAGGAATGGAGACATCGCGCATGTAAATCAAACAAAATTCGCCGATATAATCTGGGAATAGCTTGATCAAAGAGAAAGCACGAATGTATTTCTCCCTGAAATAAGACACGATGATCATGTCTACAAGTGTGCCTTGCCGGTGATCTGCCTTCCTTATTTCTACCCCGCCGCCCACCCCTTATATTTATAGATAAAGATATATATGTAAATAAAAGAGGTATTAATAGTGCCGCCCCTTACCCAGTGCCACTCGTACTGCTTCAATACTTCAGGGCCTAGACTTCAACATGTCCGACTGGCTGGCTAGCTGTGGCCGGAAATATGACACTGAGATGGGAACAGGGTATTCTATACGCCTGTACAATCAATTGATAATTAGAGATCAGTTTCTCAACCAATTGACAAGGCGAGCGGTAGCTCTTCACTATGATATAACGGGCTACTCTATTTGATTGCAATCATGCGTCCTTAATGCAACGAAACAGGATATTTTAGGACTGGATATTTATACTATATACTGGGTTGACAACGTCTGGTTTAGTATAAATCTGTCGTGAGAAACATGCAACTATTATGGCCGTAAGACTCATACTATGGGCGTGAGTCACCGGCTGCATATCCTGGGGTTAGAAGGTTCTTAGATGCGAAGATGACAGCTCTGTCGTTAGTGGTGCTCAATAAGTTCCAGAGACGCACATTGTATTATAAGCTATATGCATCTCTGCATATGCACACCAATATTGGGAGTAGCTATGATGGCCTCTTGAGATACGTATATCGTGTAGGTAAGTACAAATGTGAGAAGCGTATTGCATATCTTCGGCTCACCCTCGGCTTCGGCTTCCCAGTGGCTTCGGGAACTGTCGTTCGGTGATGGGGTTCGGCTTGCTTTAATTCAATCCCGTTAATTCTTTCAGTCGACGGTGATTTCTAATCGCTTGAATGCCCACAATATTCTTGCTATTAATTTAAATCCCAAGGTCTTTTGTGTGCGCCCGCACGTTCGACTCTGATCGGCCAGTCCTGTTTGCTCGAGCACATTCACACATTTACCTCCCTGCAGCATGGTGTCGATGGAATTGAACATAGAACCTACCCAGGAGGATAACCCAAAGGCAGAGCCGATTATGAAGTTAAATACGGCGCCCGTGTTGCCGACGGTTGCCCCTGTGGGAGAAACGGTGCTTCAACCTCCTCAAGGTGGCCTCCATGGCTATCTAAATGTCGTGGGGCTCTTCTTCGTCTACTTCATCACATTGGGCCAGTTGGCGGCATTTAGTACGTACCAAGATTATTATGAAGAGAGAATGCTAGCGTCATACTGGCCTTCGACAATCTCGTGGGTTGGAACATCGCAAGTTTTTCTGCTGGGTATCGTTGGACTATTCTCTGGCGCATTATACGACCGGGGCTACACCCATGAAGCACTTATCCCAGGATTTATCTTAGTAGTTATCGGTTTGCTGCTACTAAGCTTCTCCTATCAATACTGGCATGTTCTCCTTTCACAAGGCTTCCTGGTCGGCATAGGTAAGTTTCCTTTTACTACCCAGATAGACGAACCATTTTAAACAAATATTTTGAAGGAAAATGCCTAATCTCTCCCTGTATGTAGGAGGCGGTTTAGTATATGTTCCAGCAATCTCTATCGTCACCCACCGCTTCTCAACACAACCTGCGTTAGCCCTTGGCATCGCGGCCACTGGATCTGCCATTGGCGGTATCATTTGGCCAATTGCATTTCGAAGGCTATTGGCACCAATCGGTTTCGCATGGGCTAACCGTGTGTTTACTTTGTTGGTACTGATTCTGGGCGTTTTGTCTTATTGCGCCCTAACTGGTAGTCATCGCCCTACTTTAAAGCTCTTTTCCCCTAAATCAAAAGATGAGAGTGGATATGGAAGCGAAGGTGATGCTCCTGTTCCCATCAGCAAACGGCGTATCATTCTCGCCGCGCTTAAAGGTCGTGCATACCAATTTCTATGTATTGGTATATTCTTTACCCTCCTAGGTTACTGGGTTCCTCTTTTCTACCTCGTCCCATATGCTTCACTTTCTCTTGGCATTTCTTCAACTAATGCCTCCGACCTACTCTCAATCTTGAACGCGGCGAGCTTGTTCGGTCGGGTTCTTCCAGCTGCTGTTGGCCATAAGACCAGTGCTGCTAATATCCTCTTGGCGGGAGCGACGGCTTTGGGGGTTTTAATATTTTCTTGGGCAGGTATATGGACCAAGGCGGGAATAACGGTTTGGTCTATTTTCCTAGGGTATGTGTTCCTACCTTATAGCCCTTTCATAATAGCTTCGTTGAGTTTGGCTAATGAATCCGCATTTCTTACAGGTTCACTACTGGGAGCGTCATCACAATCCCGAACGCCGTGGCGTCACGACTCTCTCATCATTCAAACACGGGGCTTCGTATAGGCATCATGTGGGCAATTGGCGCATTTGCAGAGCTTATCGGCCCACCCGTAGCTGGTGCATTACTTATGCAGCATGATGGTAAAGTAAGCTATTTGGGTTGTCAAATATTCGGTGGGCTCAGTGTGTTGGTAGGGGCGGGTTTCCTCGTATTTCCAGCGTGGTATATTATTGAAGACGATAAGGAAAGGGATGTGGAAACCGCTGTGCAAGGCTCGGTTTGAACATAGACGCCACGTCCAGTGCTTTAGAATGACCATATCACGCCCTGGGTTTAGTTAAACATAGAAATCGCAGCTAAGACAGTATCATAAAACGAAGAATCTAAAGTTAGAGTTAATCTATGAAAATCCGACTTAGTGTACATAGCCGTATAGAATGTTTTAACTGTTGCGAGAAAAGGGGCGGTATAGAATCCTAGTTTGGATTGGCATCTGCCTAGAATAGGGATATTAAAAGGGTCGGCTATTTACCAACTGAACAGGCGACAGCCAGTAGCGCCTACTGAGGGCGAAATTGTTGTCTTGATGAATGTAGTACTCCTGGCTGGAAATGATGAGTATAATGAATATAGATATCGATTATATACCTCATCTGATTATTTTCTTCCACCAGTCAATCGACTGAATAAAAACGCATTAGATACTACGACTCGAGATGGAATGTCACACGTATGGGAACGTATTCTGTACCCGAGTTGGGACACCCGATATTGTCATGTAAATAACCATATGCAAGGCGGCAAACTACCGATACAAGGTTCGGGTAAAATCAGATCAGTTTAAAAAATATAATCTAATTTATTCCGAAGTCTAAGACAATTTGCTGCTATAAAAATATAGTCAGATATTTTAGGAAGTCGGCGATTCAATCGCTAACTTTGGGCGAGGCTATTCAAACATAAAGACTGCAATTCGCTCGCCCTCAAAAAAAGAAAAAAAAAGAAAAAAAAAGAAAAAAAAAGAAAAAGAGCCAAAGATCTATATAGCCCCATTAACGACATTGCAAATTATTACTTTTAAATAAATATTATCCCAAGCTCTACATAAGCCCTTGTAACATAGAAAGAGATGCTCTTACGATATAAATAAAATAAAACAAAATATATCGCAGGATTACAAACTCAACAATTGTTATTGTCGGCAAGACATTTAACTAATATGATAATTAATACATCTGAACGATATGTATGCTCCCTCTCTGGTATTCTCGATCATGGATTGGAAACTGGACTCCGACAAACCTAGAAAATAATCCGAGTGATTATCTCTCGCGTTGGAGTGGGTGGCGATCATATAAATGGAAGTGAACCAGTGCACTCTCAGTTGCGATCAGGTGAAGGGTTTTGTGATGATCTAAGGTCTAAGTTCTAAGCTCCTGAACTGTGTTCAGAACACACCTATTTATATACAGGATCATGCGGGGCGGGTTTACCCGCTCCGCATGATCCACTATACCGTGACATTATCTGTCGAGGTTTTTCTTCACTATTTATCCTAGTCGAAACCTAGGGGCCTAGGAAGGGCATCCTCTCTGGTTGGGGTCTATTGCCACGCCGGACCGCCATCTCATTATCCCATTTCATCTTCTAGACCTCATAGGTATTCTTTCCCCCTATCCTGGAAGCCATGGTATGCAAGTATATCGTTTGGAAAAGTTCAAGAAGGCTAAATTTCATGCAAAAGTTGGCTCACGGTGTTTTACGGTACGTATATAAGTGACTGCAGAATGTTCCGTGGCACAGTGAGGCGCGACGCTTGAATGCCAATGCTCAATCATCACCGAAATGCTAGAAATAGGATGATATCATGATCTTATGAGATTTTCTGGGCAGAGTACGCAGTGTTTCTTCCCATGCCCTTTTCAGCAACCGCTCTAGTGGTTTCACACACTCGGCCGAACTGGTAATTGTTTGACTGAGGACCGAGGCTGGGAGATTACTAATTGTAGCTCTGGTTTATTTGCTATTCACGGTTGACGGTAATCACACTCCGCACGTAAAATACCTATCCGAGCAGCCTTTGGCTAAGCGCCCCGGACGCAGCTACACCTGCAAAGCTGTATAAGTCCTAGCATCCATATCGGTAGCGCCTTGGTAAATTGTCACGGAGCCTCGGTATATAGTACCGTTGGTATTATCGAAACATGGGATACGCGAGTTGGTTAAACCCTACGTCACTTGCCCCTTATCAAGATTAGCCTATCCTAACCGCGTGTTTAAGCAAGAAGTATTTGCTTCCGTTGCAATCGACCTTGCTCTATCTCTCCTGCCACCTGCCCATCCATATATCCATGAATATAAACAGAATGCACTACGCGATATCGCGATTCGTCACCTTCTTGGAATTGTCGCAAAAGACATGGAACCTTGCCGCCGTCTAGAATAGCTAACACATCACCCGCTTGCGCACCCTCATGAACCATGATCAGGAGACCCGTCTTTGACATTGCGAAAGTCCAATTTCTCAGAGTGCGCCATAACATACTGACGCAAACCAAACTAGACTCTGGGGAATTTTCGTCGGTGTCACCCTGCGCTATTGTAGTAAATACTGCTTCATCAGCTTCAATATCGTCAGATGAGAGTCGCTCAATAGGATAAGCCTTGCAGTCCATAACCAAAGTTCGCCAATAAGCACGGAAAAGGGGCTCCCCCGTTGGTGGATAGACGGTTGAATTGTCTTCGGGGAGTGATTTCCCCTGAAAGTTACGATGCATCCAGTTCCGCGCCATATTCAATAATGGAAACCCTCCAAATTCACCATAGAGAACCGGACGGAGTTCATCAAGTAAGACTGCACCAACGCTGAGTAGTCCTCCTTGCAGCACTTCGCATGGTACAGTGCAGGCGGAAGCACCAGCAGAAAATATACCCCTCTGTGCGAAGAGCATCGACTCGAGTCCACTTTCAAAATGGGTAAAGCGTCTCTCGTGCGTGAAGTCGACCACCCATGACGGTAGGACCTCAGCATCTTCCTTTGTCGATCTTCTGACAATATGCCAGGGGTTTTGGCAAATGATATCCAGGTTTTTGTGCTTATTGATGAAAAATCTCGTAATATCTGCAAAGAGGCCTTGGAATGGCTTGCTGTAATCAACCCTTATCGGATGTGCCTCCGAAACGAGTCCCAGTAATCCGTATATGACATCCCGTGGATCTCTCGCATCGGCATACTGGAACCTGGCCAGGACGTCCATGAGCGTGGACTCGTATTTTCGCTCCTCGATATCCCTCATGATACGTCGTTGTTGCTGTATCGTCTGCACAAGCCCAAAAATGCTTACCACTGCGCCGTACAGGGAGTGATGGCCCCCCGTGACATGAAATGCATCCGCGTAAGGCTTGTTATCATTGCCGAGGAAGGATGCGACGTCGTCCCAGTCGAGCGTGTCAGTCCCGGCGATAAGTATTACGCGGTGCGCGCATGAAAGCTCTTGCATCACCCATATACGGGACCATAGCGGCACCTCTCGGAATAGGTACATCAGCGCTATTTTCTCATCATATGATAGTACCATGTGCGGGGATTCATCCTCGTTGTCCTGCCCTATCGTTTCACAATCTTGATATTGATTCCAGCGCAACAGCATGCCATCGAGTGTTTCAGCGTCGCGTTTGTATATCCTGCAGAATAGTTGCATACCGCGTTGTAAGAGCTTGAGACTCCGACTTGACATACCTTCCTTGTCTTTTTCGTCATCATCATCGTTAGATTCAACCCGAGACGTCCCCGGGTTAGGTCCCAACCATGCGAGGTCGCATATGCATAGCGAGTATATCTCTTTCATGAGTGTAACCTGATGATTTCGCTCTACGATGTCTGCCTGATTGATGCAGAGCGCGTCAACCCAGAGAGTTCGTTCCGCCAAGACGTGCCTGAGGTGTCGTAGTGCGCACTCAAGATTCTCCGTTATTTTGATAGATTGCCCTTCGACCAGGATTTCCTGCGAGAACTCGAGAGGTCCCCAAACATACGACAGAGCCTCATATTCAGGAAGGTGATCTAGAAAAGAATGGAAAAGTGAACATTTGATTGCATCACCAAAAGATGATGAAGGATGTAGGCGAAGCAAGCGGATTTCCCGTTGCTCCGGATCTAGAGATCGGTATATGGCGGACATCATGTGTATCTATTTAGTCGCTTTAAGCTTTGATTGAATATAGAAGTCGAGGGGAAAATAAGAAATTCTTTGTCGTAAGATGTATTGTTAGAGCATGAAGACAACTTATATAGGATAATGAATAATGTATCCAGACGGCGCTGCTCGGTCATGATAATGTGTACTTAGGCACCTATGCAGGTAGGTACAGTACGTGCAAAATATCTAGGTACCTACTTGGTAATCAGGCAGATCAACTAAATAAATCAATATTAAGCCTAACAGGTACCTAGGTACCTACCATCCGAATCTCTTTATGCGGGCTATCCCACTTGATAATTGAAACCTTGGTCCAAATACCTTGTAAATGCGTTACGCGATCAAGTTAAGTATATCATATGCAATTGTGGGGGTGTACTCTCCTGAAGGGAATCTCTACCCCGTCTTTTCTTCTTGTCTATTGAATCGCTCTCACATCTGCAGCTGCGCCCGGACATTCCCATTGAATAATTTTCTAGTATGGCCTCAATCGATCCCGGTACGATACGGTCGCTATCGGGCGTTGTTTAGGTAGCCCACACCCAAGGACTATGCTATTCAGGGCATCTTCACGCACGTCCAGTCTAAGACGGCAAGATTCCATGCTAGGTCTCCTTAGCCGCAACAGCGATGCTATTAAGGTTAGACTCCATACCATATCATGTTTTTGAAGATGTTTTCTCAAGTGCGATGATATTCAACTGAAGTCGCTGGAATGTAAATAGCTAAACTTGAACTAAAAATGAATGATGCTAAGGGTGGTTTGCTAAATATGGATGTACAGCGAGGCTCATGAGAACTAGATACAAGGAAATTTTGTCATGAACAAATATAAGGCCTACGTTCCAAAACTCAAGCTCCCTGCTCAGGAACTGGCTAGCATTGGCTTTTTCATAACGAACAATCTTACCGCTCTAGCGAGACAGCTTCAATGATAAATATACAATATGGGCGGCGTCATGAGACGCATAGATATAGACAAAAAAACTTCTATATACATAGCAAGCAGTGTTTATAAACCTGTTTCAAAAACCTTCGCGGAATAATAAGTATGCATTACCTCAAGGACAGGGAGGCTGGCTTGTTATCCTCCAGTGATTAAAAATCGATTCAGTTCGTGATTGTGTGGCGGAAGCGAAGCTCATGGACTGCAGCTGGATGTAGAACCAGGGTTTAATAGGGGGGTTAGTAGTGCTCAACTGAACTTCGTACACCTTAACACGGCCAGCGAGCCACTCAACCAAGGACTTTTAAGCGCTCCTTTGGGCAGGGTTGGAGATTAATATACCCCCTTTCTAGGACAACGAAGGCTAGCTCAATACTTGCCCTATATTCTACTAATTAGAGTGTAATCTTCGTGGCAGGCTGTTCCGGCCGCTTGGTTTGAACCTATCTGTCATGTGTTTGGTCTCCAGAGTGAAACTGGGTCACCAGTAGGTCGCCACCGTGTAGAGTTAGGGGTAAGGGTTCAATATTGTTGATTCCCGGGTCTCCCTTCTAAAAGCCGAGGGAGCCCTCGAGTCTTATATTATCTTCTATGTAGTATATGATAGAATTCTCTCGTGCGTAGAAGCAACCCACCTTGGACCCTCATGATATCCTTGTGTGAGTTAATAGATTGACACAGGTGAAGAGTGAGGTTTTAAATCTATGGCCCCGTGTGATGTTTCAATTGGCCCCTCCAAACACTGGACACACAAACAGATCCCCACTAGTTCAGGGGTACCTTGCACCACTATATAGCCCACTCAAACACTATGTATTCAAGGGATTATCTTCAAGGTGCATTTCAAACGTTTCTGGAATCTCTACTTTCTATACTATTTTTCATCCCTGATATCAAGGTAGTTTTGTTTAAATATCTTTGTTGTTTCCTCGCACCGCTGCTAAATCTCTCGTCAACTCTAGACCAACTTATATTTTTATTTCTTTAACAATATATGCAACATTAATTTCGTCATGAAGCTCCTTGCCCTCGTTGCCTCCCAAACGGTGTTCGCTAGTGTTTTTGCGGGCGTCGTACATGTGCCTCGAGCTGGTGAATACGACACTCTCGATGGTTGCGATGAGGTTGGATTGGCGCCCAAAAAATGGGGGGCTATTCTCAAGGCGCAATGTTGGGTACAGCAAGATGGACAGTGGCGTGTTTCTGATACTACCCTTGATCTGAATAGGTGAGTTTATTTGATTTTTTGATTTTCGCTGCACTTTACAGTTTTGATGTTTTGGCCTGGTTTCCAAACACTCCAGCTGTGATAATTTCCCCGGGGCAACAAATATTTATGTATGGCGATGGACTCGCCTACAAAGGTGTCGGGACTCTTGTCTGCCCAACGATAAAGTCTATACTTATCTCGATGCATGAGATTATGATGGTGCATTTCAAGCTAATGTATTTCCAGCTGTATTGCGAACGTGGATGGGAAGATGGTCGGCGTCGCAGAAGGACACTTCGCAAAGACCTGTGACAAGCTTAAAGTTAATAGGGACCATCCCGGCAGCCCGGTTACTTTAACTGCAACATGTAAAGGCCCTCACGGCAAGGTTGATGCTTCTACCACGTTAGGTACGTGAATATACCCTGGTAGCCCGAATAATTATATCTGTATCTGTGGTGGTGCAGCGTCCGCATATTGATGGTATATATTAGACTTCATTAAGAACGATCAAGGTATACTTGCCTGTTTTAAAATCGCCGGCGACTCGGCGCTCTGGAAGTAAATAAGTTGAAAAAAATGAAAAGAAGACAATTCAGGAAGCGGGGAATTCTTGGTCTGGGCTGCAAAGCACGAAGGCGTCGATTTTAATGAAATTCGGTTTCCCAATGATCGCTATATCTCTTTTCTGGTGTGAGCAAATTCTGAAGTGAAAGCGGGAAATGCAAATTATTAGCCGGAACCCGTCTTTTTCGCAGTGAAAGTGTCAGTGAACAAATATGAGTTTTTTGATATATTTTTGTGCCCGTGGGTGATAGTGTTTTAAATGAGAATATTATTCCGCAACATAATTAGTGCGTAAGATGCCCTGGGTGTTCGATGGTTTATTTTCTTTGGCACTATGCTAGGGGTGGGTTTAAGCCACCAAAGTTGGAACAAAGCAACGGCGATAACTACTAGGGAGCGAAATCGGATTTAGAAGATTCTCAGGAAATATGAAAGAACATATTCATGCCTAGTATTCAACAGTACTTCAAGGTTATGAATACCTTAAACGTGAAGAAAATGAACTCAAAAACCAGCTCTGGAGCATCTCAAGGCTGCAATACCTTTATGTATAAGTCCTACTATTAAAGTGTATCGTGATGTAGTCGAAAGCTAGCTTAACATCATAACTAGATACTCCGCATGTTAGAATTGATCATGGTTGTGTTTAACAAATATTGAAGCGGCTGGGTAACAACTTGATGACTCTCAGAAAGCCACTGCTTATTGTTACCCATATACCTACCACTTGCTTCGTAATATTTAATGCTCCCCACGAAGCAAAAAACCAGTCTTCTCGTCCTCCTAGTTACCATCAAAAGACTGAACTATTCGCGGTTAAACTCGTCCTGTTTGGTCCGCTACCGAGCCTCTACGCTTATTAGCTCTTGCTCCATTTGTAATCCGTGAAATGGAAAGGTGATTGATTACCCAAAACGTTCTTAACCTTTAATCTCACCGTCATCAGAATTGCCGGCCACCATAACGACGGGACTTCCCAAAAGAATGAATCTTCGATGCTGGGCTAGCTCTCCTCCACTATCTTATAGAATAAGATATACAATCTTAATTTCTCTATTATCAGCATAAAAGTGCCGAGTACATTGTATACTAGCTAAATTTTAATTTTCGCTGTCGTGTTTTGTACGGTTGGCCGTTAGTATCGCGGCATTTGGCACAAGCCTCACACAATTATTTATATAGGCTGTGATAGTTCATGATGGGTCGGTAACCATCCATTTAGCATCATGAAAATTAGACAGGTAACCGAAATCAAGATAAATCTCCGCTTGAAAGCTAAACACGAGTAATACGTAAACAACAACGTGAGAATACATATCCCGCATCCCGAACATTTCACTATTTCCGTTCCTTATATCTTTTAACAACTTGTCCCTTAATACACCGCTGTACTCCCAGTACCACTTTGCCAAGGCCTACTACTTCTTCCAAGACTCCTATTCATACTGACGAACTACGCAGATGAAACCCTTCTACAATCGAGCCTGACATAAAGCTCTCTTGTTACGTAGCAAAGATGCTCCACGCGGTCTTCTGGGCTGAAAATGATTCCCAGTTCGCTTTGCAGGGCATAACTCCACCCACACCAGAAACGTGGTCGCCGTTCGAGTAGTACTTTATAGAGTCGCGAAGAAGGTCCGCGATATCTCCATTGGCGATGACGGCTGGCGCGTTGTTGACATCGATTATGCTGACGCCAAAGTTGCAGGTGCCCTCGGTCTGAAGGATAAGGTAGTCGTCCTGCTTGTCTGCGGGATCCCAGCCGTGAAGGAGGAAGCCATCCTTCCCGTGTTTTCGCAAAGTCTTTTCCATCTTCTGGCAGTCTGATACAAGAGGTGCTTTCGCTTGAGCATTAAAGACCCAAGTTGTGGTGCGGCACACACTGTTCGAGGTGAGATGAAGTTTATGATATATATGCTCTCTCTCGCTGCGAGCCCCATGCGCAAGCGCCAATGCGGCAATAGATATCAAAGAAATAAAGTACATATTGAATATAACGTGAGGAGGGTCGAAGATGATGTGATCTTTTTCGTCTGTCCGTGTGTAGGTGGGTGTATTTGTTTCTGTGTCTGTGCTTGCAGGTTTAGTTTGCGATTTGTACAGCATCTTCCGGAGATGATCTGCAGACTTATATAACTCGGCTCTTTGAGGGATGCTTGGAAGATATTTCAAGAGTTACGGCGTGGATTGGTGCCGGGTGAACGATTCGATCATAGAGTTTACAGCTGACGCAGTATATTACGGCCGGATTGATGATAGGGAGGACCGAATTGATTGGCCTGGAAATTGCGCACAAGGAACAAGAAATTCGCCGGCGACGGTGTTCATACCTACACCCAGTGAAGAAGACCAATATAGGGAAGGATATGCCAACCATTGGGAGCGGACTAACTGTTCCATTAGAACCCTTGGTTAGTTTGACAAGCGATAATTGACGCCTTTAATTGCCTTGCCGCAAGAAAATATTTTGTCCCTGCTTTAAGGAGTCGACATGCACGAAAATTGGGTAAGGGGACTTCTTAGTTGAGCCCAAGTTTTACCTGAAGCAAACCAGGACTAATGTACCATGTAAGGTGCGCGCGGTTATATGATTGCTGTGCAGATGTATCTGCTAAATTACATCTGTGTCGCCCGAGCTAGTGGTAGGGTCTGAATCTTGTGTTCCCCAATATTTAATATCCAGCGAGTTGGTGCCGAATACTATTTAATTACTCCGCCCAAATGACTGGAACTGCCAATCTACTTTAACACCGCTATCCACATATTTGGATACTTAGGCAAGTACCTCTCTTCCACACAAGCTACTTACACGACGCAGAAATACAGAACCTCTATTATTCTCCTTGCCTGCTGCGAGTTTCTTGACGCATAATGTCATGCGCGGTAGTCAAGCGCTTATGATGGCAAATATCTGTCACTGGAAGTCCAATGTTGCATGCTAACGCAATGCTTCAATGTGATCTAACACTCACCTACACCTATAATTATTATCAGACAACCACGTTGTCACCTAATTGAATGCGTGAGGAACTGCTGTGGCAGGGAAGTTTCAAGGCTCAGAATCGGCTAACTTGGCACTTCGTCACCCTTTTCTTTTTCTTTTTGGGGGGGGATACATGAGATAAGAACGTAAGAGTTATAGGGAGACTGTCGCATTTTGGTGATATTTCATCCTCTCCAATGTCTAGAACTGCAAACCTTACGGCTTAGCCCATCATTGTACGAACATAGCAATATGTCTGCTGGGAAATCCTATACCATTTCCTACTGCCACGGAGTTATTTTTACATGAGAAGTACGGGGAAAGCCTTGATAGAAATGTGACCGAATTGATTGAATGACGGCGTCTCCCCAGATATTGCTCGATCCGTTTCCTAGTCTACTCGAGACCACAGAGGATATAATCGACCTTGACCGGGGTGGAAACGTGTATAGAATAGCCGAAACCGAAATAATAGTTGTCGTTCGTATTGATAGTTTGGCTGCCATCTGCATTGTAAGGGATGCAGAGCGATTCATGTTCGCCAATGTATAACCCGACAACACGATCCAAATTCCCATTGGTATTATAGTATGGCGTCGATTGGTCGAATTCGATCGTGGAGTTCTTGTAAGGCGCGCACTTCTTATTTGTTGCCGATTCAACGGTAACAAACACGGTGTATTCCTGTGCTGATGACAGGCCGGCGGCAAAGAGGAGAGAGAGAATTGTGGCGCGCATAGTGGGCAACTTGTAGCTGAGTGTAGAAGATACTTCGTTGGTTTTTTTTGGTTTTTTTTTTGCCACTGAAAAGATCTCTACGACCTATTGGAAATACCAGTTTATTTATGCATTCGAGTCGCGGTGAAGAAAGTCCTGGAATGGAATGATTCCTGTAAGCTTAATTATAATTTCCCTAGATACGGGGCAATATTTCTCAGCTGAGGCTTGGCGGTCTGTAGGACAGCAGCACGGCCCTATCATGTCACGTCTTCTCAAGCTTGCCCTGTCAGAGCTTACACAAATGGATATGTCGTCCACGACCGTCCTTCCAGATTGATACAACGTGATACGCCGTATCAGACCGCCTTGGGAAATCGGACATCTCTATAAGTCTATGGAATTAGGTCGGATTTTCGAATCTGAAGAACTGGTATCTAAATCTGAACCTAAACCCTTTCCGGTAAACCTCCTACGCATAGATACTATACCACGCTCTACGCAATACCACATACCCAGAGGGGCTCCGCCCGGGAGGGTTGGACCTCTGGGAACTCGGCCGCCGTCCCTCACGGTCCGGTCCTCGCCCCAGCTGGCCCTTTTGCAATTTTTATTTTTTTATCGTTGTGCTCGCTCCTAGGTAGTGGCTTACCATAGGCTATATTATCTGCTCTAATCTTAACCTAATTTGTAAGAAATTGTGGGCGGCCGAGAAATATATGTCGGAGTTTTACCGGAAAGGGTTTAGGTTCAGATTTAGATACCAGTTCTTCAGAATCGAAAATATGACTTGCTATGGAATGTTCATTTCGTCAATTTAGGACCCTAGCCGAGTTACAGTCGCCGCCAGGCCGCCACCATCAAGGAGCTGAGTCCTGACCGACTGACTCTGGAGCTAAATTTGGTCCGTAGGTGAAGCAATACGCCGTTGGTCAAACGGGGGCCCGGCGGCTACACGGGGGCAGCAGAGACCTTCGTACCGAGTGTTCGATTTGGAGAAACTATACACGTGTGCGACTTTCAATCGCCCGACTGCATGGCTGGTATGCGAAATTAATCGGAAATATGGGATCAAGCATATATCAGTCGTGCTGTAAAGATGAAAGCGGACGAGCAACACATTAAAACTATCCACAGTACAGAGACATACTGGCAAGCCGCCATGCGCATCGCCCCGCCTAGGGACTGGATGGACCTATTCCGGGTTATAAAGCACCTGGCTATAGTCTGACTATTAGACAAGCCATCCAACACTAAACTTTGGGCAAGGCTAAATATTAGCTAACTATAGCGGTTGCCGGGGGCCGAAGAAAAGTGGGCAGATACGGCGTATATTAAAATTAACAAGACCGAACTGGAGTTTTGAGAGGCAATCTGCATTGTGAGCGATGCAGAGGACGGCTACGGCATCTAAATTGAAGAAAAGAATCACCAGTACAGACGTAGTATAGCTTTTTGCTAACCTAGTAGAACGCATAATTTCTCTGTGCTAGGAATTATCCGTTAAGCGTATAGAGTTTATATACAGACAAGCAACGCTAGCTATAACCTAGATCCTACGAAGCGAGATAGACCTTGCACGATTTTTTAGATGCCTAAATACCGAGGTATGTAAAGATTTACGCACCCGAACAACCGCCGAAACCGAAAGATTAACGCGCGGCCCGTTTTTTAGATCTTAATAAAACTAGCTTTCTTCGGTTCTGATTACGGGTGCGTTGATAAGCGAGCTTCCATTCATGTAGGAATAGGGCGCGGCTTCATACACTATGGCTTCGACGACTTGGCGTATACGGCTTCTAATTACAAAGGCACCGTGATGCGGGGGGTAGCCTTTTGTGCGCAAACGTTACTATGAAACTTGCACTTCAGTGTGTACTCCAATTGCCAACCCCGGGGCCTGACGTTCTAATATCGAGGTCATACAATACGTACCTATGTTCCATGATTGGTTAGATTCGATTTATTGGTGTGCTGAAATGTACTTAATGCACACCTTCTAAGCAACTTCAAGGTGAGGGCCCAAAAAAGTCTCTGCGTTTATACTTTTCATAGAAAACGTCATTAAACGGGACGCAGACACAAAATATCGCTTCACTGAATTGAAATGTCATGTATTATTATATTTTTGTCTTTACAAATACTCGCCGTATAAGTTTGGCCTTTACCACTCTCTCGCCTGCATGTACATCGTGAATCTTCCAGCCTTTCTAGTAATTAATTCCCCGTCACCGTCTTATGCCTTGTATGATCATAAATGCTTTTTATTAGTTTTCCCGAGAGTTCTTGATTCCGGTGTTTAGCAACAAGCAGCAAAATGCGCATCAGGTTCCTGATCTCTCGGCCATCGATTGAAATGTCACGCGCTAGGCGCGCCGCAGCCATATTGCCGACTACAAGATCGTTCAAAAAGGTGCACTAGATGCGTAATCGGACCTCGGCATTGAGAGACTCGAAAGGAATGCGCAGGTATATGCGGGACGTGAATGCTGAATCGAAATGCTCAACCCTGTTTGACGTCAAAAACATGATCGTATAATGACCTATAAATCCACACTGACCTTGCGACTCAGGTGGTTCCTTCAGAATAGATTTAAGTCGATAGCCTATAGCAAAATTTCGGAGAGCCTCAATAATTTCCGCTGCATAAAAAGCAAGAGAATGGGACAACCGTTGAGGAAGTGTGAATTATTTTCTCAACGTGTCTTCTTTTCAATCCCACACTCCCTGCTCAATGACTAACGTATAAGGGTGATAGCTATTGATCCAGGTGCCAACTTGGACGGAAGATCCGAGCCAGAGACGCCATAGACACATGATTACTATCAGAAGGAATAGAGAAACACAGAAGTGAACAGGTAAGCAGTGATTGTATTTGGATGATGAGAGATGAAAAAGCGGGTCCAGGGGCAATGCTTAGTAGTATTTATATATGCCTACTGTAGGAGACAGGAGTGTACTAAACTTCTTTAATGCAGTAAGTACAAAAGTTGAAAGCGAAATATAAGCTTGACTTCTCGGGTATGTTTGGCATGTAATAGGTCAAGTATGGTTGTGAAATGGCCAATAATTTAGAAGTAAAAGCAAAGAAAAGAAAAAGAAGACTGGTATAGCTAAAGCAATATTGAGGGGTTACCGTACGGATATTTTCTGGCAAAGCGTTTTTTTAAGGCCTTGGATAATTTGATAATCAGTCGTACACAACTATTATCACACTATAAACACCCATTATCAACAGATTCAATACAATCGACTTTTGAGTGTCGCCCAATAACCCGGGGTTTTTTGGGGGGGGGGGAAGGGGTTCATATTAGAGAAGCTCTGTAATTCGCTCGGGGTTATCCCATAGTATGGTCGACTCCACACCGCTGGATGACTGTCACTGCCGCGGCCAAGTCCCGCGGAACTTGCCCGAGGCACCATACCGTAATATAACCAGATACTACAAGCACACTTGATCGGTTAAGTCTTGTCACGAACTTAGTACACGGCAGGTATAGACTCTTGTTGTTGTACGAGGGGTCTCGAGGCTACGTGAGGCTAACCTAGATACATATACAGGAGTCTCTTTGTCTCCATGCCTTGTGACAAGTCTCTTCTCTATAATTAGTAGAATATTAGATTGCCTAAACATAGCAGTGGATATCTTCCGCGTCACCATAGTCTAGGGCACCCAATAGCAGATATGTGTCCGAAGTTTCAGGATCTTAGGTAGGGGCATGTATTGACTCTTGTTGTAGCGTAAAGGTTTGATTATTCGCGAGCTTGTCTCTGGCTATACACCTACATGTCATTTGATCTACGTAATTACGACGCTAAGCATTATTAGCATTAAATAAAGCCAAACACGACTCAGCTTCTAATAGCGGTTTAATTGCCTATATTATGAATAGAATAAATTCTACAACTCTATTGGCGCACCTCCATATGTTGCGCTGTGATTATGTTCGTAGTTAAAGCTCAAGAGAAGTGTATCCAAAGTAAGCCCTGATGGTTCCCATGTACCGTACCCCGCAGGATGCTCCTAGATTATTACAACCAGCTTATTATTCCCAGGATGCCAGTCTTCCCCGCATAATGTTTGTAATATCGTCATTCGATAGCCCGGAGATATCTGCTAACCTCGCCAGTTTTAAATTATGAGGTCTGGGTTCAATTCGGACATTTTCAGTAATAATTGTGAAACTCGAACCCCGAGAAACTACCATCTCCTAAGTTTTACGAATAATATCCACGGACGGTGTCCAGTTTAGCTGTTAGTGGATTGGCCGCTGGGGTTCCTGTTTTACTGTTTTGGACCCCTCTTTCAAGCCCCAATACTCCCACCACGATATGAAGACATTGGGTCTACGCTAGTCTTGATTGACTCACGTATGAAGGCATGCTCTGCTCAAAGAATTGGTGTAATCCACGCTACTACTGCATGTTAATTACACGCTATACAACAGGAGATTGCGAACGACGCATTGGCGACGTCGTAATTGATCGTATCGTACACCAACCGCATCTTTCCAATTGAACTTTGTCTCTAAGATCAACCACAACTGTTTTTGTGGTTCTACTATGGATTTTCCAAACGAGAGGATCGGCAGCTCCGGCAAGAGCCCGAGCAAAGTATTACGAGATCGGCGTGGTAGCCGTAGAATTGGTGCCTTGACATGTGCCAATTGCCGTGCTAGAAAGGTATAATTCTTTTTCTTCTACTGCTTTTTAGGACTTCATGGCAATAAATATCGACGCAGTTTTCATATGTATCTAGGTACGGTGCGAGGGAAGCCAGCCGGCTTGTAAGACATGTGAGATTTATGATGTCGAATGTCGTTACGATAAGCCGCCCCCAATTACTCAAGTTATTGAGATGGCGAGGCGCCTGCAAGAAGCTGAGAAAACAATCACAAAATTGCAAACAACCGGAGCCAGTGTTTGGCTTCCCCTCGAAATTTCACCGGCGGAAGTTAGCCAGCAGCAGAGCCAACTCGCGCTGCCATCCCCAACAGCTGGTATTCAGACCCAAGAGCATGTAGCATCCAACCTCGCCATATCCTCTTCTGATGCAACCGATCATCCACATCTAGACTCCCCAACAAAAGCTGCCTCGGACGTGAGTGTGAGTGTTGCCGCCGAAACAACCGAGGCACAGACAAGAATTGGCGTGGATGACCGCGGTGAGCTCTACCACCATTTCCCAACATCCGCTGTCTATGACCCATTATCTACCGCAAGCGACCAGTCGTCAACGTCTACTGTTACAACTAGTTCTACCCCCTTGGTGGGGATGCAGGTGCGCTCATACTTGGCATCTTATCGCAGGGAATCATTGATATGGGAGGATTTTGCCCTGGGCAATGCATCTTTCCAAACTGGTATGCCGCGCCAGATGATGGCAAAACTTTTGCATGTGCATTGGGCCTGGGTTTCGCCCATGTTTGCATGGGTATATCGGCCAGCCTTCATACGTAGGTCGCCCAGGGCCGGAACACCAAGCAACTCTTATGATTAAAGATCCGGAAGTTAATGCATGTTCATCCTCTAGGTGACATGGCTACTAGAGGACGCTACTACTCAGAATTTCTCTTGGTTGTTATCTGTGCGCATGCAGCAAAATATCAGCAGGGCGAGAGTGCAGCTCTCTTACTCGCCCGCGCACGATCTCTCCTTGGTGCCGCCATACAGCAGCCAAGTTCAATTCCCACGGTCCAGGCACTACTCCAATTGAGTGCACATGATTTCGCACAAGGGAATCTTTCTCAAGCGTGGATATATAGTGGGATTGCGTTTCGGATGGCCAACGATCTCGGTCTGCAACATTGCGGTCCTGGTATCAAGTTGCTCAATTGCCTGGATTTGGAAATTAGAAGGCGGCTATTCTGGAGCTGCTACTTTTGGGACAAGTAGGTATCAGCCCAAGGCCCAGTAAACAATATTACTAATGAGCAAACTACAGAGCTACTAGTCTCTACGCTGGAAGGCTTCCGACTATTACTGAGCCTCTGCCTGAAGAGACATTGGATCTTTGTGAGCAACTTTGTGGCGCCCTTACGTTACGTGAAACTCTAACTTTACTGCAGTAGATAATTCTACTGACCAGGACTTGTGGATTCCTTATTACCATGACTCCGTCGATCTCACAACCGGTCATGACCACTATCCACCTACCCAAGGTCACCTTGTCGGGAGCTTCATCAACTCTTGTAGGCTGTCAATTATTATCAACGATATAATAATCCAACTATATTCCCGGCGCAATAGGGAAGCAAGCCAAGTTGCATTCAAGGATATCAAGCAACGACTTTACCTCTGGCGAACACATTCGCCATCCCACTTGAAATATGATTCCGATTGCCTACCATCAGTCTGTCCTCCACCGCACATAATCTCTCAAAAGTGAGTCTATACTTCTCTATAGAAAGTAAAAAATGTGAATTTCCTAACGCTAGATTCAAAGTCTTCTCTACTTCGCCTCCGTGATCTTGGCACACAGACCTTTTTGGTCTGTCACCGTTCACTACGATGTATGTGTTAGTGCGTCTCGTAGTATCGAAAAGCTGATACTCCTTCTTGAGTCTACATTTGGACTCGAGAACATCACGTATTTAATGGGGTATTGCATCTACACTGGCGCATCAGCCATCCTTGAAGAAGCCAAGAGTCACGAAGGTAATGCTTTCACTACTCTTCAAACATTTCTTCGTGTTTTAAACACTGGGGTGAAGAAGTGCCCCATGCTGAAACGGAGCCTGGATATCATTATAAAGGGATTGAGTAGAACCCCCGAACAGTCCAACCCCTCGGCAGATCAGATTCAGCTTGACGCTATGATAGCGTCTATTTCGACGTTCCCTTGCTACGAGCCCACAATGGGTTTGGAGTTTAATACCAACTCATATTCATACTACAACAATCCAAATTCAGGGCTGGACTGTTTCCCGGAACTTCATATGACGAGCGACTTAACCACGGAGGGTAATTCCCACGCGGAGGGAAGTATCAACATGGGAAATGGACTCTTATGGTAAATACGCTTTTCAGGTATTGACCTCCGCTGAAATCGTCAATATTTTCCTATGGCTAGTTAGAGACCCCCGTGTTACTTGCAGCGAGTGTGTCAGCTTCGAGTGCTGGTCGATCCGCCTTTCCGGCAGTAGTCTACAGTGTCAGATATTAGCCGTCGTAATCTAATCCGTGTTGTTATTAATGTTGTAATGTGCACTTACACCCCCATCTACTGGCATGATAAGGCCTGTAATCCACCTAGCCTCCTTACTGCTAAGAAACAGTACAGCTATAGTCATGTCAGAGAGGCTTTAAGGCATCATTCTATCGAACGTACCATAGCCGACATCCCACCCAGTACCTTCCTTTTTCATCAGGTTTTGATTAATCCTAGCTTGTCTCATCTCATCTGTCATGCCACGCCCACGTGTCATAGGAGTGTATACCATACCAGGTGCAACGCAATTAACACGGATATTCTCTTGACCATGCTGAGCAGCCATTGCTCGGGTCAATTGAATGATAGCGCCCTTAGTTGTAGGGTATAGCAAGCTAGGGTTGCCACCGAGGACTAGAGACGTAATTTAGTTACGTTATGAGAGAAGATTAAGAGTGGTTGAGTTCACTTACGCCCACTAACTGAGGACATGTTAACGATTGATCCTCGTCCTTGTTTTCTCATCTCAGGGATAACGTGACGGGCCATTAAAACCATGCTGGTGACATTGATACGGAAGTCTCTTTCCCAGGCTTCCAAGTTGACCATAGTAGCGTCCCCCATAGCGCCCCCTACACCCACTGATCCGATGTGTCAGACAGATTGATGATGGAATAGAGTTCAAGAATCACATGCGTTCCTACCAATGTTGACTAGAATGTGAACAGCGCCCCAAAGCTCTACTGTCTTGGCAACCGCGTTTTTACACGATTCTTCACTTGTTACGTCGGCCTGGATAACCTCTGAAACACCTCCCTCCTCATCAATCATGCGCTTTGTCTCCTTTGCCCAATCGATATTGAGATCCACAAGAGCAACCTTAGCCCCATGGCGGGCAAGGAGAATAGCAGTAGCACGACCATTGCCAATTTCATATATTGTTTCCACGTCAGCACAATCATTCGTCATACACTAAGATACAGGGGGAAAGTAGACCAACTATTCATTCGTGAACCTGCTCCCGTCACGATGGCCACGTCATCTGTGAAATCTAGAGCTCGTTGGGGAGCCATTGAAGAATTAAGTATATGATGCGGTTTTGATAATGAAATCCGGTAGTTGATAGTTTTGATGTTGGGTACGTTGTTTAAAGAAAAGCTCCGACGTCAAAAGTAGAAAAGGTAAGCTACGAGAACGATATCTATGTAGCGAGATTTCATGCTCTTCGAGTGGGGATTTAACGCACAGTATCTACCATATCCCAGAACAAAAGCTACCGGTGAGAGTCCGAGGAAGATTGCCGACCGGTCTGCACCGTGGGCGTTGAGCATAGAGCGGGTCCCGACCGGCATCCCTGGTCTACTAATTTGCCTCAATAGATGATTAAATGGGGGGGGGGGGGGGGGGGTTCTACGGAGTATTGAACAAAGTGTCCTTAAATATGTCACGAAGTAGAACTATGTTGAAATTAGGGGCTGGTAAATCCAGTGGCTGGGTACTTCGCCCGACACACATCTGCCTATATATACGGAGGTACTCCTGCACAACACTGTACTTACACTTGTTCCTTACTGCTTAACCAATAAGTACATGATACATCCACCACAGTATTCCCATAACCTATAATTCAACAAACTAGGCCTCGCCTGCATAAGGGGTAGAGTTCTCTGTATAGTTGCTATAGTTACTTATATTTTAGCAACTATATTAATGAAGCTTCGTTCCCCCCAAATAGCTACTATTTAAAGTCCTGCGCCGACAGATATTTCAATGTCACGCGGACCAAGCCAGGTGCCCACGCCTGCCAGCTTTCCGTCCAGACATACAGTCTCCCGGTAAGACATACAGCCTCGAGGAGCCGCAACTATTAGTCGGCAATTATCACAGCACTCGTAAGAGTCATAGGAGCCTCGTATTGCGGACTGGATCTAAGACAGCCAAAGGAGGGGTAATAGCCAAAAGCCTAAGGCACCAACCTTAGGGGTGTCTATACATATGAGGGAAAGGGCGAGGTTACATCAAAGGATAGATTTGGAAGGCAAAAGACCCTTTAGATCCAAAGAAGAATTATTAGCTGAATAGAACACTGTTCCAAGCCCTTATTACATAAGCTCTTGTCACATTCAACGCCGACGGACATATTTCAACGTGTATCCAAACACCCATTCAGGCGAAATACAATGAGTCCTCCTCCATAAATTTCGCTGGACGAAGGCATCCTCCGACTATTACAGCCAAATCTTGATGCGGTTGAGTTGAGCATTCTTGAAGCCAAGTCCGAACTCGAGTCGAGCATTCATGAGGCCACTCAAAACTCAAGTCAGAACTTGAGTCAAGCATTCAAAAGCTTGACAAAAAGATTGACAAAAACCTCAACTTCGTTAAGTTGCAGTTCAAACAATTCTCCAAGATATGCAACATAAATAATGAGAAGTTCAAGCTTGTGTAAGTTCTTTATCCTGACCTTCCTTATCTAATCTACGAAGTCCTACCCATACATCCGTACTCTTCTAAGATCCTTACAGACCAACAACCCACACCTGACTATCATGGCTGCTGCAGCCAATAGTCAAACCAGCTGATTATCCCTGCCAAACTCTGCTCTTTGACCCAACCTGCGCTGAGTTAGCCGCCACAGACTATATTTATGACCAGGAGGTCATGAGTGCTGTACTTGCGTTGATAGGGGTTGTTCGGGTTTCCACGCAAAGCAAATCCGTGTTCCACGCCAGAAAATAGCTGAAAATGATATACTCTCTTTTCCTTTCTTAATATGTCTATAGCGCGTCTCCTTGAAGGTACATCAAAAGTGTGGTCAATTTCAGAGCAGGAAAGGAAGAGCGGCCCTGAGGAGCAGAGCATCGATTAGCAAGATGTCGCTTCTTGTGCGATTTAAATTGATTGGGACTCACTTTCTATGTTTCGAAAATGGTGTTCTTGTAGAAAGGCGGGATGTGCGAATGCACCAGCAGTAACCGTTTTGCCTGCTAACTCTTTGCACACATACGGTGCTCCGAAACAATAGCCCACACAAGCGAACTTGGTATTTGGTCCTCCATACTGCGCTGACACTGCTTTGACCCATATTGGCACTGCCATATCTGCAAATGCAATATGCTTCTCTTTCCACGCTTCGTAGTCAAAGCTTGGATCTGAGTTGTCATGTCGGTCTTTTCGATGTTTCCATACGGGGTCCTATTCACCCCCGTATCAACAGACAATCCTATAATATGGGACAATATCTTGAAGTAGACTAACCCCACGGAAATAATCTAGCCCAAGGGTTAAGTAGCCAGCATCAGCAAATGAGTCCATAACTAGCAAGCTGTTCAGGAACATCCCCCAGACGTCGGGAAAGTATAACAGAATATTGCCATTTCCTTTGCCTTCTGGCGGGGTAGAGATGTATGTTTCAACACCTTCGATCGTCTCCCATCGTCCCCGCGCTTCACCTTCATGAATCGTCCCCTTCAAGCAACACTGCCCACTCGGCTTTGCCAAATACTTGTCGGATTGTGCAGCTGAGTCAGACACTTCAGTCAATTCCACCTGAGAGGTCGAGTAAGCCATATTTATGAAGTTTTCAATACACTCCACAACAGTCTTATTGGTCAATGTAGCAAAACTTGGAGGTGGTTGTGCGCGACGAAGCAATAAGCCATTTGTGGAGGTATAGTAATCAAGAATTGCACGACAATCTCACTAAAATGCTTTCATATACCAATTGTCAAACATTAGATGAGTTGGCGGTTGGTCTCGCTCAATGCCCTCGGGCTTTGTCCGCGGACATTCGCCCCGGAATTTCATTTCCGCTTCCCGCTTAGGAACTCCCTCCCCCCCCTTCCTGGTCATCGCGACACTCGTAAGACAATCTGGATTAGGTTCAAAGCAACCCCAAATCCCCCACCTTCTCAGTAAGGATTGCTAGTTAATCATATTTCTATCCTAAAACCATTCGGTCCGATTTCATTTGAGTTTAAACTATCTGTATGAAACTACATAACTGTCGCAACAACATCTAGCTAGTTGCAATGGTTGATGTTGGAAGAAACGAGAAGCCCACAGTGGAGTCGGTCAACAATGTGGGAAACAAGAACCTCTCCGGGAGTCACCGCTGCCACAATGTGGGTTATGAAGAATACAGGGAAGGGCTTCATCTTGAGATTTCCGATAGGGAGGCGAGTATCTTGGCTTTGAGTATGAGTAGCATCGGTCAGGTGGATGCTAACGGTTCTTTCGTATAATTACAGATGAGAAAAGTTCGAATGAAGATCGACCTGATTGTAGTGCCAATATTCCTCGTCACACAAGGCTTGCAGTTTCTGGACAAGACGGCACTTAACTACGCGAACTTATTCAATTATCAAAAAGCCTTAAACCTTAAAGGCCAAGACTTCAACTATCTTTCCGCAGGTAGGTTTTAATAGTAACATCTAGATAATATCTTTCACGGAACTTATCGTTCATGATACTTAGTCGTGTATGCCGGCTATTTCTTCGGCCAGTATCCCTGCGGATACCTCATTGGGCGCTATCCCGCACAGAAAGTGCTAGCAATTTGCATACTGACTTGGGGAGTCCTCGTCGTCCTATTGACGCAAGCGCGCTCCTTTTCAAGTGCTTGTGAGTTTCGCCATATCTTCTTAACAATAATCATCATCACTCTGACTTTGGTTTGAACAGTGGCAATTCGCTGTAAGTTAGACCTGAGGCTTTAATGATGAATTGCTTTCCTCACAATGAACCAGTTCTGATGGGGCTTTTTGAAGCCTCAGTTACACCGTAAGCTCTTTATCTCCAGCATATCTAGCCTCAAATTTTGAACTACGAGCTGGATCTGGACTATTAATGGACTAACGTGTATAGCGGCTTGACATTAATGACTGGTTTTTGGTTCACACGAAAAGAGATTCCTCTCCGCCAGTGCATTTGGTTGTATGTAAAGATCTACTCTTTATGTGGTCGTTCAGGCTAATTACCTTAGCTCCTCACTTGGTTGGGCCGGTATAGTACGAACGGTCTATCTCGTGCCAATATACGATGTGCTAAAGCCTTTCCAGATCGGGTCCTACATTTCTACAGGTATCGCACGGCTCCCTGAGGACACAACACCTGAGCGGTGGCAAATAATCTTTTATATTGTATGTGTATATGAGAGATTCGGTAGCGCTCTGCTGATTTTCTTATAGCTGGGCGGCGTTACAATCCTCTGGTCATCCATCGTCTGGTTCGTCCTAGCCGATTCTCCGTCGAATGCCAGTTTTCTCAACCACCGTGAGAAACTAATCGCTGTCAAACGTGTCGCCGGTAATGAGACCGGGACTAAGAACAAGAACTTTGATATGAAGCAAGTTTGGCTGGGGTTCACAGATATTAAAGCTATTATTCTCTTCATTAGTGTTTTCGCTGCGTATGCACACCTGAGACTTTGGTTTTGGTTATAATCGCCTACACTACCTTGTTCCTGAAACTAATTAACAATAGTGCTATTCCAAACGGCGTGGTTAATTCCTTCTCTACCATCATCATCAAGGATCTAGGATTTTCTACGGAAAAAACCACCGAACTCAAGTCAGTCGGAGACGCTGTAAATATCGTGGCACTGCTACTTGGAGGAGCAATTATATTGAATATCCCAAATTGTAAGTCTAAATATATCCCCTTTACGATAAAAAACAACATGAAACTGATCCCGAAGTTAAATAGCCCGATTAGTTACAGCCACTGTCGCAAATCTCTTATGCACAATCTCCGCTGCTACACTGGGCTTTCTACCTCGGTCAAATACTTGGGGTAGACTTGTATCTTTCTGGCTCGTTAACTCCCAATCAGTCGGTTTCACCGTTTCTCTCACAACCATCTCGTCAAACATGGCTGGCTATACTCACCGTTCCTTGGCAAGCGCCTTAGTGTTGTAGGTATTCTAGCCTTTTAAAACTTTCCCACAGAAAATGCTGACCGGGTCCCTATAGTACGGCCTACTGTTGGGGCAATTTTGCTGGCCCTTTTGTTGTTAAGCAATCAGAGGCCCCTACATACACAGGTGCCACGATTGGCCTCCTGGTTGGATATGGAATCAAATTCGTATGCCACCTTATCCTTTTAGGTAAGCTTACGCTCAATTCCCAAGCTTAGATTTCATAGTATTTACAACAAACTAACCTCCACATGAAGTCTACATGTTCTCCGTGAATCGTTACCGGGACATGACCTATGGGCCCCAGAATAAGGAAGCCAGTGATGAGGCCGGCATGAATGACCAGACTGAATTCCAAAACAAGGATTTCCGTTACGTACTGTGAGGATAGAATGTGAAAAAGAAAATTATCCAATCAAAATAGGAAGCCCGCGTGTGGTCACATAGCGAATAGGAAACTCGAACATTGTTGAAAGATCATGGGAACTCGGACGTAGGGGTATTTCCTAGGACAGTGAAAATAGTTAAAACTTGATATATCAACATCCGAGTCCTCTAAGTTCATCTACCTTCTTATATATAGTGGTAACCAAGCTCAAGATTTCGGTTTTATCCTTATAGCTGTGGGCGTGTGTCCATGCGTGCTGTTTACCCTGGGATTAACGAAGCTAATGAATACGAATTGTGGTCGTCCACAGGCGGTTGTTATACCTAGGTAGCTGGTCATGATACATCGCGGTAGCCTAAACTAACAACCAGAAGTATAGCACTGAATTACTGTATGAATTCTAGTCGATGTTTTAAAATACTTGTTGAAAGGCTTTGTTGCAATCACATTAATCGGCCCACCTAGCCGATAAACCTCTTTCCATCTGTCACGAACCAGGGTCCAGTATAGGGTAGGCAATAGACTCTTGTTGTTGCACGAGGGATCTCAAGGCTACGTGAGGCTGACCTAGATACATATACAGGAGTCTCTTTGTCTCCATGCCTTGTGACACCATCCGACCCCCCTATCATAGATGTGGTGTGCTCGCGTTGTACTCGTAGGGACATATATTCATTTCTCCACGGCAAGAGCCGAGTGACAATAAGATTTCCAATCCAGTCTTTCAACATCAACATTAAGTCATAAGCCAGAGGACATCTTCTGACCAGTAGAGCTCCTAAGATCCGTTTATTGCGGCACATTGACTGCCCATACAAGCATAATTTACTCGCACATTGCGTCTGCTCAACTCACTAACGGCTCATCCTTATGTTTGAGCCACTCTTATCGAAGACTCTATTAAGTTGGCTGGCGCAAACCAGCAAGGCCGAAATCCATCTGCGCAAAATATTATGCCGACGCAGTCTCGAGCTTCTTCTTCGCAAGACCTCCGAGCTTCTCGGCAGCAGCTCCAAGACTCCTCGGATCCGCCCCTTGTATCATCTTCTGACCATTCACAGCGACTTGACGGCCCTCCTTGAAGAACAGGAAGGTTGGCATGGCGGTGACGCCATGTGTGCGCGCGACGTCTTGTACATGGTCGACGTTGACCTTGGCGAAGGCAAGCACGCCATCGACGGCATGTTGACCGGCCAGCTTTTCGTAGACGGGCGCGATGGCCTTGCACGGTGGACACCAGTCAGCGTAGAAGTCCACTGCCACGTATGTTGTTGATGAGAAGAGCAATGCGAGCTCGCTGCTGGAGGTGATGTGCTGAATCTTGTCGCCCATTTTGCTCGTCTTGTTGGGATTTCGTGCTTGGCAACTCTTCACCAAATATGTTTTTATGGCAGATACGTTTATTTTTATAGCTCTCACCGGATCTCATGTACTCGGGAAAGTGGTAAAAAGGTCTAAATAGCTGGAATAAAATCGAAGTCGGATGAGCGAGTGTTTTCTGGTTGATAACAGGCGGCAATTGCGGGATTGGGCTCGAAGTTGCGAGAAATTGTCAGCTGACAAAGCAGGCCGCATCAGGGTAGCTCTCAGCTGAATGCATCTGGCAGCAGCTGCTTTCGGTAATTTTCATACACCCACTAAGTTGTTAGCCCCGACCCAGTTCGTTATAAGGATATTCAAGATAGAAAAGACTTTAAACATAATTTTAAGGGAGAAGCCTACCCCTTTTTACCCCTGAAGTAAATAAATAAACCGCCCTTCAAAAGCCTCCCGGGGTATTGGCGGCTGCTTGTTGAGGACCAGGTCTAGGCAATGAGTAATTGATGAGCAAAACCTTCATATTAGGTCCAACTTAGGGCAATATGATAAGAGATAAAGTGAAAATTACTTTTTGAGGTAGTTATGAAACAAGTCACCAAGCTGTATTCCGCGACGGGGAGGGCGAATTTAATTTAGTAAGCAGTTAATCTTATATCTGTCAACTTCTAAAGAGCGTCTAAAGGAATCTACATATATCCAACCCAGGATAGCACTAAACAGGAATCCAACGCAGATTACAAAACGGTTATTTAATCCCTAGTGCCAAAATCAAGGGGATAACCATTGAGATTTACGATCTCATTATATCTTCTTGTTAAAACCATATCCCCCGATTTGTATCCGTGTTACGAGAAATAACAAACCAGAAACTGCAATAGACAAACCGCAGAAGAGCTTCAATCCGTGATATGACTCTGCACCCTCTGTCCAGCCTTTGCCAATGAGCAGGCCAGCAATGGGGTTCCCAATCAAAGCTGCAATAGAGACCATGAAGAATGTTGTCCCGACCCGGAATCCTATCTCCTCAATGGCAGATATCTTCCCCACAAGGGCGGGTATGACGGCGTTAAAGCAGCCAAGTGGCAAACCGAAGCTGAAGAGTGGAAATTAGAACTAGCCAGGTATATTGAAGAAACCGATACATACAGGGCAGTAAAAGCGATTATTGCATTGGTATTGGCAGCAGCTGGGATCCAGAGCGCCAGTACAAGGATTGCGCCGTAGAGCATGAGGGCCGTGATCGTATTAAAGGCCCCTACGTGGTCACCGGCCCAGAGGGGCACGATGCGACCGATGATTCTCCACGTCTACTATCAGCAAGGGCTCGTGTAAAGGGGGTAGGTAGTGGTACGTACGAGCTAGCGTTAATAATAGGTAACAGATACGTGGCTAGATTTGGCGAGACATTGGCAGCCTGGGCGGAAACTTTGAGGTAGTTGAATGGAATGAGAGTCCCTAGCATGCCGGCGAGACAAGCCAGACTATTCAGCACGAACGCCCGATCCTTGAAGGGTCTAGAGAAGTTGGCAAGATTGAATGGTTTGGGCTTGTGGTCAAGCCTAGACCGAACAGTTAAAATGGCGATGATCTGTATACCTAGAATTAAGAACCCCATGGCTCTGACCGTCCAAGGGAAGCCAATTCGTTCCACTAGCCGATCAAAGAATATGCTATTGATAGTTAGTTCGTTATAGAGGAGATAAAAGTGTTGGAAGCTCGGGTGCCGGTCAAAGTGCATATAATCTCACTTACGGTAGTATGACTCCCCCTACTCCAGATCCAGATGATGCTATGCCAAGGGCTAATCCCCGTCGCTTTAGGAACCATGTTGAGACTGAATTGACCGATCCGTGAAATATCATGCCCATGCCCAGGCCACAGCTGACAGACTGGGACAGGAATATTTGGTAGTATTGAGTCGACGCGGATAACGTGAAGAGCCCAAGGATGATGAGAGCCGACCCAAGACCGACTAGAAGGTGCGGGCCATGCCTATCAAAGAAGACACCAGCAAATGGAGCCGAGGCGGATACGAAGAAAGCTTGGATCGAGAGAATCCATGAGATCTCGCTCGGGGTGTATTTATGAAGGAAATTCGCCTCATAATAATCTTGAAAAACGCCGATACTGGTCACGAACCCATAGGATGAAAAGAAACAGGCCCAAGCCCCTAGAACAACGAGCCAAGCGGATAAACCACCGTCCGGAAACGGTGACTTTGGAGGAGGGTAAGAGATTGTCGCCGAAGGCGTGTCTGAAGACTTCTCCTGTTCTTTATCACTGCACTCAGGCACCGAAGGTTCTGATTCGAACCCGGCCTCTACTCCGAGCTGGTTTTGATACTGCAACATATTAAAAAAAATCTCGATTATCACGTAGCAGCTCGAGGAGGGGTTCAAATGTCCCATGCGACTCGCTACTAGTGCCTTCACTGATCGCTCTGAGAAGAGACGAAAGAAACCAGCTGAGTACCAAGGTATAAGTTTCTAATTCGCACAAGACTCACACAGGCAACAGCACTGACAAGAACCAACTGCCTAGGCTAGTATGGTCCCGATTGTCGTTCAACATGGCTGGCATTCTAGGTTGCGATTGGACAACGACCATGGTCAACACTCCATCTTATGATGCGTGCGTTGAGGGTTATTTCCGTAGATTTGTCATGGCAAGGTAAAATTCCACCCTCTGCTTTACATCTATCCATAATCCATGCGGAGCCGAAACCAAGGGACGATGCAGTTTGGCGGTGGCGTGGACGATCGGGTGAGCCGCCAAATACGGACCGTGGTTCCCTGGTCCGCCCCCCTGAGCCGAATGTATCGTCGTGAGCGGATGTCCGCCGCACTTGATTGGCCAACAATGAGGTGTAGGGGCGTGCCGAACAGAATGTAGTAATTAATGACATAGTCTAACAATTGTGTTGCATCACTGCCGAAAATGTGCTCACCGTGTAGCTTAATTCTTGCTAATTTCTACGCCACGAAGAGAGCTTACCGAAGCTAAGCTTTGAGCCCCCTGGTAGTCCCTGGTCAGGGACTCCGGAATGCGAACGACCAATCCGGGGTCTCGAAAGCTTGGTCGCCTATTCAAGCCAGTCTTGGCAATCGGCATATTTTGCGCCTTAAACGGGAAATTTACGTGTCATCAAACGGTGTTTTTGAGCAACATGCATGTGCTATCTATACCCTACTGCATAAGACCAATCAGTTTCTTATCAGTCATTCCTAGCGGTAGCAAAGAAAACGAACCCCCTAAACACGTCCCTTTACAAGCACGAACCTTTTAGCCCTGTGATACAAGATAAACAAAGCAGACCTTGATAAATGGATAAGAGCTGTCTCCTTATGCAATAACAACAATATGTCAATACCGAGACAGCCAGCAGCGTGAACTAAGACACTTTATACTCAATGACGTGAATGGCTGAAGTACCTAATTGTATGAAGAGAGAGAATTGTAGCAATGAGATCAAGTGTTTGGTTACTGGCTGGATTGCGAAATATCTTGGTTTTGATCACTGACCATTAGAATTTAGACCATCCTTGAAGCCACGCTGACCTGGTGACAGAAACCCCAAGTACAGGAAGGATATAAACACTTGTTGCGCAAAGGCAACCCATCTAATTCATGTAGCTGTATATTCATTGTGGTGATTTGTTACAGACCATTGGTTGGCTTTAGCGTGTAGGTCGATGCAGGTGACCGATATTAAAATAAATGCCGTCTGAATGGAAGGGCTATGCCCATATTTATTGCCTAGAAAGTAGAAATTATGCCCACGGATTAAAAGTTAGAACATCATCGCGGCTCACCGCCCTTCAAGACAAAGCAACCAACAAATAGTACGGTGCACTGTATTAGCAGCACCCACACATTCACAACATATGTGAAAGGCACCTCATACATTCTATCCCTTACATTCAGAACTGAGATACTTCATAACGCCACTTGCTCACCATGCCTACCCCGTACAATCACGACCAACACGCATTAATGGACGAGACTGATAGTGCTGGTGAGCGTCCTAAACATAACCCACACCGAGGTGGCAAGCCCGGAGGGAGTTGCAACCGGTTTCCACGCGGATTGTATCTGGATAAAGAGGCACTCTGCGGAGTAGGCAATCTTGAGATCTGTGGTTTTAGCGGATTTATGCATGCCCGGTGCCCCTGGGCTTCGACTGTCCCGTGTTTGTGCGGCCGACATAGTCTGCACGTCGACTCACTTATTGTAGCCGTGGATGGCGCTTGTCCGGGCAATGGATCCGATCGTGCCACCAAGTCCGCCTGCGGAGTCTATTTTGGCCCTGATATGTCGGAGAATCTAGCTTTTCGAGTACCCGACACTCCTGAATATTCGCACACGAGCCAACGCGCAGAGCTTAGCGCAGCTCTAGCTGCAATTCAAGCCAGTCACATATACGTCTACGATGGCGGACAGTGGCCCTGCGACGATTGTGTCACGCCCTGCACAGTTATCCATTTGGTAATCAAGTCGGACTCTGCGTATCTTGTCAACGGCATGACAGCGCACGTCGAGAAATGGCGAGAGAATGGGTGGCGCACGACCAAGAATACTGCAGTGAAGAACCAAGACTTATGGACCCGGTTGTACGATCTCGTTCGCTTGCTCTACACCGACAAGGGAGTATCAGTCGACTTTTGGCTTGTTCCGCGTGACCAAAACAAAGACGCCGATCGTTTGGCCAATTGGGGTCTTGAGGAACTAGTCTAGATTATCTTGTTCGGTTGATGGTTTTTCAGATGGATTCTGTTTGAAGCCGGATTGAGGGCACACGTTAATGAGAACGGTGTGGAGGTATGACAGGTCGCCAGCCATCTCGCTTTGGTCTCATAATTAATTACATGAGATTTCATCACCAAAAACAAACCTGGGAGGGGACTTACACAGGAAAAAAAAACATATAATGATAATGTCTTTAGAGACAACCTCGAGGGTCAAGAACAATTACAGGCCAACTATTACATAATAGAGCTAAGTTTTCAGCTACTAACTTAATCGTTGGGGTAACCTTGTGTTCTGTTGTTCTCTTATTAGAGTAATTATTTTTGAGCCTCATTTTCAGGGTCTGTGCCAAGATGTTGTAGCGATGTAAGTATGGTGTCCCAGAAGACAAGGGTACGGAAGCTGGGCCAGTTTAATAGGCTAATGAGCACTTCCACTCCACTTAGCACAGCGTTCTCGGGCACTGCCCAGGGCACTCTGGTAGTGGTATAGGACGCTGCATTTTCGGATCTTAAAACCTCCAACCCCAGAGGTTTCTGTACTAAGTACACAACATTTGCATTTAAGCGATTGACCAAATAACTTTAATTTCATAAAAAAATGATATTACCTCAACGCCAGGAAAAAGCCTACAACAAAACCTCCAAACTCAGACGGAAGAAAACTAGCTAGAATTCCAACGAACACTCATATCCGTACCCCAACACTAATAGTGTGGTCGCACTATGCGCTCTTAAACACCGCGATCATGTCTCAACTGGTGTGGTCGCGTAACCCTCCACCATACTAGCCGGCGATGCTACAATGACGCGATAGATCTCTGATTCTTTATGCAGACTAGACGACCAATCAACAAACTGATACCCGGCCTTGCGCAGCTCTCCCTGCCAGTGAGTCTCGGGGACCAGGACATGCTTGCGGTTGTCCTCGAACAGCCACCAGCCCTCGAGCAAGCCGAAGACAAGCGAGAACCACGGCAGGTTGCGGGTGAGCTCAAGGAGACACACGATGCCGGACGGCTGCAACATCTTGCGGATGTTGGTCGTCGACTCGACAAGATTCCTCGTGGCATGAATGCAGCTCGCGCCGAAGATGATGTCGAAGGCCCCGTGGAATTTCTTCTCGGGCTCCTTCTCCATGTTGATGACCTCGAACTTCATGAACGGATACTTTGAGAACCTCCTGCGCGCCGCAGCCACTAGCGATGGCGAGAGATCCGTGAAAGTGTAGGTGAAGTTACGGCCCGTGGCTGCGAGCCTTTCGACGAGATGTTTAGTAGTGCCACCGGTGCCAGCGCCAAGCTCGAGAATGCGAATCTCTTGGCCTGGTGCCATGCCCTGGACTACGTCTACAAGATACTCAGCGAAGAGTAGGTTGCACATCTTGAAGATGGGTGAGTCGGTGTATACATTCTCCCATAGAGCTCGAGAACCAGCATTCTTGAAGAGAAGCGCTATGGGATCGGCGGCGCCAGAGAGACAGTCTCCTAGCCGATGCGCGGTGCAGTGCAGGAGCTTCGTCTCGGATTCATGTACTGAGAATTTCGAGAGACGCTCATGTAGGGCTAGGGCAGACTCAGTAGGGGTAGGTTTCGCCGTACGAATGTAGCTGTCGTCATCCGATGTGAAGATGCCGTACTCGATCAATATATCGTACAGTTCAGCCACGAGTTTCTTGTGCTGGGGGACGAACTCGAAGGGCTTCGCCTTCTCTCCCTCTTGTAACTCGGCAGGTGAGCAGCCTAGTGAGGCGAAAGCCTCAACGATGTAGGCGATGACGAGGTCCATTTGCAACGGGAAGATATCTCGGAAGAAGTTGGTGAAGCCCGTCTCCTCCACCTGCTTGGTGATCGAACGATTCTTCAAAAATTTCTTCTGGCAAACTTCAGCAAATGAGCTTTGAGTAGATAGTTTCTCGCCCTGAGTCTCCTGGCTATGGTCTTCTTCCCCGTCTATGAGAACACACAGCGACCGTACATCGGCCAATTCATGGAAGTCCGCCGGTGTAACTGTTGTATTGAATCGCTTATTGGTTTCGGCGATTACTTCAGTAACCATCAGCGAATCGATGCCGATTTCATCAAAGGTAGATGTTGGAGAGATCTCGCTAGGAGATATCTCCATGACCTCGGCTAACATCTCCTGTAGTCTTCCTAGTGTCGGGCTCTGAGAGGCTACTGGTCGCAGTGCCTGTTCTTGCTCATCCACAACAGTTTCCAGCGGTGATTCTTCATCAGAGTAGATTTCGTTTAGATCTCTCGGCAAGTCAAGAGACTCTAGCTTGGCTTGTTTGCTGATGGCCGACGCAACGTTGTGCGCTTTCTGCTGGACAGCCTGGAATGTCGCGCCCATGATGACAACAGCGACTTCTCTAGATTTCGAATCATAGACAAAAATATCTGCAACAAAAGTATTCTTGTCACCAATCTCGTGTTTAGAATAGACTGTCCAGGATTGGTTATTCTTCCTTTCGGAAATGAATGCTGCCGAAAACACGATTTCTTCGACGTGGACGCATGCGAATCTTCCCTTCTCGGATCGACTTCTCGCAAGACAGTTAAGTTGGATAGAGGGAACCAGCAAGAAGTTCTCTAGCGCTATTGCGTCGCATGCGAGGGTATCTGTCTTTAGGAAGCCGTTCTGGGAGAGCGAGACGGTACCGAGGGCGTTGTAGCCTGAGGCAGTTATCGAGTTTACCCCGCGGTAATAAGGAGCGTAATCAATTATATTCGCAAGCAATTCGTATACCATTGGGCCACTAACAGAGGAAGCCCGAGCACCCTCAAAATGGCCTGCTGCGTTATACCCTGTGAGACGCTTGATCAGTCTCAAGCGCTCTTCGGTGATAGGGTCTTGAGCCGAGACCAGCTTGATCAAACCGCCCGCATGGACGGAGGCGCCAGAAGCTTTATGTCCGCTGAAGACCCGGAAATCCCAAGCTCGGTCGTGCTTCTTGGTTAAAGTCACATGAAGGGAATCAGTTGAGCCTGACTGAAAGGGTGTCCTGATAAACAGATCGTGGACTCGGGGTAGCCATTGCTGGGCCTTGTTTCCAGTCGCGGATTTGATTGCCGCAGCAGCTATCTCGACATAGGTGGAAGCGGGGCATATGCTCTGGCCCCCTACCACATGACCATTTACTGCTAGTTGGAAGGTGAAATGAGACGTATTCACTTCAAATGTAGCACTTTCTGCATTGAGTGATCCAGCAGTAGCTTTAAGTAGAGAGCTGGTAGGGTACGCCGTTTCAGTCATCGTAGCAAGTTTAGCTCCCCGAGCGCTTTGCTTGTATTCAATCCAATGGCGCGGTCTCTCGAATTGGTAATGAGGAACGCTCATATACTTCCAGTCGCCCTGCTGAGACTTATGAAACTGCCAGAATTGAGCAGATGATCCAGCTCTCCAAAGTTCACAAGTCGCTTCTGCGAGATTGGCCAACGCGGACTCGGAGCCGAGATTCAGGGGCAGGAAGACATTCTCTGTTTTCGCAGCGGCGGGCAGGGCTCGCCGAGCCATTGGCACAATGAACGAACCGGTTCCGGCTTCTAGCCAAATGGCAGACTTGGATTTCTGGTGAATCCGCTGCACTGCATCATTGAAGTACACAGGCTGGCGGGAGTGAGATGCAATGAGCTCTGCAGTGACCGTTGACCATGCGCTACCTTCAGAGCAAGTTTCAACTCTGATATTTGGTTGTCGGAATGAGATGGATTTTGCTAGTGCCTTCAGCTCGGGAATGGTTTTCTCGATTATATGAGTGTGATATGCGTGGGTGTTCTCCAAGGCCCGTGTTTTGACACCTAAGACAGCACACTCCTCTTCAAGTGTTTTGGTAGATAATTCTTTTCCCCCAACAACAAAGCTGCTAGGTCCGTTGTAGCAAGCAACTTCGACATGGCTGTCGGCCTTGGAGTTGACGGACTTGATAATCAAGTCTAGATCCTTTATATCGCACTCCAAGGAGATCATCTGGCCACTTTCAGCACTGCACTTCTCTTGCAGCAGGCGAGCGCGACCCGAAATGAGTCTCAACCCGTCTTTCAGGGAAATGGCGCCAGCCACCGTGAGTGCCGTCAGCTGGCCAAAGCTATGTCCCAGCAGGGTATCGACTTCGACTCCGCTATCAATCCAGGTCATTGCTGTCGCGTATTGGACGGAGAATAGCATGCAGTGAAGGGCGGTAATGTCGTCCACTGGCGTGTTCTCGAATACCCCGGGGAAAATGCTGTCCAGCCCCAGAGAACGGCAAGCAACGTCACATTGATCCTATGAAAGGGGGGTTAGTGACATAGATTCACTCCAGCTCAAGTCAAGATAAATATCGACTTACTATGTAGGTCTTCAACAACTTGGAGCTTTCATAGACAGCTTTAGAGAGTGTAACTGTTCGCCCATTCTGACCTCCGAAGCATAGAATGACTGGCTGCCTGTTGTTGGCTACGACGCGAGAGCCGGCTGATGAAATTGTTTTCAATTTCTCAGTAAGTTCTTCGTTGCTAGTAGCTGTAATTGCAATCCTATGAAGAAAGTCGGTATTTTGTTTTCGTGCAATATTAAAGGCGGCATTTGCGAATGGCTCTTTGGTGCCTGAGAGCCACCTCCTAAGAGCGGTGATGTATAGGGACAGGCTCTCCTCGGACTTGGCGGACAGTAGCAATGGATAAGCTTGATTGCTACTGCTGGTGCTCTGACCGGACTTTGAGTTGGACTCCCGTACCACGAGAGCTGCATTACTGCCAGCAGCACCATAGTTAGCAACGAGTGCTACATGCGGCCCTTGCCAATTTAAGTTGTTTTGCGGGATCACGATCCTCTTCGAGGGATTGATTTTGGGGTTCAAGCGTGAGAAGCCGGCTTGTTTCGGTATGATGCCGTGTTCCATCATCAAAAGACACTTGATCAGGCCAGCGACGCCAGAAGCAGATTCAGTATGGCCAACATTGTCCTTCACAGAGCCCAGGTATAAATCGTTCTGGGAATCTGGGTCTTCGAATGTCATCTTGACACTCTCATACTCAATTGGATCACCTACAGGAGTGCCTAGAAGCCATTAGAGAGTTTCATCTTAGTAGAAGAAAAGGCAATCTACTCACCAGTCCCATGTGCTTCCACATATGTAACATCTGTCGCATTCATGCCACTCCTGGCTAATGATTGCTGGTAAAGCTTATATTGAGATCCAGAGTGAGGCACCTGTATAGCGCTGCAATTTGCACCTTGGTTGACGGCTGAGCCGGCGATCACTCCCAGTACCAAATCGCGATCTGCAAGTGCAGTAGAAAGACGTTTCAATACCAGGATGCCCGCTCCCTCTCCACGGCAATAGCCATTTGAAGATGCGTCAAATGCCTTCGAAGCTCCTGTTGGACTAAGGAACGATGCCCCGGCAAGGTTTTGGAACATAGAAGGGCTCGTGATAACATTGACTCCACCAGCCAATGCCATCGAACAATCCTTGGCAAGAAGTGACTAACAGCAATTAGCACAGGTATTAAAGATACAACAAAAGACTCAAAGGATGAGAATCTCCCGGCACTTACCTGACATGCAGTATGAATAGCGACAGCCGCAGATGAACAAGCTGTATCAACCGTAACGGAAGGGCCCGTAAGACCGAACTGATGGCTAAGCCTTCCACTGACGAATGCCCTCAGCGTGCCGAGAGCAGAGAATGCGGTAGCGTCCTCAGACTCGACATTATCTTCGTAGTCTACTGAGAGAACACCAAGGTAACACCCTACATCCTCAGGCCGGTGGCTGTTTCGATAATATCCCGATGACTCCAGGGCTTCGTACGCGACCTGTAATGCAATTCGCTGCTGAGGGTCCATGGACTTAGCTTCGCGGGCTGAGAGACCGAAGAACTTATGATCGAACGTGCTAACGACATCATCGCTGAGGAAGTTCCCCCAGTACTCTAGGTTCTTCGCACGATCTTTGCAGTCTGCCGGGTTGAAACGGGCTGGGGAAATCTTGCCAATGCCTGTCTTTCCCTCGCAAAGGAGATCCCAAAAATCACTTGGCGAGTCCGCGGAAGGATATCGACAGGACATTCCGACGATTGCTATCTCGTCTGTCCAGCGATCATCGGGATCGATTTGAGAAACTTCGGCTTGGGACAAGAGGCTAATATTTCTCCTGGTAGCCATCGCCCTAGGGACGAAAGAGCCCTTGCCAATGGGTAGTAGGTTAATAGTGGTACCTTTGACTGAATTCACGCCATTCTTCACAACTTGGTACCAGTGGGCGCGGTTGCAGAGTATCGTCCTGAAAGCAACTTCATGAAGGGGCTCAGTCCCAATCATCTGAGCATTCGCATTAGATCTTAGGGGATATACAAGACTATCCCTGTATCGGAGCTGAAGATTGTTTTTGACTTCTACTGCGCGGATAAAGGCTTCCACGACCTCGGTGTGTCTTTTGCTATGGTATGCGCCGTTCAAGCCTATTTCTTTTGCGGTGACACCGATTTGGCCGAGTTGCTCTGTGTATTTGGGAACGTCATCCTCGGGGACCGTAACTGTCACACTCTTTTCATCGGTGATACAAGAAACGAACGCCTAGAATACCGCATTATAATCAGTAGGGGAAGAGTATGAGGGGGGCTCACACGACATACATCAGAGAATAAGTCCAGACAAGTATCTGCTTGCATCCTCGCTTTATCCGTCTTCCAACGGATCGAAAGAGACTTCAGGCCATCTGTACGGGATCGGAGATCACCCTCAATAACTGCTCCAATACACGCAGCTAACCGAATGCTGGTGGCAAAGTTTTGTTCAAAGGCCTCCCAGTCCTTCGACGAGGCTATTGCTGCGGCAGACAGGAACCCAAGGCAGAAACCTTGGACGCCTTGGAGCTTAGGTAGACTGCATGAAGTTTGGGTTGATTGGCTCGGAGGAACGCGTCCCAGCAAACCAGCTAATCGTATGAACTCTACAGCTTGATATGCAACTGTAAGAGGAGCCAGATGGACATTTGAAAGAGCTGTGGGGTCTGGAATACTCTTTCCCGAGGCAAAGTCGGCAAGTTCTTGAAATTGCTCTAACCTCGAGACGAAGGGGGAGATTTCCGTTGACTGGAGAATGGGCAAGATGGAAGGAAGGTCCGTTAATGCGCAACGAAGAAACACAAGCGAAGCATTCTCCTGTAGCAATGCTTGTAATTCCTGAAGACTCTCAGACGTCCAGGCTGTGACGACTGGGCCGAACAAAACGCAGTTCGACTCTAAAATGTGAGCTTCCGTCATTGTGAGTTGAAGGTCCTATAGCTTGAGACAGCGGACTATAAATGACAGAGAATCATAAAATGTTGAATGATACATAGGGATTCGAGAAGTTGTATGACTTGTTCTATGCGATATTTCTTGCGAAGCTTCAACTTATATGTAATATTATGCCTTGCGGGCCGACTCTCTCCAGCCTGTCGACCTTGGGTAAGCAGAACCTACCTAGGTATGGTAACAAATCTAGTCAATACCTAGTACTTCGATACATTGATTAAAACTTATCTCTATTAACGAGACAGCCAAGGCCACGGTGTCCGAGCATACAGGTTACACTATGCTCAAACCTGCATCAACTTCGTGGATTATCCAACTAGTTGCCTATCTTGTTATCAAAGTGTTTTTAGACTCTTCTAGGCGAGAGCTAGCGCTATGATGCTGTATATCATAAGAGTCTCGCAATGTAAATCGTTGTCATTAGTACCTAACTTGAGTAGCTGTGAGCCGCAGGGTCCCGTGCAGTACCGGACTGGGCAATGTAACGGACCGACTTACCTTACATAGAGAAGTGTGAAGGTGGCCACGCATGTGAGTCACTAGAAGTACACTCTATGTATTTTGCCTCCTAATCAGATTTAGTATGATGTAACGTAGATCCTGCGTCCACCTCTTCTATCACCACTTCACCCCTAATCTTAGCCGTCTTTTTTACGTTTCTGTGAATTTGCCTGTAGCAAACCGTAAACTCGGACCATAAATACCCGAGTATGACATCGTAAGTAGCAGCTAGTCCTAATGGGTCTTCTTAGCTTGAAAGATATATTTACATGTAGGAGGCGTTACACGCCAAGGAGATACTATGGTTGCATATCGCTTACCTCAGAAACGCCAATCAACTGAACATCCCTCTACATGCGTTCTTGGTCCACAAATCTATACATCGACAAACAATTCTACCACTACAGATCTAAAATCGAATAGTAAACTTCACAACTTCAACAACCGGAAGCTATAACGACTCATAATAAGTTGGGTAGTGAGACAATGTCCATCCTATCTGATATGCTGGGCCAGCAGTACGACCTCACGGTCCTAAAACATCTTCTCGGATCTCTTTCTGTAGCGTTCATCTTGACATTTACGCTGCGCGCGTTCTTGTCATGGAATCGTCTACGCCACATCCCCGGTCCTCTGCTTCCCAGCTTGACAAATCTCCCACGTGTTTTCTGGGTTAAGACAGGACAAAGTCAAGAATGCTACAAACAACTACACGAGAAATACGGTGAGGTCGTTCGATTGGGACCAAACATGGTTTCAATCAGCAATCCTGAAGTTATACCAATTCTGTATCCTACTCGTCCAGGCTTCCCTAAGGTAAGATAGTATAACACAGCGTCTATCATGCTCGCCGACTGAAAATATGAGTAAACAGAGCGACCTTTACGCAACTCTACGGCCATATTCCCGCGATAACAACGGATTGAAGGTCGTTTTCAATACGCAGGACGAGAAATTGCATAAGCAGATCAAGAGTCCTATCGCTCCTCTATACTCTCTAACGAACACAGTCACATTTGAACCTTTGATTGATGAAGTACTCATATGTTTCGAGGAACAATTGAACAAGAAGTTCTCGGGTACTGGTGCTACATTCAATTTTGGCGACTACTTACAATTCTTTGCATTCGATGTAATGGGAACGTTGACATTCTCTAAGAGATACGGCTTCTTGGAAACAGGCAAAGACGTACACGGGATATTGGCAGCTATTTGGAGTCATTGGAAGGGTTCCGCGGTGGTGAGTTTCGCGATTCTGAAGTTTGGATGGCCGCTAAAACCATGCAGGTTACGCAAATAACATGGGCCGACCCTATTGTGAGCCGCAATAGATTCGTCCGCGCTTTTCGAAAGACCGGAGGTATGGCGATTATTGGCTATATTGACAGCGTTTTAAAAGAAAGAGTTCGCGAGAGAAACAGTATCAGGAGTACAAAGGGGAAAACTTCTGGTGGCACCCCCATTTCAAAATCTCGGCATGCGGATTTCCTGGACCATTTCCTCACGGCCAAGGAAGAGAACCCGGACCTCCCACCATGGTAGGTTCCACTAATTGTTGTTTTGGTTTTGATTTTATCGATTACGTATTGACGTAATAGGGCGCCTACTGCATGGATGTTTTCCAATGTCCTCGCAGGATCTGATTCAGCTGCGACAGTAATACGGACTGTGATGTGGTATGTCTACCCGAATTCCGCTCCCTTTCCTTTATGTCGTTATCTAAGTACACTCTACGAAACTAACACTTCTTAGTGAGTTCCATATCTAGCAGTGGAGTTCTGCAGAGCTCTCTCACAAGGATGTTCTCGTCTTTCCGTCAGCTGCAGAGACTAATGGTTGAACAGACAATCTACTGTGTAACCCAGATACCCTGGAAAAGCTGTACCAGGAGCTTTCTGGCGCGGGGGTCTCAATGCCGTATCCAAGGTGGGCCGAGGTTTGCAACCTACCTTACCTTGATGCATGCGTGCAAGAGGGAATCCGCCTGCACCCCCCATTCTCGTTTCACTTCGAGAGGGTCGTTCCGCGGGGTGGAATCGAAGTACTCGGCAAGTTCCTTCCAGAAGGGACTGTAGTCGGCGGTAACCCTTGGGTAACAAACCGACACGAGGGCACATTTGGACGCAACCCTGATACGTGGAACCCTGAACGATGGCTAACAGGGGGAGACGCGCATCGAAGAGAACTGGAGAAAATGCTTCTCACTGTTGGTCTTTCCAGTTCTACGCCTTCCATTACACTAAGCCACGCTAATAACCCTAATAGTTCGGTGCTGGGAGACGAGTTTGTCTTGGCAAACATATCGGCATTCTAGAGTTGAAAAAAGTAGTTCCGTTCTTGGTCATGAATTACAAGGTAAATTTTCCTAGCGCAGCCACAAGCTTTTTCGAGGCCAAGAAACTAACCGGTCTGTGATATAGATGCAGGTGGTGGACCCTGAAGCATTTAGAGCCGAGAATGCTCTATTCTTTAGGCAGGAAGGGTTCTTTGCTAAGCTTGAGCGGCACGCATAAAATGACTATGCGCCCGGAAACATGGGTGGGTCATGTCTACGAAAGAATTAACAAGCCTACATGTAGTGCCAGATTATAGAGATCAGTATACCGTTCAACACGGTTTAATGCGCAAGTTGACTTGATATCACAAATGCTTTGCCACATCCATTAACATGTTTGCTTATCTTTCAATGAATAAATATTAACCAAGGAAATTTAGACACCTACCAACTATATATAGTAACCCCATCCAGGTACTTGCAGAGCCCCGGGTGTTGACGTGGGATGTCATATCGGGCGGTAAATGATACAGAGATGGCCCACTTCCAGTGAAAGGGTTGTTGTTGGGTTACTCACGTGTCGGCTTATGGCGGTTTTTGTTTTATCCCTCTCACACTGGTGGAGAGGGTTTGCTATTTTCGTATCTAGTCTACAACATGGACCCGCCGATCGACCAAAAAGAACAGACGATGTAATGCGGAGGATCCTTTAACAAAGTACAGATACAGTAAATAGAAGAAGATGAAGAATAAGCGGGAGTTTATTGGCGTTAGTTACGCGAAAAAGCTTATTGCTAAGGATGTAATACACTACGCATGCATACCGCGTAAGGACAAATAGACTAAGTTACTATAGCGTCTCGGCATATGTCAATTACCCCAGTTGAAAGAGAGTGTTTTTTTTCTGTAACACATCCTCGTTTCTGTGGGGCACCTCTTCAGCCGCAATGTGCCAGGGAGGAGCATCGTCATGCCCAGCATTACGCTGTCCGGTGCTACCCTTCGGTCTCTTATCCACTCAACTTACAGTAGTACGTGATGTATTAAGTAATCACTCCACTCCTTCGTATACACCGGATGTACCCCTATCTGCGATCAGGGAAAGCGTCGTCTGATCCGTGGTCCGATCCAGAGTCGTCACAGTTGCAACGGTACAAATCCCAGCGTCTTGGCGCTCTCTTGCTTTACTGATAATCTCGACAGAACCTTCTCGACTGCACGTATGATTGGTCTTCGGGCACAAGGAGTCTTCACCGCGGTAAAGAGTTGTTGACAATTACACTACTCACAGACTCTAAGTTGTGGATAAGTCTAATGCATGAATGCACGGCTTACCAAACCGAGGAAAACGATACTATCCTTGACACCCAAGAATCGTGGCGTAACCCCAGATATCACTAACGCAGTGGCTGCACCTAATTCTCGTTGCATATCGTGGCGTTGGGATCGCAAGTCATTTAATTCATGAACGGTCCGTATTCCCGCGTATGTTGCTAAGCGGGATAGCCCAGGTCTTATCAATTTATCTCTTTTTCTAATTGGCTGCTCAAAATGCTTTGCTATATCTCTCGCAACGTGAGCCAAGGAGAAAATATGTTCGCGTACTAGACTCGAACCTCGGTTATAAGTGATTATGCATATTCTGCTATTATGGAAGTACATCAGTCTTCTTACATTCGATTTGCAGCCTATCGACATCAGATATACACTCAAAAGCTCGTATCTATCGTATTAGCACCCAACACAGGGGGGGAGAGGGGGGGCTTACACTTATCATTATAGTATACTCTAATGATTCAGCCTCTTGACGTACGTGGCGGAGGGACAAAAGCCGTGTTCCCCTTTATTCCTACCGCTTAGCACTCGTTGCTGTGGGCCAGCCAACCTTACGCGCGCAATGAACCTCTCCTGCCAAGTTGACATAGTTGGTAATTCCAAAACTAGCAGACTCTCACCTATCCGTACGCGTAATTATCCCGTTTTCGGACACCGAAACGCCATGTAAAACAAGAGTTGGCCGAGGCACTTACCGGCACGGGCCGCCAGTAAAGACACCGCCACTGGCTAGTCACCAAGTCTTGTCTAATCTTGGCACCTTAATCGGTTGTTCTATTTGACTGACAGTTAGCCGCCCCATGCTACTAGGCAAACATTTTAGTACACCAAGCACCGTATGCACCTGAACGAAAGTGTCCGCCTTACACCAGTCTTCTGGTGGCTTGAACTGGCTTTAGATTTGATGCGGAGCACTTTCGGCGCATCTGACGGCTTGGCAATCTGTAGTTGTAACTAAATTAGTTGCAGGACCCGTAACCGGACCCGGCAAGCACAGAAATAAAGCTTCTAGGCTCATTACAATTGCCCGTTATCTCATTGTAATTCCCGGTTGTGAAATAGAGCTAACCCTCTATTAGTGAATGGAAGCGAAACACGTGTAGAGCTTTAGTAAGATAAGACCTCATCTTAGCCATTATGATGATCGCTTTCCGGCGATACAGAACCAACTATATTCTTGTACTTCACTTCCCAAGTCGATGTTCCCCACGACACCAAACTTCCAAATCAATGATGAAATTGGGCTTATCATGAATCAAGATGACTAAGATCAAGATGTGATTTCAACAACGCCTGACTCAATGCGTTTTTGTAAACTTTGCAGGTACGAAATACGTCGGATCAACATACATGGCTTACCATCCAGGACCTATCAGACTCTCGAACGCGTATATCCACCTACGGTCACCTCCGCTACAACCTGTTTACCAAATCCAGCAAATAGATAGCTATACTTTTCGGATCCGTTACTCTTTGCATATGCGGGCTCTGCGGGGAGACCGTATACGCCCCAGTTTACGGATCGTCTCTGCATTAGGCAGCGGTAACTGGGTACTGCATTGGGCAATCCAGGGAAACAAACATAAGCCTGTATCATCCTTGTTCGGTACCCTAGCGTCATATACTTGCCGGCGTTGACTAGGTAAGACACCCACATCCCGGCCTTGAAAGAAACCACCCGCGCATGCAGATTCTGCAGAGCCTCTATTGTACGATATGCAATGCTACAACGGTTTGCACTGCAGACTGACCTGGCGACCATCGTTCGATTCGTTCTATACATATTCCGGTTTATTCACGTGGCATGTACGCGAACCCCTTCAACGCTTCATGCTCTACTTCGGGTCTCAAGGGGGACACCTAGGTCCCGGACCTTATTGATATCTGGTCGGCCCCGCAGGTCCGCAGGGCCAAGCGCTCTATAGTAGTTTTGGGGAACCCTGACGCTATGCAACATTCGTTTCAAGCTTCCAACACACCCATGTCACTTAATAAGTGCGGAATATCTCAAGAAACAGATTCCGCGATTAAATTCACAGATCTTACCAAACATGAATCAAAGAATCTTACATAAATGACTTCATATTACTGTATAGCATAATAGGCCGATTAAAACCAACTAAACTGCCAAGCTGAAGAATGGAGTTCTCAGGTAACTCTGACATTGAAAAAGAAGTAGCTAGATAGGGAATGTTTTATGAATTTATTTATACACTAATCTATCTACTCACTTTGCAGTGACCAAAGAGAGTTAAACGAGTGACAATATAGCTGCCCTCAAGAACTCTGAATTGAAGCCAATCATTCCCCGCGCTTTATATCGTCCGAAATCTTCTCGGCTAAGAAGTCTATTTAAATGTTAGATCAGATATAGAGTCAAATACCTTTAGTTAGTTACGTGGTTACTTACAAACAGTAGATTGAGGGAGACCTAATATTATTAGCGATGCACTGTGCTAGGCCGTATATGAGAAAGCTTACCAGGAGGAAGGAATGGGAATGCCGAGGCATCGATAACACGCACTTGAACGAGAAATTAGCAACGTCTACTGAATAGGCAAGAAACTAAAGAAAACTTACACCCTTTGACGCCGTACACACGGGCATGGCTATCAACCACGGCAAGAGGGTCGCTGGCCTTCCCCATCTTGTTAGTTGATGCCGGGTGGGAGATGCTGTTGAAAGATTTCTTAAGATGCTCGTAGATCTGACTGTCAGTCTTCACACTAGACCCCGGGTAATACTCAGGGCCAATGGTGACTTTGTCCAAGACAGGTGCCTCAAGGATCTGTCGGACGCGTTTGAATCCGCCAACAACAAGCTCAACATCATGCTTGGTGGTGAGCCAGTTGGGGTTGATCAGCGGCTGGTCATGCATCGAAGGGGAAGCTATTTTAACCGTTCCTCGCGAGGTGGGGCACTGGATGGTAGCGAGCAGCGATGCGTACATGTACCCGTCCATTGGCGACGGTGGCACCGCTGTCCAGAAGTCCGAGATGTAAGCCGGTATAGTTGAGAACATGAATTCCGGCCAGTCAGAAGGAAGCTTCTTAATAATAGACAGCGTGTCTTTCGAGAAGCTTGCGGTGATGTCCTTGGGCAAATCGCCAAAGGCAACATAGTCTGCACCGGGGCTGGCCAATGGCCCAGTAGCGTTCTTGTTCCATTGCTCCTTGGCGTTGAGTTCGTTGTCACCATACTGGAGAGACGTGAAAGTATCAACATTAACACGGTATCCAACGCCGTAATAAACATGATCTTGGAGGTTTTCACCGACACCGGGACGGTCGGCAACCACCGGAACTCCATTCTTCTTGAGAAGCTTGGCGGGACCAACACCAGAAACTTGCAATAACTGAGGTGAATGATAAGCGCCACACGCCACGATCACTTCCTTGCGAGCCTTCAGTTTGTAGGTCTTGCCAGCAGTGGTGACCTGTACCCCAATAGCTCTCTTATTCTGGTCAAAAAGGACCTTCTCGCCAATACTGAGGTCATAAATCTTTAAATTCTTCCGAGATTTAGAGGGCTCAAGGTACGCGGTGGCAGCTGATGCGCGATGACCTGTCTTGATAGTGCTAACCGCCCAGGTGGAACCTAACAATTTGCCGTTGATGAAAGCCGCGGTATTCGTCAATCCCACCATGTCCACTGCAGCATTTGAATTTAGCTACTTGTTCAATCTAGATGGAGATCCTCACGAATAACTTACTCGCTTTGGCCACCCAAGTAGACCAGGGCGAAGCAAAGCTGGTATATTGGATATCAAGGGGTCCACCAACAGGCACCGCGGTTGCGTCATAAGATGGTGTCGAATTGGCTAGTCTCTCCTCAGCGAGCTCAGGGTTAAAGTTCATGCTCTTCTGGTAGTACTGTTTGGCTCGATCGTAGGTGTAACTTTGATCTCCTACTTCATCTGCCCATTGTTGCATCGCTCCATAGGAACTGTGAGTGTAAAGCACTACAGATAAATACGGGTTAGCAAAATATTCATTATCATCATTATCATCATTCAATAACCCAGAAGTATAATGAGACCTGAAAAATTATTAGAACGTACTATAATGCAAGTTTGATGAACCACCGAGCTATTATTAATTAGCAGATATTTTACTTTAGAGTCTTTCCAACGCTTACCCCTTTGCCTCGAGCGACGTGGACACTAACACCGCCGACTCCCTGTCTCGAATGTTAGCATCTTGTGTAGGCGTTAGGCTTAGAGCTTAGGGGTCTAACAGCTTGCGGTGTTGTCGTAAGTCCCCATTCGACCGCAGGGTTTGTTACATTGGCAAACTTCGCGTTGTACCTAGCATCATAGGCAGGGACTTGACTCTCATTACCAGCTACCTTCTCATACCAGGTGCCAGCTTCAATGAGAGCAACGGATACAGCAGGATCCTCCGAAAGTCTCGCGGCTGTTACAGTGCCACCAATACCAGCACCAACCACGATGTAATCATACTCGGCCTGGTACTTTGGAACTGTACCTGCGCTGCTCAGCGACGAGGATAGGGCCACAGCCAAAAGACCAAGCTTTGCTGCCATTTTCGATGATGCTCAACGATGGCTATGCGTCGAAGGTAAGGTAGATAACCGTCTTCAAAGGAGACCCGACGGTTTGAAGCTGAAGAAGACTTAATCTAGGAGAGTCTGTAGCTTTTATATCTTCCAAGGCCTTCCAAGGTCTTAGAAGCGCCATGGGAGACTTCCTAGTTCCAGCCATCTCTAGATTCTACCTAGCCAACTCATGATGATCCAGGAAGGATTTTGACTAAGTAAACTGCTCATGATCGAACGGTCGTGCCACTCACATAGTTCATTTTAGAAGAGGCGCCTGTACGGGGTCTTGGTATGAATCTTTATGAGACTAATTAGTATTACCCAAGGGAAAGCGACCACGAAGGAAGCCAATCAAGCGCTCCGGGCTGGTCGGGGAAGGACTTCATGGCGAGGCTACGTAACCGAGCCACAAAATCTATCCGTGCTTACGGTCAAGATGGAATCAAGCATTATTACTACTACGTATGTGCAGATCAACATCAACAGGAGAGAATCCCATGTCTATGAGCGTGGGGAATAATTAAGGGTCAAAGCTTACCGTAAACGGCCGAGCTGAAAATGCTGCTTGACTAGTCGCCGAGCACACGCTGGGGGCCGGCCCGGACTGGCTGGCATACCCGAGTCTGCAAGGTCCACAATGCTGGTGAAGTTATAGCCATTCATTTTCGTACCCATGCGAGGTGACCTAACCATGTGGCGAACCGTACCCAAGCCGCGGGTTCGAACCGCGGTCTGCAATGTGGAGCATTTCCCGGACTGCGAAACTCGACCAGGCCCCTGGCATGTACCGGTACCTTATGGTTCACAAAGTGCACAGGCGTCAGCGACCAAGAAAATGTAACCCTTTTTCTGGATTTGTACCAGTGTAACTGCTCCATACGGAATAAAACTAGAATATCTACTATACATACCGATAGGACAGTAGTAAGTCAGAGTTGGATAGAGATATAGAGATTCTACTTCTTGATTACAGTCCTTTACCTCGGCTTAAAATCAAGATATCCGTCTCATACGGTTGAGATAATTTGTCATAGAAGATTCATAAGTTTCCGCAAGAGGCAGTCAAGTGGCGGTCAAACGGTAGGGGACGCTGCATGTCAATCAGTACACACGCACCCCATGCCTCCAGTCAGCCATAATTTCAAGTCTACCTAGGTTAAGAATCAAAGTCACAATATTAAACAATCAAGGAAATCAGTATCAAATGCATCCAAACAAGCCGAAGAGCGGGGTAGTAAGGCTCGTTTGTAGTAGGTAGTCTAATGCCGAGCTTGAAGAAAGAAAGGGGTACAGTGTGAAGATAGTTCTAGATCCTGCTACAGCTTCTAGAAGTTTGCGCAGATTATGAACACCGGAAGCAAAAGTGTTTACCTTTTCGGCGTGACGAAGGCAATCTTAAGTTGCAAGGAAAAACCATCACTATATTAAATGCCTAGACATTTGTTGTGATGTGCCATGGACCACGGAAGGAAGAATTGGTTCATATCAGCTAATATGATGTAAACTATGCGGAAATCAAGTTTATGCTTATGCGTATCGTATGACGTATGTATACTAGTCCCTACACTACTGTGGATAATGAGCTAAACAGCAACACAGTATACTGCATTGGTATATTGAGTATTATTGTAATAACGTTTAGAGATTGTAACAAGCTTATGAGGTTGCAACTATGAGAGTCTATATGGGTGCCTGTGATGAACGCAAGTTTCTAGAATGAAGAATTTACAGCATATGAATTTTATTAAATTATTAACTATCTGCTGAGAAGATTTCTAAAAACACCAAAGTCCTTGTTGTTGCTATTAGTTTTGTTCTATCACGCAAGGCTACGCACAATATTACGTTGAACATTTACAATGGATCTTGAGGAACTGGATCTATAGGATGTGTTCCAATGTGTAAAGTAATTATATTGTCGTTCGTACAGAATACCTACAGCTAAGTGTCTGCCGTATACCTTTCATCCTATTTTTATGTCAGCCTTGACAGCCCAACCAAACCATCCGTTTCCCATGCTATTTGCTTCTATTGGCCCGATAGTTTGAGTTCTATCTAATAAGTTGAACAATATCAGAAGAGTGTTCTAAAACACCACAGCTAATAATATACTTCATACTTCAGTCTGTAGCGTTAGCCATCACATGAACCAAGAACAGTCCATGGAAGCAACCATCACCCTGGGGGGGTGGTATCTCACCACCCCCGACTTGTTACCGTAGCCTCGAATAACATCAATCAAAAAATCACCAACCGCTTTAGGTAGGTACTAAATAAGATTCATAACTCGCTAAGATATGCAGGTATTATATACTTTCGCTAATGCAACGAGATGATCTGCCGCAACAGCGGCTCGGTAGATGAACACTGTAGCCCTGTGAGCTATCCAAGCCGCTGGATCATTCCCTTTGGCTTGCATCATCGTTGCAGGGACAGCTAGCAATTTCAGAAGATCCCTACATGCCATGTGGTCTTCCCCTCAGTCCTCTACAGCGTACCCGGCTTTTCGGATATGGCAGCCATGGGTCAGGCACACATACTAGACTATAGATACCTGCTTAAGTACGTAATCCGAGTGAGATTTTCGACATGTAATATGAGTCTTAGAATCTCTAAGTAACCCTAATTCCTCATATTAATCTAGGTGTTCTTCCTCTCCCTCTATAGATTGTAGCGTAGTTGATTCCTACATCCTTAACATTGGTAACGATCGAGCTAGACAAATCACAATATCCGCTCGCTTAAAGCTAAGGTCATCTTAGCTATTAGACATTTTTATTTTATTCGTAGTCTCCATAAAGATTCTCCTAGTCACCCAGTTCTTGAACTTCACGTGGGACCACCACATGCTACTATAAACACCTATCACACTCCGCATGTTCTGTGACCATTTCGAGGGTTTTCAAATCAGATAGCTTCTAAACAACACAAGATTCTAACTCTTTAAGAATTCTCAATTAGTAATAGCTTAAGTGTTAAAAATTACTATACCCCTTTTAACTTGAAGATATCCAAACATAAACTGCCAGAATGGCAATTTCCATATCCAAATACCTTTAGACTTGAGATTAAAACCTCGCGATTTATCACTGTCAAAATTTGCAGAATTGACATGTCATAATGCTTAAACCTGTACAACAAAAAGTTTAATGTATGAAGAAGGTCAGTATACGAAGACGAAGATGGTTCAGAGCCCTTTGCGCAACAACAAGACTTTTAAGACATACCATAAGTTTAGCAACAGCAGAGGAGGGCCGTAATACAATGCACATGGTAATCTGCCCGTGAAGTTGACAATCGGAACAGAGTAAAACCTGAAAACCAGAACTGGGCGGGTTATTAGGGCTATATGCTATGTAGCCCCTTTCGGCGATAGGACTTAAACTCTTGGCATTACGACGCCCCCTGACACTGCCATCGTCTAACACAAGGCACCCAAAGAACTTCGGCGAACTGGAACCGTATGAGGGTTGCAGAGGATTGCTGCCTATTCACGGGTTCCAGGTATTTGTTCGTTTAGCTCTTCCGAGGTCGGGATGCTTGGAGTGCGTTTCCAGTATAAATAGGGGGATCCCCGTAAGACCGAGGCATATCTGAAAGCATGTGCTTAAACTGTCAACACTCAATATTATTGTTGTGTACAGACAAAATGAAATGAAACCCACGTAATCGATGATTTAATTTCTCATTCCTTCACCGTTGCCTTCTTTCCCTTCTCTCTGGGACGCGTCTGGACGGGGCTTATCAGTCTCTCTCGGCTGTAGATGTTAGGAACGATAACAGCAACTGCGAGACACGACTCGAATATTCTAGAACGACGCTTTAACTAAGTACATACACTGTTACTGCACAACTTCTTCTTAGGGTATACCGCTGAACCAAAATTAACTACCGACCAGCTACCCTAGTATTACCTCAACAGTTCAGTTTCTATTTAGGCCAAATAGAATCAACTCTTTTCCAAGCATTACCTTCAGAAGAGGTTTAATTGTTTTTATTGCAATTCCTTATATACTACTCCGTCCTCAATCCACGCGGTCTTCAAAAAATGAAGTGAAACGGTGAGTGTGACCTGTGCTGCGGCACGCTTAACAAAGTCCTGACCAGTTTTACTCTACCGTAGAACTATAATTACAGAATTGGGAGTCAAATGCACCCCCTATTATACGAACATCAACAATAAAAAGTTGTTCATGTCACAAGGCATAGAAATAAAGGGACTTTTGTATATGTATTAGCCTCACACGAAGCCTTAAGACCCTCGTGCAACAACAAGAGTCTATTGCCTACCATATACAGGGTTCGTGGTAGCTTATAGAATAATTAGCCTATTCTACATTCAAGATATATATTATTAGTTTATGAGTTGGTTTATTAAAGCTAGGAACATGACCAGCTAGACCACCTTGGGGCCGGCCTGAAGCCTAGTAACAAGTATATTCCGTGAGAAACTTGATTATTTTCACTCGCTCTTAGTCACTAATTGTTATATATAGGGTTGCATTATAGGAAATCGGCGGAGGTTCCTGCGATAACCCTCTTCGATACGATAATGCGACTCCATACAATTATATTCTCACAAACCTTCATATTCGCACAAGCATCCACACACCTCAAAGTCGCCCCTTCCTTCAAATACGCCGCTTTTATCAAGTACGAGTCTCTGGCTACAGGAAACTATTGAAAACTTATAGGCTGCTGCACAAGAGTCATCAGCACATCTGATCACTCTCGAGCCATTCGAGACATTACCGAGACATATCTGCAGGGGTATCATCATAGGGCAGAACAGGAAACGAGAGTTAACTCCCCTTCAATCTATATTCCAACAAGAAAAAAATCTAAATTTGGTATAGGTGTGAGAGACCACTGGGAGAACAAATAGACGAATAACCCAGGTTCAGCGTTCTCGAATACACTGCTCTTTATACGTTCTTTTCCCCTTTCCTTTCCCTACAACGGCCTGGTTTTTCCACCCGATCAATATCATGTGTTCCTAGTCCTTCTCTACGTAGCCAGTGCCAAAGGTAATCCAGATAGATATTACACGCAGCTATAACTCTAGAATACGATCGTGACGTCAAGGCTGTGACACTGATTGGCAAAATACAGTATGGAGTCGGTCTATAGACAAGGAAGGAATCCTGGGCTAGCCTTACACAAGCTTAATGTTTAATGTATGGCTTCCTATCATTTAAACATAGCTTCGTCACTTTCGTCTCGGGCGGCACAGATAGTACAAAGACAATTATTTGTTGACCCAAACGCTTTAAATCCGCGAGGAATCTCTACATTCTACTTATTATCCTTAATTTGGAACGCGTAATGGGTGTCATATCCAACGAACCGACATCTTATACTTTCTCCTTAGACGTCTAACACACTTTGACATGTACCTAGCTGTTACCTGGAAGACTATATATACACATCCTATGTACGACTATAATGGAAAATGCTATAACCTTACCCTCCTCTCTTAACTTTAGACCCAAGAACCACAACATATATTAAACATAACACTATGGTCGCTCAAGTTGCAGCGAATCAAGAGGTGATTCACCCAAACGCGTTCATTCTTCTTAGGTTAGTTATGATATTCATGCTGGTTGGTAGCTCAAACCGCAGCTTCCAAGTAATCCTGTAACACAGACGATAGAATCGACATGGGACTTGTCCATACCCGATCCTGATCAATAATATCCACGCCCACCGTAGCACCATGCCCCATGCACCCCCCTAGAATGAGCCATAAAAAGACAACTGTACAAGAAGCTACGACATTAGAAATAAAGAAAGCAATGGAGGGTATCGAGGTGCTCCGCTCTGTGCCTCCATCCAAACCCAAACGCCGAATTATACATCCTCCCCCCTGAACCATGAACCTGGGAACCTAGCGAGTCCAGCGCGTATATAACCCTCGCGATAGCCCCTACAGATGGTAGTTGCAGTGCTGCCTGAGGTGAATGCGAGGGAGGATTGCTGCCAATATCATCCGTCGGTCCTAGAAGACGTATGTTTACATCTCCATAAGAGCGGCGATGTCTTCGCTCACGCCCCTCACAGAATGGAGGGCCATGTCTTCATCTACATCATCACTGTCACTATCCTCATACTGATCGCTTTCCTCTTCTTCGTCGGTAGATGGGTCTCTTAACGGATCAATATCAACATCATCGTCGGGGTTCCAGACAAGGCCCGGTTCATCACTGTAAGGATTGCGATGTCAGTGTCCACAGCTCTATAGTAGGGTTTAACTCATTCCTAGGGGCTTTAGAAGTATGCACTAGTGGGAGGGAAAAGGTTGCGAAGAGGGGACACAACGAATCCAGGAAAGCATACTCGTCATCGTATTCGTCTTCGTCGGCGATAATACGGTCGGCAAGGTGATCTCCGAGCCAAAACCTAGCGCGCTTATTGACACCCAGACTACCCGCCAACGGGGTAGCATGCCGTTTGACACTTCCACTGCTCCCTCGCCTATGTGGTAACAATGCAGGAGAGTTCATCACAACTGGTAAGCCCCTAACATACAAGTAGGCAACCCGCCTTAGCTTCTTACTGAAAAAGAAGTAATGTAGGCGCCAAATTGCAGCTTCATCGCCATCAAAAGGATCGTCCGGAGGTTGATATGAGAAAACAGTGCAGTCGCTCATTGTCATTTCCTTGTCAAGCATATTCCACATATGGGGACCCCAAGCAGGACTGTTGATAGGGAATGCCCCTCCCGTCGCGGCAGCAGAGGGCGAGTTACCATAGTCCCGATACATTGTGACCATGTTTGGCGAAAGAAGTGACGTTCCCAGTGGGCGAACACTGTTTAATGTGCTGTCAATGGTGGCCATGACCTGGCGGAGGTTTCTCTCGCGACGGAAATCTGTCGGACGCAGAACATGGGAAAAGTCATAGTCCGGGTGGCTAGCATTCAACGTCGCAATGAGGTAAGCAAACGTCCGCCGGCTTGATATGTCGCTTAACGGGCCGAAAGGACTGGAGCGCGATAAGTTCAGCGATGCCGCCATTTCCTTCCTCTGCGGGGGAGACAATGAAGCGCCAAACTTGAGTAGTGCCGCATGCTGTGACTCGAGGGAACACTCGATCGTCTTGTACAGTTTCTTATCGGAGCCCGCGGCCTTGGTAGTATATAAATCGCACCCACCAGTGACCTTGCAATCGGGCGTGTTGAAGTTCAGCGACGAGGTGATGACGTCGAAATCGCGAAGAGGTAAGAACTGGACGTGGCGCAGACTTAGTATGCAACGCACTTCAAAAGGCCCCTGTCACATCGATCCACAAAATCAAGGGACAAACCTTCATAGTGAATGGCTATTAATTGAAGCAATCATTCGAAAGAGACGAGAGCGACGGTACACGCGATATTGGGGGCCTCCCAAGTGACTGAAGCGAATGCGGTACGATAGTGGAGGGTGTGGAGGGTGGAGCGGTCGGATGACGTCGCGTGCTTTGGGAATGGGCGGTCAATTGATATACGCCGAGGGCTTCGACGACGGCAGTCCGTGAGATGGTATCAACGGAGCGCAGCCCTGATACTCGAAGCTGAATGCGGAAACACTGCGAGAGAAATACTAACTCACTTGAGTTGCGCACAAGAGCAGTCGTCACGTGTGTTGTGTATGCTGCGTTCCCGCACCCCGTTATTGGAGAAGAGGAACGACCCGTCTAATAGATACAAAGGCAAGAGTGCATCATTCGATGACGCATACGATTGGTATAGGATTATTTGAGGTAGGAGGCAAGTGCGGTTTGACGGGAAGGACAGCGTTGACGAGGAGATGGTATGCACAAGTGGTGGTAGTTGTAGTTGTAGATCGTCAAGTCTGACGCTGCTGTCCAGGGGCAGAGCGGGACTGATAGATGGGAGCGAGATGGGTGCTGTGTGGACGCTTTGGCAGTTGTGATTGATCAGCTGCTCTGCCGCTTGGCGTGGTTGCTTGGTTGTCTGACAATCCTAGCCGAAGGATGGGCGGTGCACCGGGCACCTATCTAGCTAGGTAGGCAATACCTACCGTACCTAGGTGGGGAGGCCACCTGGAGGACACACTGCTCTCGCCTGCCAACGTGGCCGGGCGCCACCTGCACCAAGTAGACCCGACCCCGCCGGTTGCGGACGCCTCCATCCAGTAGCCCCCCTCCGTCCGTACGGCAACCTCCACCCCTAATCACCTTGGAAATGACGACTCCCAATTGGCTGGGCACTCGTCCGAAATCACGAATCAGACAACGTTAATACACCACGGGTAACCTAGGTACCCTCCTGGCATCCAAGCCTATGTACCCCTCGAAGCCGGCGTTATCATGATGTCAAGTTGAAACCTTGACGACTTTTAGTTTCTGCCAAAGGACGCGAACGAATGATTTGGCGGCGTTGTGAATTATGTCTCTCTGGGCGAGTTTGGTTGGTCGGATCGCCTATCGGCCCCCAGTCCCCTCCCCCAAGCCCGCATCAATAATAGATACACCATATCGTACAACCCGAATTCACGGCCGTATCGTTCGAAATAACTGTCGTGCTGTATGTAGGATGGGCCCTTCGTTGCGGAAGGGCTTGGGCGTAGCCATCTGGCTCGCCTCATTTGGCGTTGTGAGCGATCACATCAACCCAACGTTTCTAAGATTGTTCTCGATTTCGTCCATATTCTGTGAATGATTCTAAATGAGTATACTTGCAAACGCAACGACGTGATACCTTCCCGTTCTCCCATACGCCATGCAGTCAATCAATCAATCGATGAGCACCATATTCGTATGCAGTAAGTACATGGGTATCGTTACATGATCCGTGTTACTTCATCATCGACCTGCCAAGAAGAAAATACGCGTCAGCGGTCCAAAGACATTACCAAGACGCAGCAAAGACGTACGACGGAACTACCGCCTGGATGAAATGAAGAAATCTGAAATCTGCTTACCTCCATGTCTTCCAATGAATCCTGTTGCCCTATGCACCGTAGAACGTTCTTCTTGCTACTCTCCTGGAGCTCGCCGGCGAGCAATATCTCGTCGAGGATATAATACGCCTTGGTAAAGGAGAAAATGATGTCGAGTTCGCACACGTTGCCGTAGTACTTGTCCATCTGTTCAACATATCGGTGGATGATCTCGAGGGTGATCAGTTCGTTATCGTCGGAGGAGCAGCCGGCTATGAAGAATAGGGAGGCATAACGGCGGTAGACAATCTTGGTATCTACACCGCGAGGTCAGAAAACGACCGTAACAGCGCTGTAATAAGCGGGGAGCGCACCTTTGTACTCGAGAAAATTACACATTCGAGTTCGTCTGGCAAGGACCAGCTGGGAGACGTCCTTGACAATCTTTGCCTTGTCCCTGGGAGACAGGGTGGTGAACCATTTTGCTAGGCGCTGATGACGGTCAAACGATCAGTTCCAAGGTCGACAGCATTGCCAAAATAGGGAGCAAGGGATTAGATAGTATCATACCACTTTGCCCTGCCGAGATAGCAGGATCAAGTAACTGTTATCGTTAGTTTAAAGGTCAAGGGATGACACATCATCAGAGGCCTACTTGATAGCCATGATGATGCGTTCACATCACCGATGGTGTAGAGGGCTCTGGAGGACTTGTTTGCGAGAACAAGCGGTAGTCGAGTTGGTATGGGGGGGTTATGATAGGTTAGCTACCTAATGGAGCGCCAGTGCTGGTTGCGGAAGCATGGAACTAGTATTGGGGTTGGCCACGAGTTGCCTGGATTGGTGGTTGGAGAATTCGACAGGCGCCAGCTGGAAAGCTCTTCAAACGGCCCGGGTCGGACCGGGTGCTAACCTATACCGTCCCCTATGCTCCCTTCCCAATGGCACCTCTGCTGGCACTCAGCTGACCGCCATTCTCCAATCAACGCCCCCCCGTGGGGGAACAGAAATAGTCGCATTTGGCTGGCTGCAGTTGCATTTGCATCGCATGCCTTGCATTCTGATGCATCGCAAATCAGATGACCAATCACATATGCAGAACCTCCTTCGAGCAAAGAGAGATAACGTCAGATGGACTCTGAATATCACCATGTCCGTTGCCCTGTCGAGTTGTGTGCCGACTTGCACTGCTAGGGAGGGTAGCTCTCACATGTCGGCGACATGGTGTGCGTTTCGATGCCTAAGGGAGCGGCTGCCAGCACACACCGATGACAACATCTGTCTAAGTCGTAACGTGCTTCTGGGTGGTGGGCTAGCAATATATAGCAGCCGCGCGACGCTTCCTCTAGTCCGTGGGGTCTAGAAGTCTTCCGCCCGTTTCTCGGCCGCTTCTACCTCCTTACGGCATACCAGGGCTCGCCAGGGCTCCCAACTGATGTTGCAATCTCCGTTGATTATTAAATGTGCTTACAAAGTACCCTCTTGGGTCTATCTGTACCACATATTACCAATCCTGAGAGTCTGCCATCTGTCTATCTACCTACCTAGGCAGTATACAGGGTGCTGCCGGTCACGTTAAGTAGATCGCTCTTCACTGCCCTAGAAGCTATTTTCCCGTTGCGCCTTTCATGAAACCCCACCTGCGCCAACCGACTCGGGGTATAAATCAAAGTCTTCGTTTTTCGTCTTGTCCACCCCTCTAAATTATTGATAATCCAATCCATCCATACATCCCCGGGCTTGCCAGAGGCGAATTCCCTTCCCTAATACGCAAAAAGAAGGTCTACAAGCTCCCACAGTCTCTATAAACGTAGTCGACCATGACGCGGATAGTGCTATCAACCGGCAACATTGTGACAGCCGGCCCCTCCATCATCCGGAAGCCTGGTATTACCAGATCCAACCTCGAGCTTACGAATTCGCTGAGGAGTAACTTCCTAGCTGCACAGCAAGACTATGCCGGTAGCCCTGTAAGCAGCAATGGCAACGAGTCCCACGCGCATGGAAATGAACACCCCGTCAACGGAAATAGCCGGCCGCCAACAGATGCATGGGTAACTACCGAAGATTCCATCTTGTATGTTCCGCGCATCGACTGGACGGCCGCCGGGCTGCAAGAAGACCGCGCACAGTACGAAATCACCCTGAAATTATTTTTCCTGCCGTCTGCACCCGCAGCAAAACGTACCGAGTACATCGGCGAGGCATTGCGGCTGGTGACGAAGGAGTTACGGGTAGAGCACATCGACCTTCTAATCGTATCGTTTCCTGGTATATCATTCGAAGGCGATTGTGAATGGGAGGCGGATAAGGTAAATGCAACCATGGGGAACGACGAGGAGGAGGTCATGACCTGGTCTGCCTTGGAGAGCCTCTATGAGCAGGGTAAGGTCAGTCGGTTGGGTATTGCCGAATTCGGTACCGAGAAGCTGCAACGGTTCATCGATAAAGTTAAGGTGCGGCCAGCTGTCGACCAGATCAACACCAAGGATTGTTGCAGCGTACCGCCACCCTTGACAAAGCTTGCCAAGAGCGAGGGTATCGAGCTGCTTACTCATGGCGATTGCACGGATATACTACCCAGTGGCACGTTACGAGAATTGCTGGGACACGGCCCGCAGGGTGCTGGCGTTCTCGCTGATGGCGAAGACGCGCAAAGCGGCCTCACTGGCGATCTCGTTCCCGAATGGGTAGCCAAGTATACTGCCTTCGTCAACTATAGAGGTGTAATTGAGAACAAGGGTTATTTCGCAGGGGCCGAGTTGGTACAGGCCTGAAATCCCGATTGCAATTGTATGCTCCCTTATATATACACAATTATTGGGCATAATAGCGTCGAGCAGGTTGCATAGAATATTGGGGCGAAACAAGTCAAGCCTTGAATGGCTTTCTCGTGGAATTAATTGGCAATGATAGCGTTACGATAATTCATCATCACGATTGACTGTTGGGATTATTGATGGATTTAACCTATCATGCTTCTCTTTCGGCCGCGCATGCGGACATCCTCTAACTTTTTCAGCACTATGGGCGCCTGCTTGAACGCATCTTTGTATGTGCTTTCTAGCAAGGCCGTAAACAGCTTCTCGGCCCGGGGGTGTGTGCTAGCAAATGCCCTCTCTAGCACGTATAGATCCACGGCGCGATCCTCCTCGGACGTGCTCTGGCTCGCCAGTCCAAAATCGATAATCACAATCTCGCCCGCCAGTAGCCCGTCGCCTTCCACATTGTGCCCGTTCACAGGTTCTTTGCCCCCTTCCCATGGCCTCAGCATCATGTTACTTGTCGTCAGGTCCCCGTGTACGATACCGACCTTGTGCATGCGTCCCACGGCGGCACCTATACGCCGCAGCAGCGCAACCAGGTCTGCATCCGCTTCGCCTGTGCCCTCGACGATGGCATCACCAGATCTCCCTTCGGCCCGCTCGGCATCACGACGCCGCCGCAACCACTCGTTGATGGCAGCGCGCACGGGACCGCCCGCGACCCATTCCATCATGAGCCACCCTGCACTCTCATCGATGGCATAGACGGTAGGGACGGGAACGCCTTCGCGACGGCATTTGGCCAAGTTGCGGGCTTCGGCGAGGATACGGTGACGTGTAAGCCGGGCGTCGAGGATGGGATGCCTCCACGGCTTCGGGGGACGGTATTTCAGAGCGCAAGGGATCGAGGGTAGGAGGTATGTCGACTTGTACAAACGGCCTTCGGCGCCTTGGGTGATGAGCTCTGGTGGGGTGGAGGAGGGGCATTGCAAGATGGCGGGGAGGGGAAATGTGTGGGCAGCGCTGTCGGCCGCCATGTTGTTGTTGTTGTTGTTGCTGCGCCGGCGATGTCGCGACGTCCCCCTTGTTATCCCTTATTATTCGTGGATTGTTGCATCGCTTGGTTCTCTGGAGGGAGCGGGAAGTGTGGTAGAAGCCGAGCACTGAGTGGACGAGAATGAACTTTTGCGCAGATGACAGATTGAGTTGCCCCGCCGTTCTTGATTGATAAGATGCCCCTAGGTACTGTACCTATGTAGGGTTGGAAGTATGGCAGCTGAACTCCATAGTATCCGTGTACCTACAGTAGCACAAGGTACCTACATGCACCACCCGCCCGGGAGAGCGCAGGTGGGCTGACTTTCAGCTACACTACTGCTGCTGCTGTACGGCAGGGGCGCATGAATCCCAAGCAGAAGGCATGAACATTGAAATACACAATAGGAAAGCGACACCTGCAAATTCATCTGTCGGTAGGACTATGTATGTGTTGTCTATACAGTTGCCCCTCACCCTGCTTTCCGTCCCATTCATCACTTTATTTCCCCCATCCACACCTTTCTGCTTCTATAACTCCAGCGCCACGATGCTCAACCTCAACTATTGCGAAACACACCGCCCTAGTCCCGGGGTGTCTCTCGGGTGCTATAGCGGTCCGATCATCGCACGACTGCCTCCCTGCCATGCTATACTACATTCGACAACGCGTGACAGCTGCCCTAATAGGTATCGCTAACCCAGGAACTATCTATCCGCTGCAGAGTGTCGTACCTACATACATACATACAGTAGCAGCATAGCAGTGCTCCATCCGAGTGCGTGAGACCGAGTCTAACGAGAGATTGGGGACTGGAGAATGGAGAATGGCGTCCCCGGGCGCAACATGTGAGCTGACTGGATAGGAATATATATCCCTCCAATTTTGCGATCATGCAAGGTCATCGTCTTGCGCAACCAACCAGCAACTAATGAGTTTGCCACAGGTTCGTGCGACAAGCGTCGTTCCATCGCACCTATTTTTTACTTTTGTTTTTTAGTCGTAATTAGGGCTGGGCGGAAACAAGGTCCAGGTGCATGGAGAGCGAGCGAATATTCGTAGTGTACACGAAGGAAGAGAGTTGCATTTCGCCCCTCTTGTCCTCTTGTCCCGAGCCCGAGCCCAGCCCACCAGCCACCCCGATCCAGAACCACAGAACTGTCCACTCACGTACACCAACGCAGCGTCGCACATCTGCACTGGAAAGGGGAATGCTGAACGTCATATTGGTCGCCTCGTTTCTCTTCCCGCACTCCAGCCAGCGTCGTTGCTGACCCTCGCATCCTCTATGGTCCTCTCCCGTCTGAAATGCTTGCTCGCAATATGGCGGAACCCTCCCCTTCGCTGCTGTGGACCATAGTCCTGGTGGTCAGCGCCCTATCGCTCGCCCTCGGAGCCATCGCCCTGATCGTCACCATCTACACCGTCGCCTACCTTGCGGCTCCGCGCGAAATCATCACCTTTGTCGATGCCGTCGACGGTTCCATACAAGAAAACGAAAGTTACGACTGCGATGTCGCTAAGGTACCGCGGCTGGAAGACAAGTTGCGCCTCGGCCGGCTTCTGCGCGAGATCCAGAAACAGGGGGACGACTTGCGCGAGGACTTGAACCGCCTGGTGATGGAAGAAGGTGGAACGACGTTGCGTACAAGCGCCCGTGTCCTTTGGGCCGGCCACAGGAAACAACTAGAAGAACGGGTACGCCGGCTAGATATGTTGCGCATGCGATTCCTAGTTATATTCATGGGGATTGTGGCAACGACGGCGGGCGAGAGAGCAAAGGATGCCGCCGCAAGAGCAGCGCCCAAGGAGTCGCATAGAGCGATTCCACCAGCTCCACCACCGCCTCCACCGGCGCCCCGACCAGGCATAACTAAGGCACACACAGACAGTAATCCCCGCACACCGCTGAGACGAATCACGACACAGCCCATGGCCTACAGCGAGAAGACCGACAATACACCACACCGAGGCGGCTGGTTTGGCGTCGTTGCTGAGCTGCAACGATCTCCCATACTGCGTCAGCGACATGCCTCCATCGAAGCGGCCATGCGGTCACCCCCACCTATGTCCCCCATCGGAAGTCCAATCGGGAGTCCATTAGCGGCATTAAGGCCACTTAAGGGGTCCTCGATACCGGAAACGCTCCAGCTGTAGTGATACACGCGACAAGCAATTCTCTCACGCTACCGACGCGCGTCGCGGTCTCGGTGCGGCGGTAATAATATGAAATGACAGCGTCTCGAATAGCTCGCGGGATCTATTCCGCGGCAAACGCGAACGATTTACGGCCTCACGATGAAACGAATTATATACGACATTGTAAAAGACTCTGATCTACCTCACGATAATAAAGTATCGCCATTAGCAGTCCCCGGCTTGGCAAATGTGGCCCGGGTTCGACAGTCAACAGATTCGACTGCTCTCCGTCCAAAACACCATATACACCATTAAAATTTCCTAAGGTGTCATTTTGGTTGTCTCCCCATTTCATCAAATGATACCCCCTTACTTACCCTGTGGCTCTCCACATCATTTCATTTCCTATCATCGAACATTTATTTGCCTCGTGGTGTCATTCATCATTTAGAGCTTGGCGTCCTTCCATTAATCGCAACCTCCCGTTACCACGTATCGTCATCTTACCTTATTGGATTTAAGTTTGGTTATAGTTCGAAGATATAGTATGTATGGAATTTTTGGCAGTGTAGGTGAGGCTGGATTAGGCGTTGAACAGGTATTGGGACCGTGAGCGGTTGTTGGCACAGGATGGATGTAGATAGGCTAATGCTATGCATATATTGGTTTCCCCGGCCTAATGTCCTCCGTGTCTTTGTGAGCTTATAGACGTTCATCTGTGATGATGTGATAATAGATGCTTGAACTCCATATGCTTGTGGTTCCGACCTATTCTGATACGCGCAGGCAAGGCCAACTTTGGCATCTTCTAAACGTGGGCCATGTCTTCAAAGTAAGTCGCCATTACTACTAATGCTTAACGTCGTCAGGTCCAGTGCCATTTCTCTCGCCCACTATCATAATGTTAGAACCAGCCGTACTTATTTGTCACAGATGGAAAGGGAGTTCAACATACCATCTAACGCAACCAGGAACCGGCTGACGCAGTTATATGCAGCGACCTACACAAAACCATCAATCAATCAATAAAAGTCCAATTCCGCCCCAACGAACAAGGGTACATCCACCACCAAATGGATCTTCCCACCCACACAGAAAGAAGGGGAAACCCACCGTAGCAGTAACCTCGACAACCTCCCTCTCACCACAGAAGCGTCTGAGCTCCTCAAACGTCGCATCGGCAACCCGCACCAAGCGAGTCATCTCATCCGTGTACTTCAACACAGCCCACTCTTTTCCACCAAGGCCGTCTTTCGCCGCCTGTTCTCTCTCCTCCTCGCTCACGGCCGCCAAGTCCGCCTTCTTCACGACCTCTAGCGCCGCTGGCCCGAGGCCCGCGGCAGCCGCCAGCGGCGCGTGATGCCCCCATTCGTACCAGGCCGAATTGCACACCGCGACGCGGCAGATCGCCAGCTCGCGCAGATGCGCATCGAGCTGTGTCCGCGTGCGCACCGCGCCTAGGAAGGCGTTCCACCCGTCTGCGACGGGCGGGCTGTGCAGCAGTGCGAGGTCGAGGGATTGGAGCGGCCGCGGCGCGCGTCGGGCTGCGATGCGGGAGACGATGGCGGATTCTTCCTCGGTTTGCGGTGCGGGCGGGTTGGGGACGTAGGGGATGCGCATCTTGAAGAGGTGGGAGGGCCTTTGAAGGGGGTGTGTGTGTCTGGGTGATGCGGCTGCTAAAGTGAATTGGACAGACTGTGGTTCATACAGTACCTATGGAAGAGGTGGTTCTGAGCAAAGGGGGTGGTATTTTTTCCCCGTCTGTTAGTTTTCGGGGGATAGCTACCTTAGATGACCATAATATTATTAATAAAGGATGGTCGCATGAATGATTCTATACACTCAGCTCCTAGAAAGTATACTACGAATCACAAGAACCACGAGCTTCGTCCCACTTACCTACTTAAGTTACTACTTTAGACACTTCCTTCCCTAACGTAGGTGTCTATGCCGAACAACGGATCCGAAAGGGGGGAATTCTTCCCCGCGTGAACCCTTTGCCGGCGAGTCTGCCGTCGGTTTTATCCGACCGAACCGCATCTTTTCCGACATGCCAAGTCTTTTCCGACGACGCCCACGAAGGAATACACCTCTACTATCGAGGTACTAGGAAACCAAGTTATGGAGGGACAAAGACCACATTTGCTATTTTATGTTATCAAAGTGTTGCTTTGTTTCTTGTTATGTCTTAATATGTTAGTCTTCTAAAAACTTAGACAAAACCTACCTATATTTTGACTGGTTATATCATCTCGATTTGAGAAATGTCACAGAGATGTTAGTCGGTGCTTGAAGTAACGTAATTCTTCTATCTTATTTAAAAGAAATGAGGGCTTAACCAAAGGAGGTCTCCAGTATAATGGAGGTGATATAACATATATCTAATACCTATGTCGACTAATGCTTAAGCCTGAGCAGTTGGACAACAGATGCAACATCATATTTAGACTGTGGACACGGCGCGTAATTACTCACGTCATCCCCATCTAAAGGTACCTAGGTAGTCAGTCTGCAGCGCAATTTATTCTCACTCGTATGAATTCTTATATTCTACATACTGTGCGTAAATGTGTGCATTGACATCTCTCTAGCGCATTCAAGCGCTCCTCGATATAGTTTAAGTACTGAGGGTCTTGCACCCGGAAAAACACCACGTATGCAGTATTAGGTTGTAGGAGAGCAAAAATCATAGTCCCCTTCTGTTAAGCAATAAAACAGTCCATGCGCCTTGTACACCGGTCAATGGATTCCCATACTTTTGCAACCGGTCCTTCGTATATCTCCGCCGATGTCGCCTATGACTTAGAAAATAAAATGCTATAAATCATTAAGAACGCCCGTCGCTAAGGTACTTGCTGGAATTGGGTGTAGAGGTACAACATAGTAACGACGACTCGGGGGGTGTGCGAAAACCGTACGAATACAATAAGGAACCATGCCATCGGGCATCGCGTGACGTGATCAAATGGACAAGACCGTCGAACTCTGGGGGTATGATAGTTATAATACGTGTCGTTTCAAGGCGTTGTTGCATTGATAATCGGCCCATTTGAAAGACCAATCTCTTTGGGATCAACCACTTCGGGGGAGATACGTCCGTTGACGGGCTGAGTTGTAATGACAGGGCTACCCTTTTCGGGCGTTGGTCTCCTGGAAGTAGTCATGTTTTCTGGCTCTTCTAGGATTGTTGCGAATTTCTTAAGAACCCGCTTGAGTGCTGGTCGGCGAATGGGCTTGCTAAGGAACTCGTTCATCCCGGATTCTATACAGTTTTTAACGTTGCTTTCGTCGGAAAATGCCGTTAGTGCGACAATAGGAGCCGAGTAGCCCATTTTTCGTATAAGGCGAGTGCTCTGTAAGCCATCGACGTTGGGCATTTGTATATCCATGAAGATCAGGTCGAAATAAGCATTATTCTCCATGTTGGCCTTGACTAGATCGTAGGCCTCCTGTCCGTCTTTGGCGATCGTAACATCGTACACATCCTCCAACTTCAGCATGCGACTGACAACCTCGATGTTGGTTGGGTTATCCTCCGCAACAAGTACACGTAGTTTTCCTTCGCCTTTATCAGCGCGGGCCTGTTCGGCAGCTTTCATTTGATCATCTGGTGTTGGCGTGTTTCCGGATTTGGGTGTCGCCGCAAAGAAGGGCTGACTCAGGCCGACAAGTCGAGGTTGTTGATCGAGAACACTTGCTTTCGCTTCCGCAGTTGTTTGCGGTAAAGGGCTTCTCCGTGCCTCAACCTCAGCCGAGACAACACTAGACGGTCGCGATTTAATGCTGCTCGAAGCAGTACTCGAAGTCCTAGTATAACGTCAGTTACTGCATACATGGGGGTTTGATGAAGAGTAGGTCGCTTTACCTATCCTTGGTGTACTTGAGCGGGATGCGCATATTAAACGTGGTGCCGACACCAAGCGTACTCGTCATCGTTATAGCACCACCCATCAAGTTAGCCAACTGTTGGCAGATACTCAGTCCCAGTCCAGTTCCGCCAAACTTTTTACTTAAGCCTAGATCCCCCTGGACAAACGGCTCAAATACTCGTGTACGCATATGTTCGGGAATGCCTGGCCCAGTGTCTTCCACCTCAAACTCAAACATGTATGGCTTAGCGTGTGGTGGTGGTGGTGTCTGGGATCTGTCCGCGGTGTATAGGTGCGGCGCCATCTTTGGGTCCAAGGGATTAATCGACAAAGCTGTCCCGGGTACGGCTGTTTCTCTAGAGATTGTCGAATTGTTGGAAACGGATCCACCGCGGTGTTGAAGCCTTCCGTGATAACTCGGCGTATTCCTTGAGAACGAAGAGGTCCTACTTTCGTCGCTCGTATCGGCTTCGCCGATACACCTAATACGAACAGACACCTTTCCATGGGGTGGAGTGAATTTTAGACTGTTGCTAACGAGATTGATCAACACCTGCAAGATTCTGTGCTGGTCACCCCACAAACACATATTCTTTAGTCGACCCCCTCGGGGACCTAGGACCGGGAGCTTCTCCTCAAAACTATTACGCTCGGGGCTTTGGTCCGGCTCGATGATATCGGCACCTGAAAACTCGACCGAAAAAGCAATTTGACCTTCACGGACTTGTTTATCAAAAATGGCGAGAACTTGAGATCGAATATCTCCCAATCGGAACTCTTTCTCGTCGAGGCTCAATTGATGGCCAATCTGATTCTTCGAAAAATTCAAGAGATCTTCAAGAAGATGAAATAGCAAATCGCCCGACTTGTAAAGTAGGTTTAATGATTGCTTGATCCGTCCCAGATCCTCTTCCTCCATACACACAGAGGCCATGCCTAAAATTCCGTTCAGGGGTGTTTTCAGCTCGTGCGAGATATTGGCAATAAATAAGGTTTTGCTCTCATTAGCTGCCTCCGCAGCCTTCTTACTTTCCTCAAGCTCTCGTGTTCTCTGAGAGACCTTGTCATCTAATGAAGTGTATTGCCTCAGCAGTTCGTCGCTCATCTCGTTAAATGTTGTGGTCAGTTCGGTTAATTCGTCCGTGATGATGTGCTTGCGGTCTGCGACTCTACCAGGGATCTTGAAGACGCGACGTCGATGGTCACTGGGATGTTCTGATGGCGGAGGCTTCGGCCTTAGGTGATTCCTGTACCATCTTTTGAGCCGTACAAAAAAACCCTGCGGCATCTTACTACTACTTCGGCCTGAAGTGGCGTGATCCTCGTCATAATCGGCTTCGTCCATGTATGCCTCAGCATATCCTGGGGGTGCAATTGATTTCTCCGTAGCTACCTTTAACCGCCGAATCGGTTTAACGCTAAGATGGGCACAGGGAACAATGAAAAGCAGCACCACTCCGGTGGTCCCAAAGACGGTACCCAAGAGAATATGCTGGAGCGTGTTGATAGGTACGAAGGCTTCCGACCTGGCTTGCTCGACGATCAGAGTCCAGTTAACTAATCCAGTTGGGGGGCGCGCATAGCCGACAGCCACGGCTATTCCCTGTTCGTTTGTTGTCGACAGGGTGCTGCTAGCATTGTTGGCTGTAGGGTTCCGGTCCGTAAAAGCCTTGTATGCTGCGTTGTATTCTGTGACTTTGAATGGCTTGTCATAGTTCCCAGAGGCTAAGTCATGGTCGGTGTGTAGATCCTTCTCGTGCTCTCTGATTATGGGCGGGAGGACAAACTGCACATCAACGTCGGAGAAGTTTCCAGCCGCTGCATTGGTCGCGTTTGCCGGTAGGTTGTATTTACTAAAACGATTCCAACCGGTGGCAGGTCCTATGAGCAGCACAGACCCTGTGTCACCCAGTCCTTCTAGAGAGCTCACAATATTAATAATCGGGGTTGCTTCCGCAACAACAGTCATATATCCGAGCACGACATTCCCCACCGAAGTTCTTCGAACGGGCATTGTCAAGGAAAGCAGGGCGTATGACTGGTTAATAACGAGAGGGCCCAGTACAAGACCATCAACGCTCGAGTCAATCCGTATGTCGGGAAATGGCCTAGCTACAACGATAGTTTTGTTCGGTTCCAGGGGGTCGGGGTCTGTAGAGCTGTAGTATGTGATATTAGGAAAGAGTGTTGGAGGGTAGCCGAATGTGGTGTTTCCCAGGTAAACCTCGGAGCCGTCAGGGGCCTTGTAGGGCAGCAAGATATCAGAGATATTGTCAGCCGTGACATTGACGAGGCCATTGGGATCACCGGTTTCATTCCGGGAGAATAGCTTGGCCTGTAGAAGATTGGTGGCGCCACCAGAATTGAGAGCGGTTTGGAGGTCCTGTAGGGCATGCTGCCAGTTGTCAGCGGTATAGTTGCCCCGGTAGAAATCAAGAAAGCCGCCCTGAACCAATAATCTCGTCGCGATGCTTCGGCAAGTGGTCTGGATAAGCTCAATCTGAGAGGCAATCTGGGAGGCCTTGAGAGAGGCGGTTAGAGAAAGGCCGCTGGATTCGACGTTGACTACGAATCTGTGGACGTAGATCCATGTTGGAACAGAGACAATAGTCAGGGCGATCAGAACAGCCAACAGCACCAGGGCGGCCAACTGTTCCCGAATGGCGATCCTCATGGCCTATAGCGAGGGAAGGAGATGGTGAAGCGGCGTCAGCATATGCATGGTTCAAGCCTGACTGTCGCGGCGGAATGCGACTCGATGTTACGGTGGGGGCTCGTAGAAGATGCAAGATGCAGGGTGGAAGAGAGCGTTGAGCCGCGTCGGTAAGAATGGGCCCCCGAGATCGTCGCGGAGAGGATGCGAGACTAGGTGGTCCTCCTGTCAAATTACTTTGTTGTTTTTTACTCGGAGCCGTAAGGGCAACGGACCAGGCTGGTGATAGTATATATGCCACTGTGCTGCGAAGTGTGGATTGTCGTCGATTGGACAGCGATTGGACAAGCCCAAGGCAAGCAGACGACTTGCTGTGCCGGCGGTGTTCCCGCGATTGCTCGAGCTCGAGCTGGCCGGGAGACTGAGTAGCTAAGTAGTGGCTGTCAGTGGAAACGAAGGAGATGCGCGGACTGCCTGCAGAGGTGATCGTTGTGCGATGAGAAGCTAGAGTCGCCGCCAGCTGAAGGGACGCAGAAAGATCGGCGGAAGCTTGGACACGTTCTCCCGTCCGCTCCTGCGTTCTTGTCTGCAGCGAGCGCTGTAGCGTTGCTGCTTGGAGATTAGCATACCAGACTACTGGAAGGAGGAAAGCTTCCACTAGCGGGTAATTTTGGGGGGAAGAGGCCGGTTGACTCGCCCGTTTGAGCATACGAAACCTGTGCGAAATGCGGTACGCCCGAGAGGCTAGTGTACCTTGTGCTTAAACCACCGAGACTAGGTACTCCGACTATGTGCGGTATGTACTTGCAGTAGTACATGTAGTACCTAGGTGGTGTAGGTTATCAAGTGTGTAGGTATCTACCTCTACGGTGCAGGTACCATACAGTACTACCAGTACTTACATCACGTTTCAGCATGCATTCAGTACATCAGCCAGCTGAAAAGTCCCAAATCGCCATAGTATAGGTAACCATGTGGAACAACTGCCAAAACGCTTTGCAATACACCACCACCAGGTTACCTACCTCTTACTCATGCTGTACACGCGCATACCGTCTACCTGAGTAAGTAGCGTGATCGGCCCCCCCCCCAACCCCGAGCCAAGTCCTGCCGTTGCACATTGTTCCATCTACGAGGATAGATCCGTTGCTTGTTTAAGACATGGGTTGTCTATCAAGCTTTGTTTTCTTCACCCGACCTCGCCGAAGCTTGAAATCTGAGCCTGAAAGGAAGATGGTGGAGGGATGGCATGTATAGCATGTATAGCATGTATGCGGCTGCCCGCTCGAGCGTTCGAGACACGACGCATCCATCGCCGATCCAGCTACCTTGGTCGCAAAGGAGATTGGGGAAACAGGGATCATGCCTGTTCGCCAAGAACGTAGATTTTTATACGCCAATGTGCTACCCCAGCGGAAGGGCGCCCAGTGGGTCGAGGAGCCAGGCTTCGCTTCGCCGCAAACACAATCCCCATCATGAAAAAGCGACTATTCAGATTGATAACCTTGGAAATACCTCTGCATGGTTATGTAGCCTACTGCACGACATCACGGGGATATGTTTGAGTGCAGCTCTACCCGTCCTTATCCGCTCCCGCGGAGTTGTCTGAACCCTCTCCAGCACTTACAAGCAACTATGCACTAGCAGCAACGCAATATCTGGAAGATGAAGCCAAGAAAAGAGAGGGTGGGACTCAAGGACAGGCCGGTATTCTTGGCAGTGAAAAAACAAAGCATGCTTGGCATCTTCCACTAGGCACAGGCATGGCATAGCTGATCCCGGCCTGGTCTAGACTTACAGATACACAAGGATCTTGGTAGAAGGGACATGGACTCAACGTTCGATTCGTAACCCATCCAAGCCCGACTCAGCAGCCACAATATCCACCTAGACCTACATATATGTGCATTGACGGGCAATGGAGGCAAGATATAGTACTTGAAGAGGCAGTACGGCAGCATACCGCGTTACGACCCTCTGCAGGCAATGGGAGGTAGCAATAAGGTATTCTGGACAGGTACCGGGATTTGGTTTCATTATCCACCGCTTCCCATCATGAAGCTAGGAACCTTTAGCCTACATGTATGCGTACCTATCGCCACTTCAGCACCACCTACATATGTACAGTATGCACGGGCTTTCTTAACAGCATCCATTTAACGCATTGCAGGACCACTTGAGTACCGAGGATAACACGTGGGGCGGTACCGAAAAAAAAAAGCCCAGTCGCTGTCAGGCTTCAGACTACCTAACGTTTGTCCTTGCCTTTCTATCATGACTCTCAAAACTGACACACTACTATGTATATTTTCAACCAGATACCACTCTTCAAAGTTCGTTTTGTTTAACAGGCTTGCCCTCAGTAGCCACATTTACTGTCACTCTACAACATGACCCAATTGTTTCATATTCTCTGGGTCAGCTACACGCCAGTGTTCTCATCTTGGGCATCCTCCTATTCGATGATGACAGTAATACATGGTTTCACGACGGAAACGTGGCGCCTACGATTGTGCTAGAGCCCGCCTTTTACTTTTGAAGTAAGGAGACAATATATTTCCGAATCCTGATTAATAATACCAATTTCAGCCCTAAACCGCTTAGGGGGGTGGTTACGGTCTCCGATTGTCAGAGCTAGAGTTGACGGGCAACCCTAAACGGAAAAGAAGTAGCACAATACCTGGCGTCGTTTTCTCTCAAATACTTTACTATAGTGCTTATAAAGGCTTAAAACTTCTGTTTCAATTCAAGAGGGAAAATTCGTAGGCTTTGCTCTTGTCCCTGAAATACCTACTGTAGGTAAATAGGTAGTTGTTCATAGTATTGATATCTAACCTACACTACATACATGTAGTAGGATTGTGAGATGATTGGATACTCAATAATCACAAATCCACTTCTTGATCTCTTCAACTTGCATGCACACTTGGCGTGTCTGAAGAATCGGAACGAGACCCTACCAGCCGCATACCATCGGTAGCAGCCAGCCCGCGTGCTGCTAGTTTCCATACTCGTCATTGCCAGCTATTCCCAGCGTATTCCCGTATGACTAAGTATATAACTAGATAGCCACGGTTGGCTGCTATTAAACCACTATCTCAACGCATGTCGTTCTTTTAGCTAGTGCTACGATTCACAGTTGTGGGATAGCAGCCGGGGATCGCCCCATCTAACCATTCAGAGTCGGTTTCTGTTTAAATACATATAATGAAGAGGGATCACATGACCAGCCATAACGGCAGCAGTTGGTACGCCAGAAAAGGAAACTCATGGCTGTGCTGTGATATGCCGTTAGGTGACTACCGGCCAGTTGTCCTATACGAGGATTATAGTACAGTAGAGGTAACTGCGTGTGTAAACCCAATACAGGGAGGGGGGTTTGGGAAAGTTTAGGAATTATTATTTCTCCATTAAGCTCTCACTTAGGTAAGTATCTACTACCCTCCTACTTAACTCTATTTGAGTCTGTGTATTCGCGCTACAACTGTCAAAATAGGCGCACGGCGTGATCGTAAACCTAACAGCCCTCTAAAACCCGCTCAGAACGAAAAGCCGGATTCGGCAATATCAGTAATCAGTTATTCCCGAGCTTAGTCTCCCGGCGTTCAGTATGCCAAACATAACTACATGAACTACCATGAATCGTAATCTTTAAACTTGGACCTATAAGTTGCGCTATCATGTGGGCCGATCTAAGGTACCAAGCTAATCGAAACCCGTATATTCTGCCCTGGTAAAACCATCCTCTTGATAAGTATTATATAGATTCGTGTACCCATCAAGGTTCCTTTTTCAGCCCTTCGTGCAACAACAACAAGTCTACAAGACCTCTATAACAATGCCACTTCGGTCACAACGAGCACGTGTGTGTTGAGGTTAAGACTAGCTGATCAAGATGACTCGGGTCCCTTTACGTGATAGCGATAATCATTATCTACCCTTCTGATTGGCTCTTCGGATGCCATCTTAAATCTACCTTAGGTTCGGCGCTAGCTGAGGGGTGTTTTGATATGAGGAATTAAGCTCAAAACACGTACTATGGCATACTACTAGTACTCACTGACATATACTTCGCATCAACACGCTGAAGAGCCTGTATGCTACGTTACTTCACTTCACCCCACCGGATCAGGTGAGGACGGATGGACGAAAAGCACCGCCCAAGAATGCGAGTGTTGACATATACATGAAACAATAGTGTTCAAAGCTTGCCTACTTGTCCAACCTGAATCAGTTCATGAGCGCAGAGATCGTAGTACAAGTACTACACAGCACCAAGGTTTCCCGGAGAAAATAACTTCCCCGTACCTTTTTCATCAGCTCGATAGCCTCAGTCATCCACCAGGTTCAAACTTACTATCTAAGTACAATAGCAGAACAGATGACAGTATTATCCAATTCCAAATCTCAAGCACCACCAGAACGGCTTGCCACAGTGAAGGGTTTCGTGCGAAGAAATCGTATATCCTAGTATGGTATCAGGCAGACTCCCAATATCACCGTGTTACGTCGGGCGATTGCATTCCAACCGGGACGAGAGAGGCAGTATGTACGCTTGTTTGCGAGGCGGTGTGGCCTCATGTGGCGAAGCTCAGCATATATAAAGCTCATCACCATTTCGTGACACCCGTCATGTCTATATTTGTGTGTAGATGTCCGCATAAGCTGTTCCATCTAATTACCACGACCCGCGAGCCAAAACGAGTCTCTTCTTTACCTGTCAGGTAGGTAAATATCGTTTAGACGCAACATCTGCCTATTGGAAACCCGCAGGTCACAAGATGGTAGCTTCCACGCATGGTGGTTCACTGGAGAAAGACACGGACATCATGACATCTACTTCGTCAGCTTCACTTGCAGGTGACGACAGCCTACACAATGAGAGTCTCTCAGGTATGGAAGATGCATCGATCGTGTTAGACACTGCCGCCCCCGCGGTCTCGTCTTGTCAAAGGCATGTGCTCCAGTACGGCACTCTCTCTGAAGTAGTTTGGGCACTAACCAATGATCTTTGTTAAAAGTAGCTTCGCCCAGGTTTCTAGCTCTTCTTATTCTTCGGTTTCGACAACTACGGCCCTGATTGTTCCTGCCGTATATGGGGAGGACCTACTGGTTCTGGTGTCTGAAGTAGGCTCACGGCATCCTTCTGTTATGGAGGTCTGGCAAACCACTAACCCACCGCATTCTCCTTCCGACGTAATAGGAGAAAAACCCTCCATGGCAAACGATAGATGGATAGCATATTCGACTAGTCTGACAGCATCTACACCGGCGGAGAGCGTTAACCCCGTACTAGTAGAGGGAAACGTGTTTACAAGATCATTGAGCGACTATGGAACGACTGCCGTCGTAGTCCCCATTTTAGGTTTCGGTCTCGTTTGCGTCATAATTGCATCGATATGTCTGGTTCGACGGGGCCGCCCGAGGCAGAATAGGCCCAGGAATCGAAGCTCGATACTTACTATCTTGCAGCAAAATGGGCTCATGACAGCAGACGAGGTAGCAATGACCAGGCGTCATAATCGGGATAGTGAGACGAGTCGACGCGAGAATAACCATGACCTTCAAACAAGAGGTGACAGTCGGCACGAAGGGGAGCAAGCACCAATCGAACTGCGTAGTACGCTGGTATCGAGGCCACTGGACGCTCATACAAGTCAAGGGCGTGAAGTGTTGTATCGCCAACCCGTAGTCGGTTTGCCGTGCCCAACCGGACTCCCTGAAGATTCTATTCAGTGAATGGACCACACGGGAAGGACGGCATTACGGAAATGGGAAAGGGTATCAGAGGAGTTGAGAAGATTGAGTACGCGGTGTTTCTCGGCACGTGCTGTCGAGACACTGGAACCCCAGATTCGAGAGCAATTCGCTGGCCCCGCGTGCGTCATCATGTAAGGATATTAGCTAGACTAGTTGTGAATCCGCTTACCGTACGATGTTCTAGAGCGTGATCGCCAACTGACCCCCCAGCTCATCCTACTATTCTCATCCAGAGAATCTTAAGTGATGACTAGGCATGGTAGATTCTCGTACCTTGATTAGATAATGGATTACGCTTCGGGTCGGAATTTCCCACGCTTTTCCTTCATGGCCTGAACCTTTTTCTTGTCCTCATCGAATTTCTTCAAGAGCTCCATTTGTTCAGCCTTTCTCCTCTCGCGGAGCTGGAAGCGGTAGAAATCTTGTGTCTCATCCTTCTTCTTCTGCTGTTTGTCCAACATTCTCTGCTTCGCTTCCTCTGCTTCGTCCCGTCTTGCGGGCGCGCTACGGCCACCGCGAGTAACCATAACGAAGCCATCTTCGTCGGGCTCATTGCGTAATCGCTTAGCCAATTGATGTGCCTCCTCTTCCTTTCTGTTGAAAACAGTGAAATATGCATCCACTACAGCCTGCACAGCATCATTGCCGGGGTATGAGAGCTTGTTGTGTGCTTTTAACCATTGCGTACCAAACGTTGGGACGCCGCCTTTGACCCCTTCTCCCCACGTCGGATATTTCTTGGATTTCTGGAGCTTCTTGACAGCTTTTAGAACCAAGTCAACGCTCTTTTCGTCAGCGAGCAAAGCGACTGCAGAGCTGCCGCTGCGATGCAACCCTCGCGTCCACGTGTCCGGCAACTCTGCTGCCTCTTCTTCTTTTCTGTGCTGGAGCTCTTCATCTTCCCTCTTCCTCTTTTTATGATGCTTGGCGAGCCTCTCGGCCTGGGCGGGCTCGTGCGAGGTATTGGCGTTCTTCTTGTCTTGTCCGAAGGTGACGCTCTCGAATCGGCCAGCGCCTACGAGATTTGCAAATAGAGCACGGAAATGAGCGTCGGTGCTGTCGACGGGAACGTTCGTTAGATACAAGCTTCGGGAGTCGTTCGGCGTAGCTATTTTCGGGGCATTGCGCCGCAGATACACGTAGTGCGTCGCGTGGACAGGGTAAGACGGTAATGGGGGAATCGAGATGGGCAAGGTGGAAAACTCCTCGGAGGGTGTTGAGTTGTCAGCCATTGTGTCAATTATCCAACCTGGGTGTGGTGTGGTGTGGTTTGAATGACCAGGTCTGGCGGACTGCGGTCGCATAGAAATTTCCAAGTTCTGGTTCTTGGTCTGCTAAAATTTCAGTGGAGCTGGAAGTCTTAAGCCCGCTATACCTCCGTACCTACCTAGTAAGCAGAGAGCAGAGATGACAACAGCCGGCACCCGGCAGCTGCCATGTGTGCCAGCTGTCAGCTATTCTGCCCTTTGGGCCTTCACTGTAGAAAACGAAATCCACTGCGCCGCCGCGTCCACTTAGACATAATTACCATGAATGGAGAAACATGATGAAATAAATTGCCAGCCTGTAGAAGAGATCTCAATGCAACATGAACAACATCCGAAAAGTCCGAGTCCATATTACGTCTCTCTTCCTATACGTTGGTAGACTATTTCTCCACAGTTTCTTGGTACATTAGGTCTGCGCAAAGCAAACACCCTCGTTTCTGATTAGACAGGCGAGTCTTGGCCCATGATGGCATACGGTCGCCGCGGACACCTTTACCCACCAAAGTCGGGTGTATCTCCGGAGAGCGTATGCGCTGACCGACTGTCCCATATTTCTCGGGGCAGCGGCCGTTTTTGTTTTTCCCTTCGCGAAGGCCAAATGCGCACGGAATGGTTCTCTCTTTTCCTCTCTCTTTCTCTCTCTCAACGAAATGGCTGATCTCAGGTAATTAATTCCCTATTTTGTATTTGCTGTGTTTGATGCAAGATACAAAGAGAGCCATGTCGCGGTTCGGATATCTCCACCAATTCCTCGCGGGAGGCAACACCGAAACCCCCGGCAACCCACCGTACCTCCTCTCCTTCCGCTCGTCGACCTCCCTGATAGCCATAACTGGTATGTCTACTCATGCGCTAATGAAGCTAACCCAGAATCCATGTCTTTTGTACCGCATGAAACGTGATGAAAATATGCTCACACTCTTTCTTAGTAAACTTGGCCATCTTCACCGACATCTTCTTCTATGGGCTCGTCGTGCCAGTCCTTCCCTTCGCACTCTCAGCTCAAGTGGGTATCCCCGAGGATAAAGTCCAGTACTGGGTGTCGATACTTTTGGCTGTGTATAGCGCCGCTTTGTTCTTTGGCAGCCCTATAGCTGGCATTTATGCCGATCATACGTCATCGAGAAGATGGCCGCTACTCCTCGGCCTAGTCGCCCTCGCCGGCTCGACCCTTTTACTGGCCTTTGGAAATTCCATTGGGCTTTTCATCTTGGGTAGAGGGTTGCAGGGAGTGAGCGCAGCCGTCGTATGGAGCGTAGGTTGTGCTCTACTCGTGGACACAATGGGGAGCAAGGTCGGTGTGGCAATGGGATATATCAGCATTTCAATGAGTGTTGCCCTCCTCCTAGCTCCTGTGATCGGTGGTGTTGTCTACAATAACGCTGGATACGTTGCCGTGTACTACGTTGCCTTCGGTGTCGTCGGGTTGGACATTGCGCTACGTCTGGCTATGATTGAGAAGAAAATCGCTAGACGGTGGATCAAAGAGCCCGAGACCGAAAATCCTCAAATCGACGTGGAGAAGACTTCCCCTACAAACAAATCAGGCGATCAACCACCAACACAGACTCCTGGTATCATCAACATGGAAGCTCCGGCCCTAGACCCAGTTCCGGAAGTGAGTCATCGTGATGCTAATGCTGATGACGATGATGGCACCTCTTCAAAAGAAGATCAGGAGAAACACAGAGGCCGCCGTGTTATTGCACTTTTAAAGTCGCCGAGGCTCCTTACGGCTCTATACGGTATCTTCGTCGAATCTGGTATTCTGTAAGCCACCAGTGTCCCTATCTATCGTCGCCAAGCACTGATGTTCAGAGTAGTCTAGGTTTTGATGCCGTCTTGGCCCTCTTCGTTCGGGGACTATTCGGATGGGACGCAACGGCCGTGGCGGTCCTCTTCTTGGCTCTCTTCATCCCGGGGTTTATAGCGCCCTTAGCAGGCTGGCTATCTGACAAATATGGCGCCAAATGGCCGTCGTTCGCTGGCTTTGTGCTAACCGTTCCAATCATGATCTCACTGCGCTTTGTCACGGAGAACACCATTCAACATAAGATACTCTTAGCATTTTTGCTTGCTCTCGCAGGTTCCTCTCTTCCTTTCGCTATGACTCCTTTAATGGCGGAGATTAGCTATGTCATCGAGGCCAAAGAGGCCGAGACCCCTGGCATATTTGGAGAGAATGGTGTTTACGGCCTCGCATATGGACTGTTCAACATGGCATTCGCATTAGGTGGTATTGTTGGACCTATATGGGCTGGTTATGTTATTGAGTCTGCGGGATGGGGGACACTGACGTGGAACTTTGGCCTCGTAAGTAGTTCCAATTCCTATTTCCCTCGCCGATGGGAGCACTTATTCCAAAAACTTTTGCAAGTTCCTACATATTCAAAGCATCACTCGAGAAAGTATAACTAACGCGATCATTATAGTGGTCTGCTTCGGCTGCTGTTGTGGTTTTCATATGGGGAGCGAATACACCGCGGCCTTCGGTGACGGAAGATACGAATGGAGAAAGCACATAGATATGTTCTTATACGGCTATTATGAAGTAACGAACTATACGTATGCGATGTCTCGGTAATACTAATGTACAGTAATTATAGATACCCAACTCCGTTCATGAAAATGGCATCCCTAGGATATTTACATAGTATCAATGGAATACATGCCATCTTACGGATCTTATATTAGATTAGAAGAGCGCTGCTTAGACGCTGAGGTAGAATCAACGATAAGCCTCTTTAAGCTGCGTCTCCAAATAAGGTTCCGAGGAATCACAGCTAAGGTAATAAGAAAAGATAACCCTAAGATACGGTTTAGTTTGGGATTATGGTCGAGCTGTACCGCTACCTTTCTCACCTAAACGTACCGTAGTTAAAATCCACACGTTCCGATTGACTGTGACTTAGAACAAAGAGTCTCTTAACGTCTGATATTTCAAGTTTGCCAATGTATGTACCCCATCCACTATCGTTATAGCCGTATCAATTGAAAATAATCTTCGATTAATATGGAGTCACCTGAAAGACCCAAATCCTAGTGAGACTTGTTGGCGGCCTACAGCCTATCTGCCCAAGTAGCCTTGTTTCTCTTTGCTTAATTTGGCCCTATTTTGCTCGTTTATAGCTTCCCCGGTATACTATATGAGATTAGGTGAGCTAAAGTAAACTCGCGTACGAAGTCTCGCACTTGTGGACTATAATTGCCCATGACCTTGCTCAAGTACGCGTAACAGCTATTCAAGCTCATCTGAGTTTCTAAAAGGCATAGCACTATTATAGATGACAAGATAATCGAAGGGAATGCCTTGTGTTATGAATACTGTAATACTCGACGAAGGGAACTAACTTCGTGGACTAACCAAACTCTATACAGTAATTTTTTTGTTGTGCAATCTCAGGTGTGCCTCGTGACTATTGATTTCTTGAGATTGTAAACTGTACTAGAAAGAAAGCGGATGTAATAGCGAAATTTTTGAGGTTGTGTCTAGTCAGGATTTAGATCGTGTAGATTCTTAATATGAGTATTCCAGCTAAGCCTGCTAAAGATAGTTTGGAAGTAGTTAAAACTGACTAGTTAAGAGTCCAACGTAATTTAGTATTAGATCGTGTGGTTCTGGATCAAAGAGGGGACACTAGCAGTGCAATGCCGGGCGACTGTTGGGTAGAATTGTATAATATGGGTAAGAGTGTTTTGTCGTTAATTGCTGGTCTCCTGCTAGCTTCCCGGGAGATTTCCGGTTTTTGACAGTCGTCTTCTTCAATATGGATATAAATTTCCTCAGAATCACTAGGTACCTGCGGGCTTAGCGTCTGATATTTGGCTACTTGAGCTACATAGCCCCATGTGCACGGGGTTGGTCTTGTCGCCTGATACGCCTCCTCTTCTTTCAGCTTATGTATGAATATAGTGGGGTACTGCGATCTCTCTTATTATAGATCAAGATGGCGCTAAATGATTATCAATTCATGGGAACACCCAAGCCTTCACGAACATACATGGAGCATTTACCTATATTTGAGGATGTGGTTTGGTGCCTAGCATATATTTACTGTGGCTCATTATTCCTTTGTTCGTACCATAAGTGACTTTTTAAGCCGTGTTGTGTCGTCATAAAGCCACCCAGCGCCACAAAATAAGAAACAAGTTAGTGTAGGCTTTTAGCCCAGCTAGTACCCAGTCAAGACTACCTTACAGACCCTGGCTTATGGTAACGCAGGTCATTGGTCTCAGTAATCAACCTATCACGAGCGGCAACTCATACCGTGGCCGGACTATTGGATCGTATGAGCCCAGACTCGTGCTCGGATACATGGAGACATTTCTACGAGTATAAAACATTGGATTGTACATATTATCCCTAGCTGCCTGGTTACCAGTAGTGGCGATTGTAGAGTCCGAAAAAGACGTAAGCGGTGACTGTTGTCTGAACCGGAGAACAATATTGGGGATGCTCGTCACTCATTATATCGGACTCCGGATGATGAATGTACCGTTGCCGTATTTGAAGCTGCGAGTATTGTGATATGGGATGATGATGCGTTTATAAAATAATACAGACACCGCCTGGCGCTGCGGGTCCGGGGCACGGGCGGCGGGAGCGTCACGTCACGGGCCGTCACGGGCGATTGTCAGCTGGAAGTGACCAAATTAGGAGCTGATTAGCGAGTCGGATTGAAACTAATTGGGCTAATTTCCAGGATGCGTCCTGTAATTGACCGGCACGGACCGAATTTCCTCGTTAGGAAATGACTTTCAATACTTCAGATGCGCAAGACTGGGAATACTGAATACAGTACAGTACAGCAAGTTTCTGTTGTCACTTCCATGCGACCTGGCAGATTGCGACGACACGTTATCATTTCGCTATTGCATATGCACACGCACTGCGGTACAATGACGGGCAGAAGGTTTCTACTGTACGTCATTTCCAAAAACCCCATTTGATGGATCGGGACATGTTAGCCAGGTAAGGTACTGTACATACTTAAGTACTTACAGTAGGAGGAGCAGTGGCAGCCGATACCGGTAACGGTCTGCTCATTGCTTGTTCTTTTTGTCATCTGTGGCGGCGTGACCACCACAGCCAGCCCTACCTATTCTACCTATTAGACCACCATTGGTGCTATGTTAGACAGCAATAGAATGCCGGGCGCGACGAGACCGACATCATTGGCGAATGATATCTCCCGATTGGCCCACGTATGTCTGTTCTACCGTGCCTCACAGCATACAGTACAGTACAGTACAGTACAGCATCGGTTCCCCCGGCGTATTGATGCAACCAACCCCGCCAACACCACCACAGAGGTGCAGCGGTCCAGTGGTGCAGTGGTGGCGCACCGGCTTGGGTCTTGGGTGGGATGGATGTACCACCGCGTACAGTAGCTGCCGCCAACCAACAGCCAACAAGCCAGTCCCGACAGCTTGGCATGGCTTGTTGGGATCGCCCACCCTAGGGAGAAAGGGTAGCTAGCAAGTGAGGGATCAATGCCGGCTGCGGTCATTTTCAAGCCTCCGTGGCCCAGGTATTCGTAGTTCTCTTTTCGTTCCCTCACGGTGCCTCATCCGAAGACTAACCTTAGATAGAGCGTCCCTTATTCCCTACTCGGGTCGTGGCATGCATAGCATCATCTATATGTATGCATAAACTCGAATTGGAGCCGGTTTTGTTATCATGTTTGCTCTTCACCAATCGCTCGGTATAGTATATTAGCAGCCCGCTCGCGTCGCGTCTGGGAGCTCCACGCAATGTCTCAGCTGCCCGAGGGCACGCTTGGAGACGCAGTTGGGGTTCTGATCTTCACCTTCATCTGCTTCATCACCAACATCCTCTTGCTATGGCTCTTTTGGATAAACAATGAACGGTTCAGCTGTGCGTTCTTCCACCCTGTTCCCGCGCCAGAACATCTACTTGTCAGCACGGGCGCCTCCGACTAACGGATGCTTGTGTAATTACAGATATAGCTCTGGTAGGATATTTTGCTCTGCTCTGTACCACCAGTAGCATCATCCAGCAGATTTATAACTATACGTGGGTCTTGACAAACCTGATGGACCGATTTCTTGACGCTGCTGACTCCTTTTCAGTCTATGGGATGATCTCGCTTGGGCACAATTACACTATATAAAGGCAAACTACAAGAATGCCGACGTCATATTCAATAATGGAAACTTTGGCTTTATGCGAGTCCTGGCGATCATACGTATGTCGTGAATATTCATTGGGCATCTTCCTCGCCGTCCTAGCTTCTTGACTAATATGAGCTCGTCAGGCCTATTCTGCTATATCGTGGAGTCGAGCTATCTTTTGGCCTAGTAAGTCACCTCATCAAACTTGTTGACGTAGCTAACATGACGGTTAGCTGCGTACGAGTAACAATGACAATGTATAATTTCTGGGCGACGAGACGGAGTGTAGAACGTGTCTCTGCCGTGATTGGTAGAGTCGCCCCGATAATCCTAGCAGCAATCACAATCGGCTTGCTCCAAACACCGGCAGTGCAGAGTAGCTTCGCAGCGTATATGGTCATAGCAAACGTGCAATGTGAGCCTTGACCTTTATTAACTCCTCCTCCTAGAAGCCTGTCCTACCACGACTCCATATATACTAATTCAGGCTAGCCGTTGCGAGCTGTGCTATCAGCATTGTCTTGCTTTCTATTGTTATTCGTCAATATGTTATGTCTAAACTTGCCTGGAGGCGCGTGCAAACGACCGGCGAGTCGGGAAACTTCTGGTCTCGCCTGAGGAATAGTAGCAGCAGCAATAGCTCCAAAGATCAGTCTACTATCACTCCGACCATAACTCCGGTATATACTGCCAAGGGCACAGTTTTTGACGATAACTGGGTGGTGGTTCGACTTTCAATCGCTGTCGTTCTCATCTCGTAAGGCTACTCTCCGTGCGTTGTTACTGCTGTGGACTAAGAAAATTAATAATTGCAAGGGCTTTTATCGTAGCGAACATCGTCACGCATCTACCTCAAGCCGATGATGTAGCGAGAGATGCGAAAGCGAACGCGCCCGACTTGGGGCCCGAACGAGCGAGATCGAATATCATTGGCTATATTTTTGGCGTAACGCCCGGCTTAGCCATCTGGATCGTATTCGGTCTCACTAGAGACTTTCGACAAATTATGTATGAGACGTTCGTGCCTCGGAGTTGGCGTAGAAAGGGCTCAGCGCCAACCTCACCTCTAGAAGCCTCTTGGAATGCGGCTCTAGGTAGGCAGCAGACCCACCTCTCTGGAGTTGCCGTAGATACCGGGCTTCAGTTGGATGACATGAATGTGGGTGCTAAGAGGCGGCCATTACCAGACAAGATGGACGCACCATTACTGGTCTCAACCTCGACCCCTAGGCTGACGCCGAGTGATAATTCGATTTCAAGAGATGAACAAATATCTATTGGGTGATATAATGGGACACGGCGTTAATGGTTGAATGATATTATCCAAAATCTTTTGTTCTGTTAGGTAGATAATAATCTAGATAAGTTAATAGCAGCGATCGTTGGACTGCCCCGCTAACTGAACGAAATTTGTTATGTATTAGTGACGTTTTTATTAATATCTTAGGGGTATCGTCTGGCAATCAGCAACTCATCTCTTGCTAGAAGTTGAGAGCTACATAGTGTATCTCCCTGCTTGCAGAGCCCGAAATAATGGGTCTGAAATAATAGAGTCGCGTTATCGTCCTAATTATGTCCAGTTCCTAGCATGGATAATTCATCAATATCTCATCGTAGCTTTTACTTGCTTATTATGATTCATTGCAACCCCTGGAGACAATGAATATTAGGTCTACCATATCGATTGAGAAGAGAGCGCGTCTGTTTGTGCGAGCTCGCTACAATATAGAGCATGCTTGGTAATTTATTAGAAGCCGTTATGTTACATTCTCCGGCTATCCGGGTTATCGGAGCTCCCATCCGCCTCCAACAATGCAACATGGCAAGAGTTTCGCCGAGCGTATATGCGCGGCTGACCCGTTGGATTGGAACTAAATTGAACATATTAACAAAATTGCATTCTGGGATAATTCAATATAAAAGACTCTGGGAACGTAATCGCCGAGCACCCCGCACAGTAGTCGACTCATCTCTTGTGCGAAGGATATGTACGCTTAATCGTAGCTGACTGAGAGGTTTAGAGTTCATAGTGCGGCGATAGATTCATGATTAACATTGCCAAAGCGGGTCCTTCTTCCACGCTCTTGCTATAATAAAACAACTAGATAACTGCACCACGCAGCTGCTCACATCTGGACCATGGGTGAGAATATGGAGAGAATAATGCTTCCTTGTTTCGTTGTTTAGCAGCACCACATAGTATCTTACAGCGGAAAGTTACACCATATTGGTCAAAGATTTCCCCCTGGGTTGGAGCCTGTATGGTGGAATTGTCCCTCCAATAACAAGAGAACTCCTCCTCTCACCGTTGAGCGGGCGACAGGCATGTGCCATTGTAGGATCCAATACTACCTTTTATCCCCAGCTTCAAAAAGCGGTCCGGATCAGGCGCTCCGGCTAAATCGAACCACATACATCTAGACATTAAGCGGAACCCCAACAGCACACATTATTTGCCCACGCCTAACATGCGCTCTCTATTATCTGATTACCCGCCGAGAGCCTCCGAATTACAATCGGACCGGACGCGGGCAACCCACGTATATGAGCGAACGCGCGCCCTAGGCAGCGTTCGCCTCGAGCTCGCTGGACCCCTCTCTCCCTTTCAGTACTGTTTCTAGAGGAATCGTCACGGCTTTGTTAAGATGGTTGGCGTCACTGTTCAGACGGACAATCGGGTCCACCGCATGGCGGTGGAGGACCCGGTCCCCTGGTACCGCAAGAGAAACCTGCGTTACCTCTACTTCATGCTGTTCCCCTGCCTCATGGGGATTGAGATGACTTCGGGGTTCGACTCGCAGATCATCAATGCGGTTCAGCTTGTACCTGCCTGGACGAACTGTAAGTTGTCCCCGACGTCGACGAGCGGATTGGCATTTGAATCACTGACTTCAAATTGATAAGACTTTGGAAATCCCACGGGGGGCTACAAGGGTATTCTGGCGTCAGCACTCCCCCTCGGGGCAGTCATTGGACTACCCCTTATCCCTCTCGTCAACGACAACCTAGGCCGGAGGTGGTGCGTTATGACAGGAAGTCTAATCATGATTATCGGGTCTCTCATTCAGGGGTTTGCAGTTAATGGTGAGTTGGTCTTAGTAGATATACATACATAGGCTCGTCACGTCTTTACTAACGTGCTATTAGCACCCATGTATATCGTTGCTCGATTGATTATTGGATTCGGGCTTCCCTATGCTATTGTAGCCGGCTCTAGTCTTATTGGAGAACTCGCATACCCGAAAGAGCGTGCCGTCTTGACGTCGTTGTTCAATGCCGCTTACTTCGTCGGTGCCATCGTTGCTTCTGGTGTGACGTATGGGACACAGTTAATCCCATCAGATTGGTATGTCAAGCCGCTTTGTCTGGTAGTTCTAAACGGAAGCTAACAAATTATACTGTAATTAGGTCCTGGAGGTAAGATAATACAGCTATCTAATGGATCCTTTGGGCCATACTCACTTTAAATAGGGTCCCGTCGCTCCTACAATTATCTCCATCGTTATTACAAGTTATCTTTATCTTGTACGTTTTATACCCCATCCTCAACTCTTTACAGACATTAACTGATTATATAGCTTCATCCCGGAGAGTCCCAGATTCCTCATTAGCAAAGACAGGCATGAAGAAGCTTTTAAGATCCTCGTTAAGTTCCATGCAGAAGGAGACGAAAACTCGGAATTCGCTAAGGCCGAAATGGCGGAGATCAAAACCACCATCGCCATCGAGCTCGAGCACTCGAAACGATCATGGATGGACATGGTTAGCACCCCCGGTAACCGACGTCGGCTCCTCATCGGCTCCCTGGTCGGCATCATGACGCAGCTTTCCGGAAACGTGGTTATCTCGTACTACCTCGGCGACATCCTCGCCCTCGTCGGCTTCACGGACCCCCAGTTCGCCGCTAAATACAACATCGGCAACCAGGTCTGGGGTCTAGTGTGCGCCGTTATCACAGCGCTGATCGTGATGCGGTTCAGACGTCGGACTATGTATCTCTTTGCCATATCCTGGATCTTGACGGCATATGTCGGCTGGACCGCGTCGGCGGCCGTTGCCATCGAGAGGCACAACGACGCCGCCGCGAAGCTCTGCCTGTTCTGGATCTACTTCTACCAACCTGGGTATAACATCGGTTTCAACGCATTGACATATAGTAAGCAGGACAGGACTGATAACCATGGTGCCGGTACTAACTTTCTCTTACAGCGTTTTTGGTCGAACTCTTCCCTTACGCTATGAGAGCCCGCGGTATCACCGTCTTCCAGTTCTTCGGAAAGGCTGCCCAGGTAAGTCGGGGCTTGGACCAGCGTTGAGAAAAGAATCAACACATTACTGACAATCAACCAGTTCTTCGGCACAAACGTGAACCCTGTTGGCTTGGATCCCGTACACGGCATCGGGTGGAAGTTTCTAATTGTATACTCTGTCTGGATCCTTATTGAGGGTATCCTGATCTACTTCCTCTGGCCCGAGACGTCTGGCCGGACCCTGGAAGAGCTCGCATTCCGTAAGTTTTGGCGCCGCAATGGAATGTCAAATGATATGGATGCTGATTTATCGACACAGTGTTCGAGGACGACGACCGCGCGCGTAAGACAGCGAAGGCCGTTGAGAACGAGGTCCACCATGACTCTGTTTCTGATGAAAAGGTTACTCCGAAAGAGGTGGTTTAATTCTTCCATGGCAACATGATAAGGGTTTCTGGAGAACGTTACAGGCGGAGGACTAATTTCTAAACGACCTTATGAGCTTGAAATGCACCTAAATAAGAATAGCAGTATCTATAGATCTAATCTCTCCATCTCGTACATATGATTGAATGATGAACAATACATCTTTGGAATATTCTAGTGGTCTTCTGTGAGTGATATCAGTTACTCCTCACGATGAGAGGCACATGGCGAGCTACATCTAAAGCACCTCGAACTTGAGTTTATTTTATCGCGTTATTAAAACTAAAAGTAATAAGTTGATTCTGAGAATCTTGTATCTAGCCTTTGAGATGCTGCTCCCCTATAGGTGAAATCCGGCTGAAATAGGGGCGCACCCAAAAATTGTCCTGAAACAACGTTACCCGAGTACCTAGTAATTAGTAGCGGTCAAACTTTCATAATTTCAAGGCATAAACATAATAGGCCGAAATATATCGAACTTGTCGTCATTTGTGGCCGGCACTTGGGGTTCATACAGTAAGCTATTGCGAATTGTTACGCAACCGGCTTGCAAGGAAACGGGCGAATAGCCGGCCGCCATTTAAAATGGTAGCGTCATTGTGAGCACTGCTAACATGGTTACCACCGAGGCACGGGCTCAAGGCGGATCCGAAGCCAACGATAGGTCACTGGGAAGCTGCTGGTACCTGCATATGGCTGGAGCTAGTGGCGCTGGAAGCGTTGGCTTCTTTGATTGGAGATTGTTACCACGCATGCGTTCCTTAGCGGCTATTTTCCTTCATAGTATTTTTTAAATCCCTTATTGTTCTGCCCAGGACTACAGGCTCGTAAAAGAGCTAAAAAATAAAGCTTGAGAGAAAGAACTAAAACTAAATGAACATGATAAATTTCTTGCTTATAGCTTCTAAGGAAATTGTTAGTGAAAGTTCAATAAAGCCATTATCTTTTCCTTTATTTTTCGGTTTTATAAATATGCTATTTAATTTGAACTATCTTAGCTTAAAAACACGCTTCTAAGAAGAGTAAGTCAGTTGGTTACTATCAAAAAACATCAATATTAGCTGATTTACTGCAACCATTTCAACAGTCATCAAAACAATAAGCTATGACAACTCAAGGATCCTTGTTTCAACTCCCATCAGGACGCTTGCTTTCGTATTCTGTCTACGAGGTGAAACCTTTGCATCAAACCCGGTGGATTCTGCTATCAAACCCACTCTGCGCATCTCTTACCATATGGGATGACGTGACGGAATATCTCGCAGAGCTAGGGTATAATGTCCTCCGATACGACGCCCCAGGCCATGGTGGTTCTGAAGTGCCTACGGACCTATCTAGTACGACCTTCGAGACCGTAGCTGATGATGTCTACGCCCTTCTCCGCCATCTTGACATTAAAACTTTACACGCTTGGGTTGGCGTGAGCTTCGGCGGTGCAACGGCCACCACCTTCGCCGCTAGGTATCCCGGAGTTATAGAAAGACTGATAGTGTGTAGCGTTTCGCCGTATTCCCCTATCAATGCTGGAACGCCCGACATTTTTGGCCAGCGTGTGGCTGCCGCCCGCGCGGCAGGCAATCTAGATTTGACAATTGAGCAGACGATGAATCGCTGGTTTCTTAATAGACTACAGCATAATCCCTCGCTATGGCATAACGTACGGGAATCCATGAAAACCACTAGCCTCGACGGGTTCGAAACCTGCTGTTTCGCACTTAGACACCCGAGCTTCGACCTGAGACGCATTGCTGCTAAGGCAGGCGATAATGTTGGTTCAGCACTGCTCCTGGTCGGCCAATATGATAGCTTACGTGAAGAAATGGAAGAGCTTAAGAAAGGGATTGAAAGGGGGCAGAGAGTAAAATCGCTTAGGAGTGGGAAAGGAAAGGCCCCGGTGGTAGAACTTCAAGTAGTCGAGGATGCTGGCCATGTCTTGTTCGTGGATGCTCTGGTGCACTTTACTGCCATCATCCGCAGGTTTATTGACCAAGAAATTCAACTTTTACCGTAGTGGACCCAAATCGGGTCTTATTCATGCGACCGGTTGTCGTCTTAGATAGACTCGTCTAATTACCTGATTACTAGTAGTACTATATTTGAGTACCTATATTACCCGAGAAGCGCTAACAGAACCTGTTTCATTATGTTCTAGTTACACTTTTACCTGTGATGATTTTAAGCCTTGCTTCTTGTTGGCTCCAGGATTAGATGTTACTGTTAACTACTTCTACGCAATATTACTGAACGCTCGGCTCGCAGGGGTCTGCTGACGCATCGTGGTGCGGCGGTGCGACCCTCTCTCGTAGCCGCCGCGCCTCCGTTCTGCCATCGGCATGTTGACTCCACCGGTGCACCGTATTGAGGGAAACGGAACCGTCGAGTCGCCGGGTCAGTCACTCCTCCTGCCCCGAATGATCCGCTTCTACTTAGGCCAACCCTACCTCCTTCACCCCCTTTCGTGGAACACCCTAGGCCCACCAGCTGATCCTAAGATCGTGCCGCCGAGGGCGCGACGCTAGGAACCGTGCTAGGGATACTCTGTCAAGACGTGATGCAATATTATGTACCTACTCAGCAGGTAGGCTGCCATGGCAAGCCTTATTCAGTCAGCTATAGCTAAAGGAGTAGGTAAGCCGCCGATGTGAATTAAATTCGTTTCGCTGCCAAGTGTATGGCCATTCGGAATCCCACGATGGATTCAAACAGCCTATACTAACAGGGAAGCTGAGGTGCGTCTAACCATTCCGCATGATCGTCGCCTGTGCCGTACTCATTTGGATCTGTACCCGCGACGGCTCTTAGAAAATCTCCATTGCTCGAAAGTAGCGTCCAGTTGACTGTCTCATCGGCAAAATGGGCGGTTGAATATTGAAGGCTGGTAGTACTCAGCGCTTCCCCATCAAAGGTGGGAGGGAATTGACTTAGATCGTTGCTTGGAACAGATACTGGCTTTCCATATCCCTCTCCATATTCATTTTCGTTACCACGGTGCTTTGGGTAGATTGGCATCACGGCGGCATTATTCAAAACGCTGTCCAGAACGTCATTAGATGGTGGTTCAGCAGCATTCTGTGCGCCGAGGCCATCTGCGTTGAAAGTGTCAACTGCACAAGCGTTTGTCTCTCGATCTTCTGCAGTGGAACACTTGCTAGTGTTATCCTGCGGGATGATAGCCTTCGTGGTGACGTTGATAATATCGAAAAACGGAATGGTCAGCTGGATAGTGTCATCTGTGCCTGACGGCGAGGGGCAGGGAGTTCCCCGTGGGTGGTCTTGGTGCATGGAGTGATTGTATGCTTCTTCCTCCATTGCTAAGAGACGCCGAAGCAGATCAGAGCATGGCGCGTTTATCGCATCGGTTGCCAACCGGCTGGCATCTCCCATGCTCACTTCGGCCTGTTCTATGAGCGCACGATCACATGGCCGCTGGTGTGTCAGCAGCCCGTCCGTCATGCTCATGGAGGCACCGTGTCGCTGGTGTGAACCCAGTCCGCGTTGGCTTTTTTTAATGTGCGCTAACAGAAGCGCTATTGCCGCCATTAGCCCAAAGTAATCAATCGTGCGACAGGAAAAGGCAATGCGATTGAAGCTGCGAAACATGATGAGGCGGGAGAGTATTTCGCGAGACGAGTTGACGCACGTCACCCGCGAGTACTCGTACTGTTGGCCACCTTCAGAACAGCGTAGCATATATGGTAAATGCAAGTGTACAAGGAGGCTGTGGTGGAATAGCTGATGAAAGAGCTGTCGCATGTACCAAAACAACGCAGTAGGTTGATGAAGCCCATTCGCCAAGTTCGGGGTGAGCCACCAACCTGGTGGCATGCCTCTAGAAGCGATCTGTAGCTTCTCATCTAGTTCTTGCGTCAAAGAGTAATCATCTTCTTTTGGGTCGGTCTGGTTGCGCTCGAGTAGCCGACAGGCAATCACGCAGTGAACGCGATCGAGCCGTCCCATGGGGGTATCGCCTGCAAGCACCGCATCAGATGCCATGGACTGATCGAGTGTGCTTGGCGGCACGCCCAGCATGAGACACAAGTACCTCTCGTGAGCAAGCATTCGAAACCATATGAGATCTGGATAGGCCCTGGTCTCGGAACTGACAACTGTGCATCGTGTGTTCCCTTTGCGGTGAATCCCCATGACTTGAGCGATCGTTATGGCACGCCGGACTATTATCAAGGCTCTCTGTAAGTTTCCGTTGTTGGCATGGTACCAGCTCTCAATAATGACGCAGTCTAGTCCTTCGATGTTGTTGAGTAGCCCGTCTCTAGCTATAACCATGCCACTGGCAGTCTCTACCAAGCTGTGCCTCATCTCATGAGGTGGTTTCGATAGTCCTTCGATTTCCTGGTGGAATTCGGGATGCAGGTGCTGCAATGAAGTGGCGAGGTAGAGCATATGCCTAGCTATTAGAACCGGATGCGCCCCCGGCCCAGGTCTCTCAAATACGCTATCAATAGACTGCCTGTCGTCGAGAGCACTGTATGGCACTGTTTGCAATTGATAAAACATGGGTGACGTGCTACTGGATGCCTTGGCTATCATCTGGACGTCCTCATCTGAAGGTAGATACTGGTATAGCGCTCGCGAGAGTCTTGCATGCTCCGACGCATTCGCTAGCGAAATCGCTCGAGACGGCGAATCCCCAGTATTGTGGGCAAGGACTTGAAAGCTGGGTGTATTCACATTCTATCACCAATGTACACTTAGTATCGTTCGTAATAAGGCCACGGTCTGCGGTCTCATACTTACGGCCGAGGCGCCGGGCGATGGTTCACGACCAAAACGGGTGAACGCCGGTGAGATGACAGGCTCCGAGGTATGACTTCCCGGCTGGTGATGGTTCCTTAAATCGTTCGTTGGTGGAGAGGCAGGATTACGAGTTGCTGAATGAGCCGGTATCTCTCTCAACAGCTGATCGACGAGTGTTTCGACCCGAACGACGCGATCACCCATCTGCAAGCTCCGGTCGAGAGACGTCGTCATGACTTCCGGATGCTCTTGGCCAACGCATCGCGCGCCGCGTCTTGTACATCGCATACATATCTCATCGGTCGGCAACTTGAAAACACACTTGATTTTGCGATGTTTACACTCCCAGCAGCTTTTTGTGCCCTTCCGTACCTTTCTCCTAGGCCGTGGAGAAGACAATGGGGGCAATACCCGGTCCGGTCCAGGAGCCGCAGCGACTGGCTCGGCTGGCTCCCGGAGAGGGGTGACCTCGGAAGCGGCCATGAGAGGTCAGAGGTCAAAGCCCCCGCAAGTCTTGAGATGACTGGTGTAGCACCCGGCTAGTCCGATTGTGCTTGGGGTCTGTCGTCGCTATCGTACTTCGACTCGGGAGAGGTTGATACTTCAGGTACGTACTTTTTAGCGTAGAGGATCTACGGTAAGCCTGTAGTACAGTATGTATTTGAGCACAGGTGGAGCTGTTTCTTGGGCCGTGAACTCGGCGGAAGAAAAGTCCAGTGCGGCGATTAGCGTCTGACGGGTTACACACTTAGGTACAACCAACATTCGGCGACCGTCATCTCGGGGGACCATTCATTATCCAGGCATTCACTCATTCACGTATCGAAGCGAATGATTCAACAACATATAAATATTCTCACCCTTCGAATTGTTCTAACAGCCATGGCACCAGCGTATTCTTCACACTCATCCCGTTTCCCAGATTCCAAATTACTACATTTCTTGATTCATTTCATTAATCCGTCACCATGGCCTCCAAGTTTAGCGTCATTCCCAGTAATACACCAACAAAGCCAGAGCCTTTCACTTTCCACGTCGCCGAAGAAGAGCTCGTCGCCCTCAGGGATTTGTTGCGGCTGTCCAAGATTGGGCCTCCGACATTTTGGAATCAGCAGAACGATCCTCAGTACGGGGTCTCTCGCCAGTGGCTGATTGGGGCTAAAGAGACTTGGCTCAACAGCTTCGACTGGCGCAAGCATGAGAACTACATCAACAGCTTCCCAAACTTCAAGCTTCCCGTCTCCGACTCTGAAGCAGGCCGTGTCGATGTCCACTTCGCCGCCTTGTTCTCGGCAAAGAAGGATGCTATACCTCTTCTGTTCCTGGTGAGTACTGACATAAACATCTTACGCAACTGATTTTTCCTTCTAGCATCCGTTTAGGACACGAGCACTGACCTTCCTCACAGTGAGTAAATGATATTCTGATCTCTTGTTGATAAAAAAGAAAAAGAGTCCCAGACGTCCGCTGAGGGATGTTGCCTAGAAGATAACTAACTTGCGATGTTCCTGGCCACTAGGCATGGGTTTCCTTCGTCCTTTGTGGAATTCCTACCGATGCTGGAATTGCTCGTCGACAAGTACACGCCTGAGACCTTGCCATACCACGTCATAGTACCATCTTTACCGGATTATGGGCTCTCCCACAGCGCCAGCCAGCAAGTCGAGATGACTCTGGACCAGGCTGCCCGGATCATGAACCAGTTAATGCTGGATCTCGGATTTGGTCAGGGATACGTAGTACAAGGCGGCGACCTTGGCAGTATGCTTTCCCGCATCATGTCTGTTGAATACGAGTCATGCAAAGCTTTCCATGGTACGTGAACGGGCCGCCGCACCAGCCACTGTGTTGGCACCAGTCTCTAACATATATAGTCAACATGCTCGTGGCGGACCCTGCTCTGAAAGCCCCGTCCCCGGACTTGCTGTCGCCAGAAGAATCTGAAATAGTTCAACGTACTGAGACTTGGCGCCAGACGGGCCTCGCCTATGCGCTCCAGCATGGCACTCGCCCAGCCACGGTTGGCCTGGCTATATCAGCTAGCCCGCTCGCCATGCTTGCCTGGTAAGTGTAGGCGTCAATAGTACACGATGCGGCTTCGCGTCAGCTGACGATGAACATCTAGGATCGGCGAGAAGCTGTTGGAATGGACTGATCCGCGGCATCAATTCTCTCTGGACACCATCCTAGGCATTGTGAGCTTCTATTGGTTCACTGACGCCTTCCCGCGCAGTCTCTACCACGCCACTCTGGTGAAGAACCTCTTTGCAGGGAAGCCTCATCCAACGTCGATGGAGAAACCCCTGGGATACTCCTTCTTCGCGTACGACCTTGCCGTGCTGCCTAAGCCTTGGGCTGAAGATATCTATCCCAACCTGACACTTTTCAAAGCTCACAGCGAGGTAAGTACCGTCGATCAACCCCAGATGATCAAATCATTAACATAGATGTCAAGGGCGGCCACTTTGCGAGCATTGAGCAACCAAAGGCATTATTAGATGATGTCGAGGAATTTGTTGAGAGAGTGAGCCATCTATTCAATGGCAGTGGCTAGGCTTGTCGATCGGTGGACTAAGGCCAGCATAGGATAGTTTGAGTCAGTATAGAACTTGAACGGGTGTTCTGAAGGCCGCATAGACGGAGGAGAATCTCAGAATAATGGATGAATTGAGCGTGGTGGCAGCCGTACGACGGCTAATAATCATGGCTTGGCACATTAACTATCAGTTTCATGCTAAGCCTATTGCCTTTGTTCGCTATTAATCAGGAGTTCCATTCCGACATTTGGTATCCATCCACACAACCACTCTAGGGGATTCACCGAGAAAGGCTCTCATGACCTAGGCACTTTCTGATTCCAAGATCATTCATATGACGATGGTTGATAACGAGACTTCTTATCACTATCCTGGCCTGTGGAAGCTCTTAGAGCACGATCTGCTTGACGAAATAAGGGAGTGTAAAAATAAGAGAATATGTAGACTCATTTCGGATGTAACCAGGGGTAGTAAAACAAGTACCGAGTTATCAATTTTGCATAAATATGTGTATATAGCAGAAAAAGACGTGTACCATATTCTCGTTGTTTTATCATATTCGCAGACTTCTTACAGTAAAAACCAAGGGCGGAATTGAACATACTGCAGGAAGGCCTTTTACTCATCACAGCGGTGTGGCAGTCAAATCGGGTGTATTTTCTCTGGCGCAGGCGTAAATGATGTTTTCAACTCTCTGCCCAGCATACAGTGATCAACTCTTTTGCTCTCAATAGAGGCATGGATAATCGCAGAGCAGACCATGTTAGGCAGAGAGGAAAACAAAGACCTCACGACGCGTGAAACCTAGCGCATTGTTGAAATAGTAGCTGAGCCCACATACTCAGATGTTCATTCGTGGTTTCGCCATATTCGTACGTTCGTATCGTTGGCTAGTAAATACAGAGATAGGTATCGCCCGCATGCAGTGCATCCGAATACCTCAAAGCGTCGCCGCGGCCTCAACGGCACCCACGGCCTTAAATGTCTTCTTGCTTGTCCAATTGATTTCCACATCATGCGTCCATTCCATGTATCGTGCCCAGCCTGGACAGAGTGGTTAGTAACCCGTCCTACACCGCGCCTCGTCAAACACCGGGATCGACATACTCCAATATGCAAACTTGCGGCCAAAATACTTCCCAGCGAAGGGAACTAATATCATAGTCAGGAGGAGCTGGAGTTGTTCCAGGCTCTGCTCCCATTCTTTCTGGGCGTCGTAGTCATCGTCGTCGGACTCGAAGCTCTCGGTTGAGGTGGAGGGCAGAGAGTCGATGTCGTCCAGGTCGGAGACGGAGACGTCGGGGATGGCGAAGGAGTCGGAGAGCGACATGGCCTCGTCTTGGAGGTGGTGTTATTATATTGCGTGCGGGTTGGGAGTAGGGATGGTCGGGGAAGGGAGAAGCAGCTGTCGGAGCGCTACTGGTTGAGAGCCTGGCGATGCATTGGAGTTCGAGATGCACGGGACCGTGGTAGACAGACTGCGGGCCACCCGAAGAACGACGACGATGGGCGGTGGTGGTTATGGGAGGCGGAAAGTTCGACGTTGTTATCGTTGTGCCTCAGTAAGTATGTACGTAGCGGGATGTCGTCAACAAGGCTTGGCAACTGCTACAGCACACCTAGGTAAGTTCCAGGGCAGGTAGCTCTGCGGGATCGGAGATAGCGCTGTTAGCTGTAACCTTGCAGTAAAAGTTCACACTGCATGCAGGCTTTTGGCGGGCCGTCAACTTGTCGGTTCGTAGGTTAGGTGAAGATAGCGAACTATAAGGTGACTCAGCGGGTGGATCCAGCCGCACCAGGAGAGTGATTGACTGTACTTACAGTTCAAGTATCACCGCCTGCAACGCCCCAAGTTGCCTCCATTTGATTTATATACTTTCGTCATACTAGAACTGCCGACCCTTCTACCAGTCCAAGCCCAACCTTACATACTCTCCCAACTCCCACCAACAAACAAACAACACATCCGCCACCGAATCTAATCACTCGGTTCGCCGCCCAACACATCGACCCTCGCGCCAACGCCATAGCCATTGTTGTTTGTCTGCTACGCAAATTGAGTCAGTCATACGCACTGTCCTTGCAAGATATCCCGAGTCAGGCGTTCAAGATGGATGGCACAGAGGCTGTAAGTATACGCTCTTGTGTGTTTCGCCCGTTTGTTGCACTTAAGTTGTATCGCAGTCAGACTTTTTTTTGCGCTCTGCTTCTGCCATTCTTTTTGTCGCCCGCTTTTGCAGCAACCCCTCCGTGCAGCATATACCTACCTCTACCTACATACCTATGTATACATAGTTCGTACCAGTGTATCAGTGTACTCAGGACGACTTGCACCGCCTACCTAACATAATGTCGCCTTGGCAACCCACCCGCCTTAGCACCAATATTATCGCCTACGGCCTACCATCCGGTATCCGCTCTAGTGTACTGTACAGCGGTGCACCGCGCCTATCGGCCGCTATCTGATCCCCTGTCGCCAGCCGACCCGAAGACTTGCCCCTCCCCCAATGTTGTCACTGTCTGTTGTGCGCCCCACCAAAAACCACTGCCCTCTGGAAATTCCTCCCTCGAGCCCCAAAAAAGAGTCATCGTCATCAGCCAATGCATTGACTCACTCTATCTCGCCTCCTGTCTCTCTGTAACAGTTCCCATTCCCCATTCCCGCAAACACGTGACACTTCTCCCCATAGGTACTGCCCTGTGCTTTCTCATTGGACCATTGCATCTTTTCGTCTGTCCGTCTTTTTAAACGCTCGGCAACACGAACCCACCCAGCACAAAGTCACCGCAATACTAAGCTGCCGACTCTAGGAATCTCGACCGTCCCTCCCCGATCGCAAACAACGCAAATCCGTCGTCTTCAGTTCCGAAGCCATCGTAGTCCAACCCGACGGGAAAGTCACCATGTCGTCGACCGAGGAGAACAAGGAGGCCACCGCCATTTCCCATTCCACCCCCGCCGAGGAGGAGGAGGAGCCCACGTCGGCACCTGAGGATGGGACCCCCGCCGAAGATGGCGGTGCGCTAGACCTCGGAAAGAAGAAGAAGAAGAAGCCCAAGAAGGAGACCGAAGACGGCGATGCGCCCGCCGATGAATCCAACATTGTCGGTGGCATCGACCTATCCCTCAAGAAGAAGAAAAAGAAGAAGCCCAAGACCGATGAGGAATTCGCTGCGAAGCTTGCCGCTTTGGACCTTGATAAGGAGGGCGAGGAGAAGGCGGACGACCAAGCCGGTGACCCAGAGAAGGGTACTGGTATCTGGCAACATGACCAGAACGCCCCCATCACCTACAACCTACTACTCGGACGTTTCTTCGATCTCCTTGCCGAGAAGAACCCCGACCACGCCTCCACTGGTTCGCGAAGTTACAAGATCCCGCCTCCCCAGTGCCTTCGTGAAGGTAACAAGAAGACCATCTTCGCCAACATTGAGGACATCACCAAGCGAAGTGAGTGACATCAGCGCACGCTGCGCAACCAGCTCGCGCGCCGTTCCCACGCTGCTCGAGCATTTACTAACAATATGCTACAGTGAAGCGAAGCTCCGAGCATGTAACCGCATATCTGGTAAGCAGTCTTGCTTCTGTCTTCTTTTTCTACCAATACAGATGACCGGTAGCTAACTTGACCTAGTTTACGGAATTGGGTACAACGTAAGTACAACCCTGGAGCCTATTCTATTAAGCACGTTGGGCCGCCCACAGCCTTTCTGGGTGCCCAACTTCGTCCGAAAAGCTTTATATGCTCTCGTATTCCACATGCATCGCAGGTCACTAACTGTAGATATTACAGTGGCTCCGTTGATGGATCAAAACGTTTGGTCATCAAGGGCCGTTTCCAACAGTACGTAATTGAATAAATGAACTTTGTCTATCACGACTAACACCTTTAAAGGAAACAGCTCGAGAGTATGTTAAGGAAGTACATCATCGAGTACGTGACGTGCCGTACCTGCAAGAGCCCCGATACGACTCTTGAGAAAGGAGAGAATCGACTTTGTGAGTTAAGAACTGTTCCTCTTGCCCCCATAACAAATACTCTAGTTGGGATTATATAGCCCCGTACGCCAACACTAAGGGCTCACAAGCCTCTTTGTGGCCCGTGTATTTTGGTGTTGTGTTCCAGGTTATTCCCGTTCCAGAATTCTCGCTGTTCATTTCCCCTAAAGAGGACAAAATTACTAACTATCGGGATTTTAGACTTCATGACCTGCAATAGCGTAAGTTAGACCCCAGAAGCTATGGGGGAATGCAGAGTTCACCGTCGAACTGCTGACCCGTGCCTATTCGGAATATATGATTGGCTTAACGCTAACATTATGTACAGTGTGGTTCGCGTCGTTCGGTTACCGCTATCAAGAGTGGTTTCACAGCCCAGGTGGGCAAGAGAAAAAAGATGCAGTAGAAGGTTCATGTGGTTTGCTTGGGATTTCACCTATGCTTTTGGAGCCGCATTGTATCTGGTTATGGACGTATGTTGGCCTGCGAAGGGTTATATGTAATGAGACCTACGAGATGATACGACGTTTATCACGAGAAACAAAATCCGCTCCACGGTCATGTGCCAGCCAGCTGAATAGGGTGGCCGCCTCAGTATCGAGCCCACGAAGTCGCCATAACCGGCTACCCACGGATGAGAGCGATTGTAGGGACTATCATAGAATGCGACTTTATCAGTTAATGCAAGGGTTCTCAGTCGAGAAGCGAATAAACAAAATCTAACTATTGCTAAGCAGTTACGAGCATTATTTAAGTGTTTACAGCGTATATCTTCTATAAGTTTCGTACAATTATCTTACCTAATCCGTACTTGTCGAGTTGATAATTATTAGTAAATTCGTCGCGGCAGGGAAATGCTTCGTATGCCCTAAATTCTGGCGCCCTTATAGTAAGGCTGTGATGAATTTTACCCGAGTTCAACAAAACGGCTTGTTACCTTGAACATGAGAACAGGAATGTGTAATTATAGCTTGTCGAAGACCTAGGCGCCAGGGGCGATTTTTACTGCGTGGTTAGGGCAGCGAAATAAATAGGTGTATCCGAAACCTGTGAGTTAGTGTTTCGCTGATTTCCCCCAATTTCGAGATTGTTTTGTTTGGTATTCAGAGGTTGGGCATGAGATGTATGTGTTTTATGTGAAGTTAATAGAGACTATTTCCTTTCTCGAAATAGGGGTAGCCAAAAACGATTTCAAAATATCTCATTCACTACTACACTTCAACGGATAGCTGTAGCTATTATTCAGCAGCTTGGTAGGTAAATGTAGCAGTTAGAAAAGAAGAAAACTCGAAAGCTTTAATTAAACTTTCATGCAACACATAAATGGTATTAAGTATTTTTGCTGCATTATATTAAGGAGAAAGTTCTATCTGTACTAGCATAGTTCTCCCGGCATCCTATTTACCGAACCAACTACGGTATAGATGGAGGCTATTGTTGCTACTCAAAGGGGTTTAATACCCTTTGCAGGTTGGTCCCAGGTATGCATATACATACGGCTCTCCGTTCCCTGGAAGCGGTGCTGCGGTGCCGTGGCGTTCTCTGTTACACATGTCCGAGAACCTAAGGGCTTCATCCCATCCGATAGCATGTATATAACCATGTAAACGGAAAGCTGCCGATCTTAATCGCTATCGTGAAATACCTAGCCTTCTGACACATGCAGTTGCGAGATCGATTGGGTCTAGGTGAGGATATTCATACATGAAAGCTGTAGTTCCCCTGTTTGGTTAAAGGCGGGTATTAGACCTTCGCGTCCCCCTTGGTGACATACAATAATAATATCCTTCTAAGCTCTTGATCACAAGCCCATATCACAGTCCCAGAGTTGTATTCTAAGATACGATCTTTACCGGTTTTGCTGTATGTTGTGCGATTAGATGGTAGGGAGTAAAATGTGTCTTATTCTTCCCCTCCTCTTTTAGCCTTGTTATGGTAATTATCTCTCTAGGTCGGGACTAAAGTGTGACAAGGGCTTATGTAATAAGGGCTTGGAACAGTGTTCTATTCAACTGATAATTCTCTTTGGATCTAAAGGGTCCTTGCCTTTAAAATCATCCTTCGATGTAACCTCGCCCTTCGCCTCGTATTTATAGACAGCCCTAAGGCTACTGCCCCAGGCCTCTAGCTATTACCCCTCCTTTGGCTATCTCAGATCGAGTCCGCAATACGAGGCTCCTATGACTCTGACGAGTGTTGTGATAATCGCCGACTAATAGTTGCGGCCCCTCGAGGCTGTATGTCTTGACGGAAGGCTGGCAGGCGTGGGCACCTGGCCTTGTCCGTGTGACAAAAGCGATAGGCTTTAGATTTTCAAAGTAGTTCCTGGGTAAAGGGTGTTATTCGTGGCGTCATGGGTGTGTTTGTCTTCGGTTCTATAGTTGTTTATTGAAAGTGCAATGGTCCTAGAATGCTTATGTCGGTCTTTGAAGGCCTCCCCCGAGCCGCTGTATTCTGTTGGGATGGCTTATACTATTATAAAAGGAGGCTTTAAGTTAGGTTCAGGAGTCAATACCTAGCTTACTTGTTGAGTTGGAGTGTGTCTCTGGTTACTTCTTCCAAGTGATTTGTTGTTTATTACTAAGTGTTGCATGCTGGAGATCACACAGTAAAAAGGCTTCTGTGTGCTCGTCCGTCAATCCAAGCCTAAGGAACAGAAATCCCAAGGACATCAACTCCGACGGTTAGAAAGTGGTTATAGTGAACATCAGCATATATCATCCCAGGGTACTGAACTAGAAGAGATAATTAACGTAGGTAAAAATGATAATAAAGCATATAAAATAATCTCTCAATCATAGGCAGAACGAAAGCCAAGCGATTTTAGAAATGGGATACTTTCAGAAGAACGCCGGTTCCGTATTCAAGAACAGAATATGGGCAAGTTGGGTATATATACCTAATATAAGATCACTCATACCCTTCTAAAGACATAGCTTTGGCAGATGACGAGTAAATCATCTCCAGAGTAGAGGACAGAAAGCATCACAGAGTCTTATTGACCAGCCCAGGCCGCGTTTATATAGGTTCCAAGGTTGTTTGCCCATGTCTCCTGGGTACACAATAGTAATGCATAATTATATAAAAAAATATTCTACAAAACAAGCAGCCTAGTTCAGACCTAGCGATATAAAATAACCAATCCTCGCCGCCGTTCATCAGTTATCGGGATTTGTAATAATTAAATACGTCTCCGGGGGACGCCACTATAGGACATCCAAATATATCTTAAATGAAATATCTTAGACATGCGAAAGCCAGGTCGGTTGTTGCATCATCTCAACACTCGCACATCTACCATATAAATATACACAAGATTGCTTTCGAACTATATCTCTTGCAGGGAGGGTGGCAGGCATTGGCGTTTAGCCTTACCTGTGTGGTACCTGGCTCTGTGGACAGAGACTAGTTGTTGAAAATATATGTGACGAGATACGAAGACATATAATGCTGATTGCAAGTTCGGATATGCCCGTGAGGCAAGATGTGGCAGCTCCCTTGAAGAATCTCTTTTACGAACCCTTGCAGCTAGATTAAATGATGATCAGGTCTGCTCCGATGCGAGATGTCTTGTTGGTAGCACGGTTAATCTAGCCAACGACAGTATAATCATACTGAGTTCAAGGTTGGCTTGTTACGTTACTTTTCAACAATGGGATTATTGATGGTAAAACCATTAAACGCTTTGAGATTGAGGGATTAGCTGGGCTATGCTTAAAAAAGATTACGAGTTAACCTAAAATAAGCTCATTTTACGCATTTGACGAAGATCCCATAAAATCCATGTCCCCGGTACGAAAGAAAGAATTTCTCAAGATAATCCTGCCACACGAATGAGCACATAATTAAAAGTAGGCGTGTCGCAAACCCAAGTGCGCAGTAGGCAATAGACTCTTGTTGTTGCACAAGGGTCTCAAGGCTACGTGAGGCTATCCTAGATACATATAAAAAGGTTCCTTTGTCTCTATGCCTTATGACAAGGGGGAAAATATAATTCGCAAAGATAATGAATTTAGTGGCAAGGGTGGGACTTGAACCCATGCGGATCGCTCCATGAGGAAGTTGTGCAACTCGACCATCTTGCCTTAGGTACGCCACAAATGGATGACTAATGACGATACAGTCGCAGACTTTACCATTGAACTGCGCTGGCTCTTAATACAGGAGTCAATGAAGAAGTGATAAGACGTCAGTATATATTGGACTGTTTGACTAAAACATCACTCGACAGGTGTTTCAAAATCTGAACGGATTGCTATGGACTATGGCCTGTGATTGGTTTCTCTGTTGAAACAACCCTCGATGTGAGAGCTTGAACGAACCTTGCTCAACAGGCCTGTTCGCTCTATGAAACTATTTAGAGGAGATTCACCGGGGATTCGCTTTGTGATAGGTATCTACGCATAGCCCTGGATTGCTTCCATTCTCTCGGTCCCCTTCACACTTGCTTTTAATGCTGAAATGAGGCACCGTTTCGTAGAGGACACATATTGATATATATTAGTGATTGATTCTTATTTCTGCGATACACTAGAGCTTTAAAATGGTGAAATGAGGTGGTGACATACGGTCATTGATGGGATAACATGACGAGACAGACAGGCCTAAAATAAGACCTTGAAGTTATGTAGTTAGGTTTCAATCTATAATTCATCGTGATCTCAGTAGAGCTAGCAAGGCCTGCACTGATTATGCCATTTAGATATAGCAACGAAACGTGACCGGCTTTGATTAACAACGGCTGTTGTACCGCTCTTTTGCAACCGAACTAAACGCGCTACTGCACAATCCAGTAGGTATGCAGTCCTAGACTTTTCCAGACCAGTTCGTGAAATTCTAGCAGGTAACATGCCGATCATGATTCACGCCGTGCTGCCAATGGGAGAAGAGCGCCTTACTTAGAACTGCGCTACCGTTTCCCTGGTCCACAGACTGGGACTGGATATCTGAAACAGAGGCTAACGGCTATAGCAAAATTTTTGACGATCGCACGAAGGTGAAGTGGGCTCATTTCGCCCGTCTCTGTAGACTCAGTGACACTGCTCCGAGCGATTAGTTGAGTGGAAGTGAAAAAGGTCCGTGATATATAATGTCTTTAGGAAAAACTTGCTTAAGAAGAAATACCCCATAAAAGAACCGCTACAGTCCTCGGAATCCCTCAAGGCAATATTTCTGGACATAAACGCTAGGTTATATGATATTGTGTTGAAGATAAGGATGTTTCATATCTGATAGGTATGTAACTCAGGTTTCATTGCCTCCCGGTCGGCTATTTCTATTTCTCTAATGCGCATGCATGGGAGTTGGGAAATTGGGAAATTGAGAAATGCAGCGTTGAATGGTGAGTGTAGAATACTAAGTTGAGCATGCATTTCTATTGCGCTTCTCAGCTTCCCGGCTTGCATAATTTGAATATGATATCAATCACAGCACCTTGGAAGTTAATCTAAGTCCCAGCGACAAAGCGGCGGCTTATTAACATTAATGTGGGAAGCAAAAATATTTCAAGGTATGACGAAGATATGATCTCACACAAGCTTCGTTTATTTATACGACCTCGGACCCAAGGCATAAAAATACGATAATATAGGCGTCCATTTCACACGCGACTCCGGAAAAGAAAATCTCGATCGGTAAAAGCATCAGTCGCATTCTTCGCGTCCTTGAAATAATTCATTGCCGGTTTTCCGGACGAGACCAAATTCTATCACAAATGCCCTTATGTGTGGAGATTCCCTTCAATCTAATTATTGCGTATACCTAAGTAAGTGCTAATTAGAACTTTGGTTGATGTATCGACCTATGACAGCACCGGAGAGGTGCTCGTGCCGTCTTTCGATGTAATATCTACCCTGAAAACTCTGCGGATATGTGGGTAGCGGCCCGGAAGCGTCTATGTATACCACATCTGAAGTATGACATAGAGCGGCTAAGCTTATCTGAGCCGGATACAGTTAAAGCGCGCCCGGTTACCTCCCACTTCTCAACGTGCAGTAAGAGGACGATATTCGTGGGCTCCCTCATTTGTACCGGCACTATCTATCTGCTGTAAGAGCATCATCTTGAGGTTCGAGATATGTTTAATATGGGGCATGTAGGGAAAGGCTACCGAAAACGCAGGGAATCGTGCTGAAGGTTTGCTTCTTCCTGCCAATGTATGATAACATACTGCTCTGGTGCATATGCTTAATGTGCAGCTGAAAGCACAGATGACCTCAAAAAAACGGCCAAGGGCCGCTCCCGTTCCAAGCTACCTAGTAGAACACGAATATCCTTTCCCATGATATAAAGATGTGGCGACCGTGTCTGGTAACAAGCGCCGGACTGTATAGTATCTGATACAGTATGCTCGTACTGTCTGCCTCGGAGAGATCTCGAGATTTTAAGGGAGAATAAGGTTTATTCTAGAATGTGCTGAACATAATTCTAGAGCTGCAAAACCATATTAAGCAGCCAATCAGCTTCGTGCCGCATAGCCGAGAGGGTGACTTCGGTGAAACCGATGACGAGCCCAAGGAATCGATAATCAGCATAAGACATCGTGGCAAGCGAGATTCTTCTCAAGGCTACCCGCCACGATTCTCAACCAGTTTTAACTTTAATGTGCCGGGCCATATCAAGTATCGCCTCGTGACAGTCGTCGATCTATCGAGATCTTCAACGCGGGGCTAGACTTAGGTTCCAGAAGCCTGCTGTCTTCTCGGCGGCAGAAGCAGTAAGTCGACGCGAGTCGGTGCCGGCGAGCTGAACGGCAATCGGAGGGTTTCATATCTGGACTATCATGAGTAGTAAAGTACCTTGATAAGGTGGTGAGTCCAACCAACGACGGGATTTCATGACTCTTATAGTGAGTGTCAAGGGACACCCGCGTGCTGTGTGGAGATAACCTAGGACTCTGAAAGGTGAAACATCATTCTAGAATAATTCTACAGCCCATCAGGACACGTTTCTACCCCGCCAACCCCTGGAGAAGGAGGGGGCTTGTGATCCCCATAGAAGCCCTCTAACGATAGTTCTCTAGTTGCGGGCCTGTCGGTATCTGGAGGTTCGTCGTCGGGCCAGTGCTGCACAATATTAGTACTCCGACTGAAATGACGTAGATCCTCTAAAGACTAGCCATACTCTTGAATAAGGTGGTCAAGGGAGCGTAAAGCTTCGTCTCTAGCATCTAGGCCCAAAACGGTCATCCGTGAGACTGGGCGCCTGGTGTCCTTTCCAAGCCATCGCAGGATTTCGAGTCAATAACCTGCCATAAAGTTGGCGATTAGACTCAAATCCAGTGCCCATGATGAAGGCCGTAACTCCTATTGAACGAAGAAGCCCTCTCTGTGCTGCTAGTGGGAGCTACACCTTGGGGGTTTCTGGGTGACCTCTGACGCACCTGTATGTTGGCCATTGTCGCTAAAAACGTGAGCCCAGAAGCGGCTGTCTTAACGAGACAGCTGATGGTTGACAGCCAACAGCATTTGGCACATTGTCACAATGACTCAACCTAGGGATCCTGTCACCCGGCCCGGTCGTAGGGGGTCGGCTCCCATTGCAACAGTGTTTGTGGCCATCCAGATCTTGCTCGAGATTAAAACCCTAATCTGGACGAGAGCCGAATGATACACATGCATGGCTCACCGCAAAGGTAAGAGCGATGAGACGTCTCCGACCGTAGGAACGCAGCAAGCCATCAATGGTCGGGCGTCAACACTTATCGGGTTCCTGTCGGGTTGAGGGATACCACAGTATAATAATGAAATACCTGTTCGGTCCCCCTGCATCTCCGCAAATCCCCGACAGACAGATACGAGGGGGGGTGCGAGCATCGGAGCCGAGAGGTCTCCTATTGGTCTCCTCAATGGTCTTTTAGCCTCCAATTTGATCACTCGAGAGCTAATGCCCGCGAGAGTAGTTTAGCCTTGGCGCGGCGTATTGTCCATGACTTCGCGTCGAAAATCCGAGGGGGTAGCTACTATATCTTATTAAGACTATACGAGAATCAGGGGATAGCTCCTAGCCTGGTCGCATAGTTGGTGTTTTCAAATAAATTACCTACAAGGTGCTTATCGAGCTTCTATTTTCTATCATCAATGCCGAATTCCCAAATAACTAACCCTGGGAGTTACATTGAGGCTTAACTAAATACGCGATTAATAATGGAGAATGCAGCTCGGACTTGAACGCTCTAACAGTGGACAGTTTCCAGACAGCTCGGTTTTCCTCGGATGCATTGGCACATCGGGTGCTGGAGGAGTTTGTGTTTCACCACGACGCGATAGTTGTTGATTATAACCCGGTTTTGTTATCACAGAATGTAACTGAAAGCGCCCTACTAAACGAGATCTGCAGCTTACCGAATTCCGGTGGAGTGCGATTGCCGAGGTGATGTGCAGCCCAAAGTGGCAGAATGTTACCCCTCCCTTGGGATTCCCCTTGTAGCCAATAATACGTGGCGAGACAATCTCGAGCTGCCTAGGGTGCCTAGGGTTTCGACCCTGGTCTAAACCTGCGGCAACTGAGGGGTAGGGCAGAGCCACAGGAGTAGTATCTGATGGAGCGAACCGTGCAAACGGGGTTCTTATGCCCCAAGCAATGGAGAGATCCGGAGGGGTGAAAATCCGAGTTTTGGGCGAAGGGTGTCGCCTGGGTTGGGACGCGATGGATGACTATTGTAAAGCTTATTGGAACGAAAGCATACCAGAGAGCTGGAAGCGATCCGACAAGTTCTCGGGGAAAAGGAGCCGGGCATCTGGATCTAACCTACACCGAAACGGTTCCCTATTACCTTGAGCTTTGTAGGCTTTACTCTGTATGTCACGTCAGGATCAGCATTTAGATCACGATTTCTCCTGGGAAGCTGGCGTACTAAAACCAACGGTAGCACAGATGGAGTCTAGCAGCAAAAGTTATATATAGGTGACATGCGAACATAGGTATAATAGGGGATCAATACTAGCAGCTACTCGGAACGGCCTGTGGCATATCCAGCAGTACATTGCGCGGCCGAGAAACTAGCTAGTCTTGAAAGACTTTCTCCTGCAATAATGGCATCCCACTATCGAATACCCGGTGTAGGGTTGGAGAGGAACACACGCACGCACACACATAATCCTAGTTGCTCATCCCCGACGCTAGACAGGGTAGAGTTGTATGGTCTTGCGCGTTGGGATCGACTACTGCACGAGGTGCATGTAAGGGGTAATCCCTGGCCTACGAAAGCGGACAGATGCATGCCATAAGAGCGGCGTGACAGGCCACCCTCTTTCGTCTCTATGCTAGTTGAACGACTACTGACGAGCTCAAGACTAGAGGCAACTAGATAGTAACTTATGGCTTTTTTTTCACCAGCCATTTTCCTCCCCGGACCAGGCTTCAGCGTTGGTAATAGGGTTTCCTGAGAACGCTTAGCAGATAGTTGAATCTTGACGTAGTAGCCGGTAGCCGCAGCCGGTCCCCGGTACCCGGTATGGCCGTGATGACCGTGGCCGGTGTGATGTCTGACCGCATTATGTCGAGCTTTTATAGAGAGTGAAGAGTGCTGGGTTGAGCCAGCTCGTCCATCACGAGCAACCTCGCGTTGGAAATGGAGGCGTTATTACGTACTCTACCGAATATAGGTTTTCCAAAGTCGTCATCTCTGAGGAGCGAGCAGTTGTTTTTCCCCTCAGCCATTCCAACATCCAAGATAGACGCGCAATAGTCTAAGCGCGAAATCTCTTTCGTCTTACGTAACTGATGGCTTGTCCATCCGTAATCTTGGTACTATGCGAATATACACCGGTAGTTGGTGTGTATCTTCGCTTAGAGGCATAGCTCTTTCACCGAGTCCCACTAGCTGCAAGACCGGTTGGGCTGACTGCAGGTCTGTCTCCTGCAATCAATATCGAGTGGTCCAATCCATCATATGATAGGTGCTCGCCTCGTTTGAGTGTTGATTTGTATCCGTGCGGAACGACGCTTGCCCGTTTTCATGTCCTTTGCGACGTGATATTTGACAATAACAAATACACCTCCTTATGCAGGTGATTGTGGAAGCGGCATATTTCAGTCTACTATGTACAGTAGGTAGTGCGCCGAGTGGATAAAGAGCATGAACCGCACTTATTGAGGCCCCGGTCCTTACCTAGACTCCATCCAGACAGGTCTTGTGTGGATGTAAACATATTCCGCCGTCCCCGAGCAGCCCGAGGCGTTCTACGGGGCCACACATGTGTCCCTATCACACCTCTCCTATTTGAATGAGGCGAGCGGCCGGGGTGCCTGCCGGATTCGCTTCGTTTTGTTTTGCTTACATTGGGGAGATCGTCGATTAATACTCCTTCCCGTATCCGGCTAGTCTATATGGGCTTCAGTGCCCTCTGGCCCAAGTCTTGGCCTTCTAAAATCACCGTGCGGCAGTGTAGTGCAACCCTAGACGAAGCACCCCAGGTACGGTAGCGACAAGGTTCGTGATGGCTGGCTAGAGGGCTGGCAGCTCACCTCGGTGTGTCCACTCGACTGCAGGAGCTAACTTGCGCAATGTTCCGCACGCACACTAACTCCGCTGTAGTTTCGTCCTTAGAGTACTGTACCCGAATGCCGAGCGAGCTGGTTTTTCGGTGGCTGGCGTACCCTTTGGTTGGAATTTTGAACATCATTCGAATTCTAAAGATCGGCTAGGAAGTTTATTGACTGATAGGTATGTTTTTGACCAAGATGGCAGTACTGGAAAACAAACCGACACTTTGTTGGCGTCAAAATTAACGCATAGCCCTACGAAAGACATAACTCAAATAGAGTCTAAAGTGTTGATACCCCAGGTTTTGTGGGGAGCCCTTACAAACCGTGATATTCCGATTCCACCATTTTTTGCACGGGCAGGGTAGTTGGCAGCTGTGTTTCGCCGGGTATTTCCACCCCAAACTTGTTTTAGAATATCGGCAAGCTGCCAGCCCCTGGTTCAATATGCGTTGAAGGCATCGTGACAAATGGAGGGTATAGTGAACAAGGCAACTAATTCTATTTTGCTGATAACCCCAGAGGGCTCTATGATCACTACCTTTTCCATACCAATGCAGTGGTGTTGTATATAAACTCCGCCAAATAGGCGTCGTACAAAAAAGATGCATGAACGCCAGTTCTCTCCGTGGTATAATGCCTCTGGGGGCTAATATCTTCCAACCCTTTCTTCCCCAAACCCAGGTGTACAATGATATCGTCCCCAGAACGCCAAGCGAAGTGACCTATTAGTCTCGCTTTCTATACCGGCCACCCACGCTCCAGGCAAGGTTCCAGCTCTGGATAACGCCGTATAAAGTTTTCATGCATTCCCCAATTTCGTAAATCCCATACATGTTCCGAAAACTCGTTAGTGGCGTAAATCGAACCCATTGCAAAATCAACCGTAAACGCCTCTGTAATAGCAACCGGCCAGTTTTTAAGCCGCAGATTTGTACAGTAGAGGTGTCGAAACTCTGGTGTGTTGTAAATAGCCTGCCTCTCGATAATCGCACTGCGAAGATGGGGCCAGAAGATGAAATCCATCCACTGGGGATGGGGTATCGTTTGTTGGTTAGGCTGGGGGGGAAGGATTTCCCCCAGTCCAACGAATGTATCTCTCGTCGGCTGTACTAGCCAAGCGATTAGGGCCCTAAATAGTAGAAAGCCACCGACACGTTCCAACGGGAGCTCGAGGTTATTCGCGTCGAATATTGACGTGGCAATATCGACGAGTGGATAACTGGGAGCGGCTTGAGTCTGCGGACCCTGCAGACCAAGAGATCCTAGTAGATGCTCGTGGGTGTGTAGAAGAGGCTTCATATTCACACGATGCGGGCCCAAGATGACCTCGCGGTGTGGCTGCCCTCCGGCAAGATCCGTCAGGCGTCGGCAATCAGCAATATACCCCATGATGAGCGTGTCATCTTGGCAAGAAGCATCCGAAGTGAGTACCGGTAACTCCCGATATGCTGGCCTTGAATATTGTGCTGAATTATTACCATGGGCGCTTAATAGTACACCGGGTAAACGTTCCACGGTGATTGCTGGTACGTTGGAGAGATGGGCACGATGCCGATCTGTGGGGGGCATCCAAACTCTAGAAGTAGCTGATTAGACTTCAGCTCTGTATATATGATTAAAAAACAGAGGGGGGTAATTACCTGACTTGACATCATCAAATCCCATATCGCTATTAGTGATACATGATGCGGCTGGCGAATGTATCGCTGGTGGCATGCTAGACCTTTCGAGAATAGCGGACGACGTATTAGGCGGGAAGTAATTGTTGGCGTAGTCTTCCGGCGCTGCCGGAGAGGAAGGGCTAGAGACAGTCGACGGCAAAGAGCACGGTACAGAAGCAGGCCAGACGTTGGTGGTTTCTTGAACATTGCTGTATGGAGGCAGATCCGAAACCATGGGATATTCAGGCGTAGTAGAATGCCCGTATGCGGACTGGTGAGAGCTCGAGCTGTTGTATGCTGACCATAGTTAGTTTTGACACCAATAAACCTGTTTTTAATGGGAGATGTACAGCTTGGGTACGACAAAACAGGTCGTGCGGTACGAATTCCTAAGCTCTCGCGTAGCTGTTTGACTTCTTCCTCAAGAGCCCTATTTCTCCCCAATAAATCTCGGACCGTCTGGTCTCGACTCTGCTGGCTCCTAAGCTCATCTATTTCTCTCTCAAGGTTTTCTATATGTTCCTTGGTGCGTGCCCGAATGGCTCTTTGAGCCTCTCGATCATTGGCACGTTTCCGAGCAAGCTGCGAGGGTGTGAGAGTAGATACACTCCTAGTGCCTGAACAGCACCGTTAACGACAAACACCTTCCAGAGATATTTAGACTTTCTGCAATAGGCAAGACTTACCCTTACGCTTGCCCGCCTTGGGCTTGTCTACGGTAGGCTTAGTCATATTGACTGACGATTCCGAGTAGTTTGAAGCAGCCGGTGATGAGTTCCGAGAAGATGAAGACGGGAGTGGATGGGTGATATGGTCCATATCTACCAAGTGAAGGCACAAGTTGTGCCGTGTTAACAGTTGAGAGGGGTTGGAGAGGCTTCGTTGTATACGCGGATCGTATACTTAGAGGAAGAGGTTCGATGGTAGGTCCAAGACGATCAGCAATGGACGACCCAAGACTACCAGGGTCTCCGTTTGGCGTCATGGGAGATATATAATGAACATTTGATGGGGCAAAGCAGCGGAGCGACCCCACATACAACACTACCCTCCCTGTTGCCAATTCCTACAGCTGCTGAAGCAGTAGACTAATGAGCCCCTGTCGATTATCGACGATGGGTTGAACAATAGAAACCAGACAGATCCCTGTTGTTTTTCCTCACTACCGTGCCGCTTACACTACTACATAGTACCTACATTCCACCACACTACGTCGTTGGTCACAGAAGCTGCGTACTGTAGGCTCTGTGACCTGTGACTAGCTACAGTGCAGTTGGCTTAACTCTAAGCTGATGGATGACGGTTCAGCTGTGGCTGGATGTGGTAATTCTCCCCCGATGCAACAAGCCCGTTAGATATCTGAGATGGGTGATGTCTATGGAGTGGGCGTCGAGCTTCTGCAAGACTTCTGCAAGACATCCGGCAGTCGTCGTATCAAAGCCCATCTCGGATTATTCTTGAGTAAATCAATGGTCAAAGGGCAAGGATGGGTATGGTAAATAGACTTTACGCTATGAGCGCGCTATCGAGGTGGAGGTCTGTACAGTAGCTGACACTACAGTTATAGACACATGGTAACCCATAAATCTCGTGTGCGAGCCAATGACGAATTGGCCTCCGTGTATTACAAAACGTCACACATACAGTATGACTATTGTGTAACAAAGCCTGTTTTGCTTTGCGGCATGGCCTGGAGCGAAGTACAGACGGACAAGAGATCGCTGGAGATATCCTCCTAAGAAACCAGCTATACCTGGGTTAGTCGAGCTGGGTATGGAGTTATGCAATCGAATTCTAGGTCTTCAGCCAAGCCTGCAAGAGTGGATACAACAAGCGCAAACGCTGAAACACACAGTCGACAGTGGGCGTGGATCAAGGCATCTTCCGAAGGAAAAAACAACAACAACTACTGTACTAAGTAAGTAGACTAAGTTTAGTAAGTAGACAGACTGGGTACGTACCTACTTCGACGGGCGCCTATCTATGTGCAACAAAATTGTGATGAAGACGCAATGCATAGAGGTTCGACGTCCCTATTACCTAGTAGAAGGTTAAGCTATTATGAAACGATAACGACAACGATACTACTCTAGGTAGCGAGCATAAAGAGACCAATGCACGGCATATCTCAGCTCCTACTTACATTAAGACATCATGTTGGCTGATACGAGCTCCGCGTATTGGTATTCTCTGAGGGCGGACGGCGAACCTTCACGCTGCCAGTGGGCCTCTGAGCTTCCGCGGATGTGTGACAAAACTGTTTGTGCCGGCTAGATACCACGTGCAATCTTCTAGAACCATTCTTTTGAAGGCTGCGCCCGAAGTAACGTTGTGATGTTGGCACGGTAAAGATATGGGACGATCATGTCCTCCCCAAAATTCTAGTGCTACACCCAGCAAACTCTGTTGTGCCTACCAACCGCCTTAGGGCTAAACGACCTCATTGTATCTGGAGTCGGACATGCCGACTGGAGTAGCGGAGAGTTTCAACACATACCTGATTGGACAAATGAGGGTATTGTGGTTCATGTGCCAGATCTAGAGCCTGGGAGGAGTCCGAGAACCGGGACTTGGGACTGGACCCACGAGACAAGGCTGTGGCTGGAACGCGTTGTTGGTCGAGTCCAATTATTTGAGTTCACGCCAGTTCGAATTATTCAGTTTCAATGGGGGTGAGGCCTCACGATCGATCATATCGAGGTTAAGCAGTGAGGTGCTGCTAATTGGCAAGCTCGGGATTCTCATCCTTCACTGCATCTACTAACTCGTCCATGTTGCCAACCTTCGTCGGACCAACTACACCAGACGGGGGCAAGGCCCAGTCAGGAAGAGGACTAACATAGCTCCAGCTACCGCCAGCATCCTCATACCGCAGACTGTGCAACCACAACGATAGCTCCTGCTCTCCAGGATCTGTATACAGAGGGGTATCGCAAACCTCGCAAAGCTCCCCAGACAATTTTTCCGCTTTTTTCTTGTAATATCGGTCTACCATTTCGTCGTGATAGGCGACAGCATCGGCGACATCGTCCTTTCCCATCCGGCTTAGCCTTGATATTATGTCCTCATCTGTGTTTTCGAGGGCGTCGGGGTCATTGAACCCGAGGTTGGCGCCCCAGACCCTTTGGTTTGCGTAGATTGGATCATTTTGGATTGGATGTCCCAAATGTTGTAAGTGAACCCGAAGCTGGTGGGTTCTGCCAGTGACAGGAAGACAACGAACAATCGAGTAACCTTCCTTGCGTAGCCACGGCCTGGACTTCTCTTCGGCGGATGCACTACCTGACGATGGCCGCGCTTGCGGCTCGCGTGGAGGATAGTAAGCTAGCTTCTTGAAGACGGTGCGGGCAGATTTGCCATCGGCTCGTATCCTGTTCAGACCCAGTTTGGGGGAGATTGAAAGAATAGGTTGGTTGCAGACGATCTCTCCGTCGGGGAAATCACCAATGACTCTGGCGAGGTACTCCTTGCGGACAGAGCGTTTTTTGATCTCCTCGCCGAGCTTTTCGGCCGATTTGGGGTGTTTTGCAATGAACATGATGCCACTGGTCAGCCTGTCCAATCTGTTGCAAGTATGGGCGATCCACTCGGGACCACGCTCGGCCTTCATGATCTCGATGATGGAGTTGTAGTTGTAGCGGCCGGCAGGGTGGACGGGTATGCCCGACGGCTTGTTGAGCACAATCATGTCGTCGTCCTCGTGGAGGATGCCTATGGGGGCGGCCGACACGGGGGGTTCGTGTCGGTGGATGGTGTGGGACACCAGGTTGCCGTTCTTGAGGACGTAGTTGGGGGACACGGCCTTGCCGTCCACACATACCTGGCCCGTCTCGATGGCATGCTTGTAGTAGGAGAGCGGGCGGTCTCTAAATTCGCTGCCGAAGACATCAAGCAATTCTCGCCCCCGCCACCGCTGCTTGCACCAGGTATTGTAGGTATAGTGGTAGGGCGCAACTCGTCGCAAGCCGTTCTCGAAGTAGTACGGCGCAGGCCAAGCCGGCTCGGGCTGTGTCGTCGGCGCTGGCGCGGCTCTGTCGCCAGACTTGGTACCTTTTTTCGTGCCTGTTATAGAGAGGAGCGCGAGATCGGGTATCGAGGTGGCTGGCGCAGCTGCGTTTGCGGGCGAGGGGATCTCAGCGGCTTTGCCCATGGCGAGCAGGTTTCTTGTACGTTTGCCGAGAGCGAAAATCCAAGTTAAACAGGTCACCTTTGACATAGAAAGGATACTAGAACATAGTCTAGCTAGGCTATTCTGTATCGATGCGATGGCCTAGAACACCATCCCTCCCTTAACAAGCACTGGACGAGTAAGCGAGTAAACCACGAGGTATACGTTGAATGGTGGCAAGTAACGCCGAGGTGTATGTATGCATTGAGGGGCCGATTGTAAAAAAATTGGCGGTCGATGGTGGCAGAACTGTTACATGTACATAGGTACACACGGAGTTACAGTAGACCTCGGCGAAATAAGTACCTAGGTACCCAAATAGCTCCACTCGGACAGTCCTTGCAGTTGCTTGCCAGTCCGAGCTAATATAGCATCCATCCCTTTCCAGCTATGCGTGGTAACTCGAGCTTAAACCTGTGCTTATTTATGTATTATCAAACATTCTAGTGAAAACAGCTCTCTCTCTTCTCGTTGCACATGATGGCTTCGTCAAAGCACTTGAAAACCAGGACGCGACAGGACTACCCGTTCATGCTGGAATATAGGACACGATGGTATGGTGATGAACCCCGTGAGACAAGACGCGCGCTGTCTTGAGAAGCGTCTCGAGAACCAACAGGCCCATCGCTTCACTTCGCTCACATATATCAGGAGCGATAACGACATGTATGACCACATGAACAATTCCGTCTATAACTTCCTGTAGGTGGACATCATATCACATCACATCATATCATGGCCGTCGGCTCTGGGCACTCCCCTGACATGTCGTCGTGTAGCTTCGACTCGGTCATCAACGCATATCTCATCGACCATTGCGGACTGCATCCGCCCACGTCAGCCCAACACCCGCTGATGGCTCACACCCACTGCGACTACTTCTCCGCCATCTCGTACCCCAAGGTCGCCCAGCTGTGCCTGCGGGCCAACAAGCTCAGCAGATCCAGCGTGGTCTACGAGGTCGCACTGTTCGAGAAGGATGTGGAGCAAGTCAAGGCTGTCGGTGAATTTATTCATGTCTTCGTCGACCGTGCCACTCAGCGCCCCAACGCCAACGGCATGAACAGCCAGCTCCGCCACGGCCTACAGAAATTACTTGTGGCCGAGTCTCCGAGCAAACTATAGCTGCCGCGCTGTCTTGGCGCTCCCTTCTCAACTACAGTAACTGCATGGCTGGCTACCTTATCCATCCAAGAGGTGCCACAGAATCCCTACTGGTACTCCAGCTGCTGCCTGGCTCCCCCTTGATCTCCGCTTGTCAGCATCTTCTCCAGCAGTTCTAGATCGCCGAGTGCCAATTCCGGGGTCTGCTCGGGATGAAGTTTTCCGGAAACCATCCCCTCCGCCCAAGCCTGGACTTCCTCCTTGATGCTAGTCCCTTTCTCAAAAGTCTTCTCCTCGGTCTTGGCGTCTTGCCCGACACCCCGGACCGTAACGACCTTGTCAGCGCCCGCCTCAACATATCCATGCTCACAGGCGACGTGGAAGTCGGAGGCTTTAAATGTTGTTCCCGCGCTCTGAGCATAGGAGCCGACAATACCGGATTTAGTCTGTAGGATAGCGTAGACGGTATCTTTGGGGGGCAGGTGGCTTGTGACCAACGATGTCAGCGCTATCACGCTAGCCACGGTATCCCCGCCCAACAACTTTCTGATTGCGGCTGTATAATGAACCCCTCCGTCGAGAAGAAAGCCACCCTGGTACTCAGGCGTAGTGCGCCAGGGTGTCTTGTAGTACTTGTTGTCCGTCTGCATCATGAAGTTCACCCTCACAACAAAACCAGTCACCCGACCCAGCTTCCTAATTTCCTCCGCGGCGTAGGCAAAGCCCTTCGTAAACCGGAAGTTTTCGCCAATGACCAAAGTAGCCTTTGTCTCTGTCGAGGCCTTTTTGTAGTACTCAATGAGATCGATCGCTGTGTGGAGGTCCTTAGCAATAGGCTTTTCGGCCAAGACATGTTTCCCAGCAGTTAGGGCTTTCTTGATGAAAGCCGGCTGATCTACGATGGGAAGAGCGAGTATTAATCCAGAAATGTCGTCGCGTTTCAAGAGATCGTCATACGACTTGTCTGGACCGGACTCAGACGAGTAGATCTCGACCTTCAAGCCGGCATCAGCCAGCATCTTGGCAGTTTCTTCCGCTGATTTCACTATAGCTCGCTGGAGTCAGTAATTACTCTTTTAGGGAAGATCGTCATGGGTTTTAGGAGTTCTGTATGCTCCCGAGACAGGTCCATTTCTCTAATGGGAAATTTTTGACTCCGCAAGCAGCCAGAACAGGAAGAAAATGACTCCAGGGGTTACGCACATGAGCGCGACCACACGGCCTTGACAGAAACAAGAGGACAGGCAATTGCGGCAGGCTAGATCAACACTATTAGCCAACTGACCTTCATATATATGTGCCCATCCTTATACAACATCGAGAGACGGCAGATGCTTCAGAGTAATAATATTAGATACACTCACAACATGTTGTTCCTTCATGAAAATACCCCCACCGATGAGGGCAATTCCTAATGGTGCCGCCATTTCCCTAGCTTGAGAGTATGGAGAAAACAATACTATAGCACGCTGCGCAGTTGAAGAGCTCTGTGAGAACTTTCGAGATAGTTTCGGACACAAATGGAGGGTAGATCGATTGCGATGACGATGATGGAATGAAATATGAGGAGTTGAGTAGGCTCTCGTGTCTTTTATAACCAGCGCACCTATATAAATCCATCGGTCCCCCGTTCTCCGCCTACATAGGCTGGAAAGGCACCAACCGATCACTGGTCCGGTGCGGAGTCACCCGATTTGGCAATTTTAACAGTTCTTTGCTTTCGATTGGGTGACTGATGGTCTGCATCACAACGTCAGCTCCCCTTAAACGCGACGCGCTCTTGTCTGTCTCCTCATTCTAAACAGTCCAATCAGTGTATGGTTACATGCCGGTAGCGCTTAACATTCGGAAACCAAAGGCCAGGCATGATCCGCTCTCAACACCAAATACCCCAACTCCCAATATCCGACAAGTCAATTCTACCCCTCAGCCCTGGAGGTCACCAATATCAACTCCGCTGTTCACGCGTTAGAGAATGGGCAATGTCGCCAGTTGATACCACAGAGTGCTAGGGAACAGTGTGCCACGATATCGCTTAATTATATATCAATAAATCATAAGGGGATAGGCGCTTTATCGATGACTAGCTACATCCCATCACGGCTTCCCGTCCCAAACCTTCGAGAGAAACTCCTCAATTGGCGTGAACTCGTACTCGGGAAAAATCTGATTCATCTCGTCCGACGAGTCCCATGCGCCCTTAGAACTACTAAGCAGAGTCCCTATGCAGACCATTTTGAGCAGAGCCTGTGCCTGTTCATCTGAGACAGATTTATGGACAGCCTCCAGGCCCCATGACGCCTTCAGCTCTCCGGCTTCTAGGTCTTCAACCTTCATTTTCTCGATGGCGAATGGGCGTCCTGTGTATAGTGTTAACGCATTGCAAGACTTAGGAACTGTTCTCGCGTATTGCGAAAAAGAACTCTCTGTACCTCGTACTCTACCACCAATTTCCAGCAGTTGTGAGATTGAGACTGTATTGCCGCGGATACCTCCCGTAGTTGGCCATTCGCCGTCGTAGTCAACGGCCCGAGCGATAACCGCAGCAACATCCGTTACAGTGGTAAATGTCATGGTGGTATCCTCATGGCCATCTACGACGAGTGCACGGCGGTTTTTGAAGTCGAAGACCGTTTGTAGCGGGTCGACGTACTTTGACGTCTTTTGTGGAAACGCCAGGTAATCTAGGAAGAGACCGGGTTGGAATAGTGTGTACTCGATGACCTGGTCATGGAAAAGGGCTCAGTTCTCCCTATTCGGGATATTATGCGAGGATGTCTTACCGTTTTTGTCGAGTTCACGTCTCGTAGATATTCTCTCACTTTTTGTTTCCCCTGCCACCAAGCCATGTTGTCTACCCCTCGACTGAGGGTGAGGTCAGATGCTGGTTGTATACACATTAAGCGAGGGATCATTGGTGCTACCTTCCATATTCACTCGGCGCGAACCGTTTCACGCCAGCGCTGAGTGCAGCATCGATCAAATTCTTTTGTGCAGTCTGGTCGGGGTCTGAGAGCAGTTGGACGAAAGACAAGACAGTATGGGTTCCCCGGAGTGCTTCGATCAGCGCCTCCTTGTCGTTATAATTGACGGCTTGCCATTTCACATTAGAGGGAGTGGCAGCGATTGGTGCCGGCTATCATTCCATGATATCAACATGAGATTCCGGCACTGTGATCAATCGATATTGCACTCACACCTCTGCTGAGGATCGTTATATCGTGTTTCTTCGTCGCCACGAGAGCATCAACAACCTCTCGCGCCACCTCTATCAGATCTTTTAGTTAAAAAGCGTCCGCGGGAACATGCAAGTTTGACCTACGCCCAGAACCACCAGCTACAACGACCTTGACCATTCTGGAATTCCTATCGCGTTTACCTAGAAGGTATTAACTTTCAAAGATGGATAGTAAACTTGGCGGCAAGATATCCAGAGCACGGTTGTGTTAAATGACGTATCATCTCTAGCTCAAGCAGATGCGAACTCCCCCTTTTAAGCCTGTGAAATGGTTGCATTCGACCGCCGCGGAGTAAATCCAGCACGTCCGTGCGCAATGTTTCCGCCGCGGCGGAGCTTAGGATGGTCGATTGATATATGTACCGTAACAGCGAAGGTGACGGATATATCTGCTGGATGCATTTCGATAGTTCCTTGGATGTTTTCACATGTAATTATTACCCAATGGTATGGTGTTGATCCTTAATTACTCAGCTCATCGGGTCTAATCTAATGAATTCGAAAACAACAGGCTATGGGTGTATATAAAATTCAGAAAAATAAAAACAAGTTCTCCTTACTCATTTTTATGTACTATTTAATATCATGTATTTTGCTTTATAAGGACGGTCAGTGGCGTACTGTACATCATACTGGTAGCAGGTGGGATGTCGGTGTTCGGTAGCTAACCAAACATGATGTATGGACTCCGAAGCTAAAGTTCTGGAGGGATAAGCTCCTCGCACAGAGTCGTCATTCCCCAAAGTCGCAATCTTACCGCATTGTATAATGACCACGCCAATATGGACCAAGGAGAAATAAAATGCAATTTAACATAGTAATAGGAATTAATTATAAAATCTGCAGTATTTAGTTGCGAAGAATATGTCAGCTCGATATATAGATTGACAAGATTGTTTCTCTTATATACTAGTCATGACGATGAAGCGGGTGGATAGAGACGATTCCCGTTTGGGTAGTTATCCGAAGGCTTCTGGGCTAACTCCGAAGAAATAATATCATTGTAGGTATATTGAAGCTCTCTACCTATGTCGCAAAACAATACATAACATAACATAGGTGGCTTTTCTACTTGTTAGCATATAATTACCTAGGTATACAGAATAGGGAGTATTATATGACATAGAGACCTCCTCTCATTTAAGCAGGTAATTATACCGATTAAGGAGTATATAATATCATTAGGCTGCTTCTCTTTATCTAAGCATAGAATTAACCCAATTAAGGAGTGCATGATGATTTTGTGTTGGTAGTGCCGTTCCCGTGTTAGTTGGTTTCTCATCCCTTCCATCGGCAACTTTTATCGGCGCAAACCAACATTGACGGAATCGGACTACCGGGGTTAGCCCGCGGAACCCGAATACTGTTGCCTGGAGGCCCTTCGTATAAGATAATATTCGTAGACTTTGCAAAGAAGGATTGAATGTTTGAAACAACTACTATATCTCATCCAACTTCATAATTGTTCTATGAAAACTATCAGAGAAGATCAGTCAAATAGATTCCAGCAATGTCGCCTACGCTAAAATTTCATATAAGAGGCCTCCGCGAGGGGATTGAGGACGGCGAGCTCATGATTGCCGCGTTCGACGCCTCGCTGGCCCAGCTGGCGACCATTGGGAGCGGGGAGCAATGGGGCTCCAAGCCGCTGTCTGAGAGAGAAAACATAGACGACCGGATCAAGATCTTTGAGCAAGCCAGAAGGTACCAATTGACCGGCGAGGGTGCGCCTATCCGAATCTTCATCATCGAAACCGAGATTGAAAACGCGGACGAGCTGCCCGCTTCAGTGCATGTTCGGACAGACGATGCGGGAAAGAAGTTATTGTTCGCCGGGTCCATGATGCTCTCAGAAGGGTTGTATCCTCACTACTTGCGCCCGCATTTTGAAAAGGACTTGATCAAGAAGGCGTTGGACGGAACTAAAGACTATATATACGTCGAGGCCCTCATCACGGACTACCGAGCCGGGCCATGGCGCAAAGGTGCCGGCGCCGCGCTGTTGGAGCATGCTCAACGATTTTGCCGGGAGCGGGGGCAGCGCATCTTGTACTTAGATGCGTACGCCGGAAACGATCGAAAGCTTCTCAAGTAAGTATATATCTGTGTAAGATATGTAATGCATTGGTTACTAAGCTATCCCAGATACTATGAAGCGCAGGGCTATTCTACTATCGATAACTTCGAGAGCACAAAACCAGACGGGTCTAAATGGCCCGGAGCATTCCTCCGCATGGATCTCATGTGATTAGAGATCTTTAGGTTCAATGGGAATTTCAGTATGAGTTTTATAATACTCTAGCGAGATTGGAGGGCGAGTATTACTATAGTAATCCTTCGTTGATTGTCACAAGGACTTGTGCGAGGCTGAGAATAATATTCATTTAAGAGTAATAATCTTCAATGCAGTCAAGGGGCCATGTAGATCTCTCGATCCCCCCTTTCGAAGGCGGGCGAATCGCAGTCTTTATGTGCGAATAGCCTCACCCAAAGTCAGCGACCAAATTGCCGACTTCCCAAAATATCCAACTGCATTTTCGTGCTGCATTTTCGTGCTGCATTTTCGTGGAAGCAAACTATCTCAGGCTTCGGAAGAAATCAGATCATGTTTTCCGAACTGATCTGATTTCCCCCGAACCTCGTATCGGCAGTTTGCCGCCTTGCATAAACTATTTACAGAATATCGGGTGTCCCAAACCCTCGGGTACAGAATACGTACCTATACGTGTGACACAAACTGTCTCAGAAGTTCGGAATAGATCAGATCATACTTTCCGAACTGATCTGATTTCCCCCGAACCTCGTATCGGTAGTTTGCCAGCTCGCATATGATATAGGTATTGGGTGTCCCAAACCCTCGAGTACAGAATAGTGTGACATTGATAGACTTGGATTGTGACAGTGCACAAAGTAGAACATCATGGAAAGCTAACCTTATTGGCTAAGCTTTCTCATATACTTAAGGCGTGTAGTAGAACAGTTCTTCTAGAAGCTACAATAAATTCCGGGCTAGACGCACTTAGTTCTTCAAATAGCGAGCACTTGCAAGGCACGTATTAGTCTTGCTTTGTAGGTCGATATGCCGAGTGCCTATATTGCAAGCTACCAGAAAAGTGTTGATTACACAAATTTCGACTCTAACTTAGAGTTGGTAGTATTCCTAGAACCCAAAAAGTTCTAATTAGTGGGGTCTTCGGTACCTCTTCAAGGCCACTTCGTCCGGTCCAGGGGTGTGGCGTGTTTGACGTATCCTATCCTGTTGTCCAGCGTTGTGTTTCTACCGTCGGGTACGACAGGACCATACTTGGGGTGGACTAAAAGCCCCGGAGTAAATGGGTCAACTTTCACCTGTTCCATTCCCTCAATCAAGGTGTCCCAGTTTTTGCACTCATGGGCAATTGTTCTGTTTCCACCAGGCAAGATACTCTCATCAAACCAGATCATGGTGAGAGGTGTCTCATCAGCTTTGCACATGACAACTTCCACAAGCATCTGCAGGCAATGAACTGGCGCAGAGGAGTTAGCGGGTTAGATAGGAGAGTTGACGTAAAATAGCTAAATAGCAGACTCACGACTGTGCTCGAGTTGCAATTCCTTCTCCTCTTCTGTCATGTCGGGCCAGTAGTGCTCCGGGAAGTAGGATTGGTGAAGACGTTTCTTTCGCTCGAGTTAGAACATCGAATATTCGCGACAGATATAATATACTGACCAAGCAGTGTAACTGATGAATAAAAGCATAGTTGGCCAGGTAGTTCCCATTTGGTAGCCGAATACTGTCTCTCTCTCGGTCGAGGGATTGGATGTACTCCTTTGGAACTTCGGCATAGAAGTATTGCATAATAGAGCTCCAATTGGCATCCAGCTCGTCACTGGGCTTTCCAACCAGATTATAGTCTTTGGAGGTTTCTGTATGGCCGAAGTATGTTGGCTCGTACTTAATGTGTTTCCTTATCGGGGCTGCAAGATGGTCAGTGTCGTCATTATAACCGCGGACATGAGGAGACTCTTACTTTCAATGACATTTGCGCCATGAAGCCTTTCCCTCTTGAGCCACAAGTAGGGGATTGTGACAAGAACCACAGAATACACCACAAAGACCAAAATGCTACCTAAGATAAACCATCGTGACCAACGAGGCTTTTTTACACGTGATAACTTGAACTCCTCATATAGGAGATCGTCTGACTCAGTAGCGGACTGGTCGTCCGGGATGGGCGAGTACGCTGATTTTTCTTCTTTTTGCATGACACCCATTCTGGCAGTCATAAATCTCCCTCCTACCAAAAGCAAAGATGAGATAGCCGTGAGCAAAAACGGAAGTGAGCAAGCAAAAACGCTTGGACTTTACTGGGTAATAACAAAAATGCTTGGATAGCTTAGCTGGCAGGAATTGTGAGGGGTCGGGTGTCGGAAATAGTGAGATAATCTATGTCGTGCTACGAATGGATATATGATATCAGCATTTAGAGAGATGCATCAAAGTTAGCGAGATGTATCGCATGTTCGGTAAGCACTAAAGAGCTCACCTTCCTAAAGCAACACATGATCGGGTGATAATTATGCACAGATAACGTATGCGATTCTTCAACAACAGTGAGAATGCTTCTTCCACATCGGATTGGATATAGAGTGAGGGGAAATCAGAACCTATTGACGATCGTCACACCCTAAGAATCCTGCGGAAGGCAAAACTACTCTGCAACGCATTACAAAGAACTCACATCCTGGTCACCTCTCACGCCTCTCAAGCGGGGGTGGATATGAAGCAGATGCTTAAAGAGGATTGGCATCCTCAATGGAATTTATTCGTTACCTTGCTGTCTTCTATCGACCTAAATCTTAGGATCTGAAATCTATTCTTGCTTAACCTAAGCAGTCAATTACAAAAAATGCAGTTGAAACAGCTTGCTATTGTTGCCCCCTTGGTATTGGCATGTGCATCTGCCCTCCCAGTCGGGGAAGACAGTAAGTTACAACCTGCAAGTACCTGTCTCTAATATTTTAATACTAATTATTTACAGAGCGTGCAGACCTGGAGAGGCACTTGGCTAAAAGAGAGCTAGAGAAGGACAACGATGATATCTGGCTCTGGAAGAAAGCTGAGCTCGAGAAGAAGGGCGAACTTGAGAAGGACAATGATGATATCTGGCTGTGGAAGAAGGGTCAACTAGAGAAGGACAATGATGATATTTGGCTATGGAAGAAGGGCAAGCTTGACAAGGATAATGATGATATCTGGCTTTGGAAGAAAACCGACCTAGAGAAGAAGGATCAACTTCAGAAAGACAACGATGACATATGGCTTTGGAAGAAGGACCAGGTTCAGAAGAAAAGGGGCAACCTCCAGAAAGACAACGATGACATCTGGTTGTGGTAGTGGACAAATCGGATAATGTGGGTAGTAGCGGATTGATAAATTGAATCTTGCTGAAGCCGTTCGCAGAGGTAATGATCGAGCCTAATTCGATGGACGGAAAGCCATTACACACATTATGATTATTATTCTAGTGCGGTTGCGGGATATGTTAGCATAACCCCCCCCCCAAACTACAGTAAGAAAGCCGCACCGAACCGCCGTCGGTGTGGTATACCCGGATCTTTAGCAATCCTAATCACTTGGCATTAGCTGGCGGATTAGAACTTTTCCCTATATGGTTCACACTAACCTAGCTTGTCCCACTGATAAGCTTAGTAAATGCCGTTTAGGAATCTCAGTGCATATACTCGATGGGCTTGATAAGTCTGGTGGTAATACTTCCGGGTCGGGTTGGCATCCAGTGAGGAACGGTTGGCTGTCGTCATCTTTTGATGTTGAACCTGGTCCATCATATGACCCCCATCTCAACATTGACGATTGATGCTGGAGTTGGGCTGCTGGGTAGTGAACATGATCGACCCAGTCGCAACTGATTATGTGAAGGTCGGTCGAGCACATAATGACCCGCCGGGGCATCTTGAGGCAGTGATCTATGGCTGACGTTGATAAGAAGACCCTTCGCTGTGAATACTCTGTTACATAATCCTACCTAAATGAGTGCGGGTAGTTTAGCTGAGTCCACGGCAACTACCGGCTTCTCCGCATGGTAGTCTCGGGACAAGAACTCTCGGAACATATCCTGGAATCGAACCGGTTTCAGAGTAACTCTGAAGTGGTTGGTGTCACCGCTCGTAGACTCATGAAGCAATGCATTTAATGTGTATCTTCCATGTGGTGAACACCTAAGTTAGTGATTACTAATAGGGTCGAAACATGAAGTAGTAGAATTCAAACCAAGTCCAAGAACATATGCATAGGAAGAAGTCCTTAAATGACAGCAAAAAGAACAGGCTAGCGCCACTCGCTCGCATATAATACCCACCCCCAGATTCGACGGGAAGGATTAGGCTACTATTAAGGAACTTCCCAAGTTGTTCTAGTTCATTCTTGGTTATGAGAACTGTACCCTTTAGCCCTGCCTTTAGGAACTCTACTGAGCTTATACATAGTAAGCTAGTTGGAATTGATGACGTGTTAGTCCTTATGAGGCGGACTTCCAATAATCTTGTTCCGTCACGAACCCTAGTCCAGTATACAGTAGACAATGGACTCTTGTTGTTGCATGAGGGTCTCAAGGCTATGTGAGGCTATCCTAGATACATATACAGAGGTCTCTTCATCTCTGTGCCTTGCGACATTTTCCATGCCTCATTCATCTCCGCATTCACTTTACTACGCCGCCGTGACGGTCAGTCATATTTGCCTAGATATCGGTAAGTGTACTGCTAGCTCATGGATTCAAGATAGGGCCGGGATAGGGCCTATAGATGGAAGCATTAAACCGAAAGCTACTAACTTGTCAATGGCTATTTATGTACCACATTCTTGAGTGTGTAATAGCTATAGTACTATTTCAAGCTTAAAGGTTTACTTATTATAAATGTTACACGTATGGGTACGTATTCTATACCCGAGGGTTTAGGACACCCGATATTCTGTAAATAGTCTATGCAAGGCGGCAAACTGCCGATACGAGGTTCGGGTAAAATCAGATCAGTTCGGAAGACATGATCTGATTTCTTCCGAAGCCTGAGACAGTTTGCTTTTAATTACGAAAATACAGTACGAAAATATAGTACAGAAATGCAGTACGAAAATGCAGTACGAAAATGCAGTATTACGAAAATGCAGTACAAAAATGCAGTATTACGAAAATGCAGTACGAAAATGCAGTACGAAGGTGCAGTTGGATATTTTGGGAAGTCGGCGAGTTGGTCGCTGACTTTGGGTGAGGCTATTCGCACATAAAGACTGCGATTCGCCCGCTTCTGAAAGGGGGTCCAGAGATCTATATAGCCCCCTTGACTGCATTAAAAGATTATTACTCTTAATTGAATATCATTCCAAGCCCAGTATATTCTGCCCTTGTGACAATAGATTAGTCTAGCTAAACTATACATCATTAACTATCTATACTCGGTATTTATTGTAGCCGTAGGCAATGCATATTGTCACAAGACATGGAGACAAAGGGACTTCTGTATATAGTCAGGATAGACTTAGCCTCACGTAGGTTTTTGGACTCTGCTACAACAACAAGAGTCTATTTCCTACCACACACTAGGGTTCATGACACATATTAAAAGAGCCATACGTAGCAGGGCTCTTAGTAATTATAATGTTCTTAAATAGAACCTTGAATTCGCACTACAAATTATGTCCGAGTATTTTATAACGATTGGGCCGTGTCACAACACTAAACATATACGACTACAAATAACCTACACAGGCCAAAAAAGCAAAGTGTAGTTATAAACGATCTGTTCAAACTACATATATAGATAGAATTTCCCTGTGAAATAACACTAGATAACATTGGAATACTTGCTTATAGAACCGTGGCAGACTCCGAGACCTTTTCTCGATATTAGATCTCTCCGGGTTGCCTATTGGCTTCTTTCTCCATTTCCCCCGCAACCGTCCAAGGTTCATATATATAGCCTTCAGGGAGGTTCTTATTATCAAATGCAGCTCCCTCAAGGATATGCCGCTCAGCTTGCTGGTAGTTATCAAGGGCATACTGGACTGGGTCATGGCCCCAAATCCACTCTGGCATAACCATCTTGTTTCGTAATGTCTCAGGCTTCTCCTTGGCCAGCTCTAGATCTATATTGTGTAACGTCGAGCGCGTCAAGAATCCAAACTTCTGGATTGTAGCAACGCGTTCAAAGCGTAGTTTGTTGTGCACCCTGGTGGCGACCCTCTCGTTTCCTTTTCCAGCAATACGCAAGCAGGTTGCTAGAGATAATGCATCCTCGCCAGCTTGCGTAGCCCCGTTCCCAGATGTCGGCAGGAATGAATCTTCATCAATAAGTGTCAGTAAGTGATGTGCTGCGGATAGGGTACGCATTCAAGGGGTCAGGGTGTGTTAACAAGATTAATGATCGACGCTACAAATTGATCCACCAAAGGAGGGAATGTAATTGAGGGATAGAGCTAGTAACCACGGTCACCAGAGAAATGACTTACGTGCACTATCACCAAGCTGAATCACCCGCCCGCCGTCAGATGTCCACTTGGGCTGCGGGTCACGCCAACGGAGAGTCCAATCAACGACGCTATTATCAGGAATCTCGCGCAATATTTCTAGTAGATCAGGGTCCAATCCCGAGAACTTTTCCATAACGAAATCGGTAGAGACTGTTGCGGTCCAAGACTCCTTCGCATCTTTTTCACTGTACTTAGAGTCCTACTTTCAAGTCAGTGATACACGAGAGGTAAAGGTAAAGAAAGAATCAGACTCACCTTATAGGTGAGGACGTAACAGAAGATATCTTTCGATATGATGATGTTTGCATGGGTTTCTGGAGGGCTGTAGCCGAGCTATTATTAGCTAACCTTTATCTCGGAATTTTGCGACTCTGCTTACCACACATATATCCTAAACTCCGGCCGCTGACTAGAGAAGAACTTCTCTATAATCCTTGAACTCAATTTCTTCTCAATGAGTTCCAACCGGACTATACTGCGAAGCACCGAGTACCCACTGCTTGTTGCCTTGACTTGTTGGCCGGAAACATGGGCATGACTTTTCGTCCCGACACCATCCGCTGCCACCACGATATCTGCTTCGGCATGGATCACTTCATTTTCTGTCTCAATGGCGGCGATGGCATGTTCTTCTGTTTCGTTGAAAGCAACTACCGTCGCTCCGTACTGGATTTGGATACCCAGCCTCTGGCACTGGCTTGTGAGCATATGAGCAACTCCGGATCGCGTCTCAATCCACGGCACGTAGACATCTTTCGCTGCATGAACGGCGCCAGGGGCGTTCCACTTCAACATATAAAGTAAGCTTTTTTCTTTTTTAAGGCCTTCCAGAGATTTCGAGGACGTGCACAACCCGCAGCTCATCTGGTACAAGAACAAGAACAAGTCTAGAAAGGAAATCTAAGTTTCAACATCACCTACTGGACCATCTCCATAATGGAGAAGCTTGGATCCGTCACTATGCCAGAGACTAAATTCTGCATCTATCGATTCCTTTTCAAAGTCGGCTTTCATACTCGGAAAGAAACGAAGAGTAGTCCATGCTGGGGGGATGATCCCAAACGTGTCGCCTGGACGGAACTCGGAGTTAGTAGCACTCTATCGGCTGAATCTCAGATAGGCATCTCACCTAGCGTAGTGAGTTTCGGGTTTTTCTCAAAGACCTTGACATTGTGACCTTGGCGCCATGCTTCTAAGGCGAACAGCAAGCCGCCAACCCCGCCGCCAGCGACGATAATGGAGATCCCGGTTGGAGAAAGGCGATTGACGCCATCAATAACGGTTGAAGGCGAGTGGCTTAGTTCGGTGGCCATGGCGAATTATTCTTTCGGGGAGATGTAGATGGTGTTGAACAATGCAATTAAGATATTCGCTGTTGACACATTCGCTCAAGCGACGAGTTACGCTTCCTGTTATTATATTTATATACGTAAATAACATTTTCCCTTAGTCGGAAGTGGAGATTCGGAACCCTCCTTTCGGTCCGAGGCAACATTAGAGTGACCGAAGCGCAACCTATCGTATGGTAGATCGTTTTGTGTATTTGCTTAGATCTAGACTCGTCGTGTCGAAACCGTATAATTGTGAGGGCGGAGCCGCGCGGCTCATGACTAAGCCTTGTTAAGTCAGCAGCTCACTTAGCTCACCTTTTCTTTTCGGTATACCTCCAAGTCCCCCACTACTTGCACATAGCTAGCTTCCTTGCTATAACAACAGTAACAAGCATCCTCCACTGTTATAAACACGCGGGATTTAGTCAGAGCTTCAACCCTAAACGGATAAACCGAGTTGTGAGCTTATTACATGGTCTCCGAATTGTGAATTAGCCTAGCATTAGTTGGTTTTACAGATTAAAACCTTGCCTGCACCTGCACAGAAAGGAGATTAAGGTTATTGTCTATGGAAAGGGGTCATCTGCATGGGTGACAGATGTTGACAAAGCACACAAAGAAGTACCGAAAAGTTTATTAATCAATCAATCACCTTTACAATTCTACAATTTCTGGTGTGTTCAAACTTTGGTCTTCCTTGTATGCAAGTACTATATGGAACATCTAGAATAGGAGCAGTGTGGTGAAATCTACGGAGATATGATGTCACTCATAAAAGTATGCTATTTATATATGGTCTTATAAACCTGCATCATTGCCATATGGAGACTCCTATGAATTGATTAATTTATTCCTGGATCAATTGATTGACGGTGTTTAACACCATGCAGATCTATCCACTACAAAAACTTGCTTGACCTTAAAGCGCGGTTATGTTTACTCAGATATACCAGTATCCACTCCAAAAAAAGACATTCTCCCAGACCTGAATCGAACAGGTGATCTTTCGGTATCAATATAACTTTTACAGCCGAACGCGTTGAACCAACTACGCCACTGGGAGATGTGTGTTCTGGGGCATATTATATTATATAGCGTCCAAGCGAGGATTCTATCGCGAATGATAATGATGCCAATGCACTTCGTATAACAGCGCATAATGTCAACTCCCAAGCCTGTGCAAATCACACTAAGGAAGTACCACAATTGTTTGATTTTACCTAGTACCTAGTAGTAATGGAAGGCTATGATTTGGGTTAGCGATGCTGCCGGGCACAGATCATGTGCGATCTTGTACGCATTCTACAGTAATTATAACCAGGGCTCCTATGCAGGATTTGGGATGATAACTTCAGATTAGGAATAAGTTTCCAAAGTTTTAAAGATCATCATTGATTGTTTAAAATAGCACCCAATACTCGGGGATTCTATATCTATGTATACTACACAAAGTCGCAATGACTTACTTCCCCGAGCCAGAATCGCCCAGTCTCTATATTGCAGAGGCCCACAGGTCACGAGTAGAAACTTATCAACGGTAGCGACGAGAGGCGTATAATTTCCTTGTCAATGAAAGTCTTTTGACAGATGTTAGTGAAACCAACATATTACACAGAAATAGAAGAGCGGAAAGATCAGATAGTGTAGTATTGTCACACGTACGGGTACGTATTCTGTACCCAAGGGTTTGGGACACCCGATATTCTGTAAATAGTTCATGCAAAGCGGCAAACTACCGATACGAGGTTCGGGTGAAATCAGATCAGTTCGGAAGACATGATCTGATTTCCTCCGAAACCTGAGACAGTTTGCTTCCACGAAAATGCAGTACGAAAATGCAGTTGGATATTTTGGGAAGTCGGCGATTTGGTCGCCGCCTTCTAGGTGAGGCTATTCGCATATAAAGACTGCGATTCGCCCGCTTCTGAAAGGGGGTCCAGAGATCTATATGGCCCCCTTGACTGCATTAAAAGATTATTACTCTTAATTGAATATCATTCCAAGCCCAGTATTCTGCCCTTGTGACAAGTATGATGTGATACACGCGTGGTGAGTACCTACAGTAATCATTCCGCAGTGTTTCCTAACAATGCAGCAATAGATGTTTCAACAGATTCTTATTCTCCAGTTCACTCAATCTCGAAATCGCACACATCCAGGTTACGTTGGGGCTTCGCATGAGATACCTACTGAGGAATCCATAAGGGGTTCCGAGGCCAAGGGATCACTGATACTGCCAGATCAATTGGGCGAAATACTGTATTTTGTTCTTGTCCATCACTGGAAAATCGTCCTGAGGCCTCCCAGCAGGATATTTAACCACTTACTAGATAGGGAGTGACAGACGGGAAAGATTCTTAACCAGACTTTTTTATTGCATTTCATACGTACCCAAGAAATAATAGTAGCTGAGCAATGGTCTAAGCTATCCATAATAATTACTTATCTGTTCCAATTGCTGTAGCCGAACAACTCGAGGCGACCCTTACACTATCCAACCTAACCACTTGCAGGTACCAAACCCTATACCGATCAAATATATCTTAGGTATTCCGCCCCGCCACATTGTGTAGATTTAGGGATGCACACATACCGTACCGCATGTAAGTAGCTTCGCACATCCTCGTTTTCTCAAGCACAAGGGATTCTAAAGTGTGGGAACACCAGAGGCAACTCCCAGTAAGTATCAGATATTAGGGAGACAATACATTACAGCTTTCTTGACTTTCCCGTTCTCAAAACACGATCTCTCACTACGGATTGGAGGAAGACCCAATAGAAACACCTCTTCGCTCGCTATGTCACCACCCCCGGCTACCCAAAATGTCAGATACGTGCAAGAATTTCGCGGAAAATGACGGCTACATTGTTGCGCTGATGAATAGTATCAACTACGAGGCGCTACGAACCGAGAATTGGTACATCAACAATCCCTCTATTTCGAAGTCATCCTGTCCACTATAATAGGGCTTGGACGGCTTGGCAATATCCAGATTGCATTCTGCAGCCATCTAATGCTGCAGAGTTACAACAAATCCTACCGGTATTGGTTCAGGCGAATATGCCGTTTGCTGTACGTTCTGGAGGCCACTCACCTCATCCAGACACCGCGAATATCAACGACGGTGTATTGATCGATCTGTCGATGATCAACGAACTAGACTACGATGCTAAAGCCGAGACAGTGACAATTGGGGCTGGTCTTCGATGGCAGGAGGTGTACCCTTACCTCGACCAGTTCAATGTCACTGTAGTGGGAGGAAGAATGCCTGCTGTCGGTGTCGGTGGTCTGATTCTAGGAGATCAGTTTTTCAATAGCCCTATCTACATTTTAATGTATATGGATTGGCTGCACACAATGTTGTGAACTATGAGGTGCTTATTAGGTGCCCCTCGGCTCGATTCAAACCGTTAATTTTTTTTTTTGCGCTGTCCTTGCTAACGGCAGTTTCGTAAATGCGAACGTTGAAGAGAGCTGTAACTTATACTGGGCGTTAAAGGGTGGGGGAAGTAACTTCGGTGAGTATCGAATGTGTTATCACGACGTTCAAAACTCTTCAGATGCTAAATAAGCATCTAAGGTATTGTTACAACATTCATACTTGCTACATACTCTGGCTACAATGAAGTATGGGATAGCTTGCAATTATATAACATTAAATATCTATTGCAGCTAATGGAAGCTTTATACGAGTATCAACTAATGGCAGAGAATGATCGGCTTGCCAATGTAGAAATATTGTATTCAGGCACAAATGTTACAATGGAGATCCTTCTCACTCTTGTTTATTTGAAACCGATAGAACAGCCTTCAATTTTCGAGCCCTTCTTCCGGGTAAAGAGTACTGCCAACATCACGGGTATACAGACCTTAAAAAACTTCATCCAGTCGTACCCTATCCCCAATGGGACAACCCGGTGAGCTTAGATAATGATCGCCAGGGTGGTATTAATTTCTAACTAAATCTTTTTCCAACTCAAGTTTTAACTAGAGCGTCACAAGCTCCACGATTGATAAATCACTGTACCGGCAATTTGCATGCCTAGTAGTCCAGCCAGATTTAATTAAGTGTGACAAGAGCTTATGTAATAAAAGCTTAGAACAGTGTTCTATTCAGCTAATAATTCTCTTTGGATCTAAAGGGTCCTCGGCCTTCCTAATCCATCCTTCGATATAACCTCGCCCTTTGCCCTTTATTTATAAACAGCCTTGGAGTCCGTGCCTCCGGTCCAAGTCCGTGGTACGAGTTTCTGCGAGTCCCGTGATAGTCGCCAACCAATTGTTACGGCCTCTGAGGCTGTATGTCTGTCCGGAAGGATGGCAGGCGTAGGTACCCGGCCTTGGCCATGTGACATATAGTTACATATATAGCCCGTGTATGTGCTAACTAAATAGATTCTATCATAGAGATAGGGGGTTCCCTCCTTTGTGTAATAATAATAAGCCAACACTGGCCCTACCAGCAGTTAGAACTGTGGCATAGTCCCTTTTCACGGAACCTACCTGGTCCCCTAAATATCGGTTCATTCAACCCACACCTGGCCATTTAAAAGAGTCACCAAAGGGTATGTAAATTTCATTCATTATTTAAGCAAAAATCTTGCAGCGAACCATGAATCTCATACGATCCAAAATGCCGCACTTGTTACAATGGTTACATATATATACTATACATAGGACAAATCAGTCAAATGCTAAAATATCCAGTCCAGATCCCACTCATATTAGCTCAGTTGAGATGGGAGGATGTCAAGGTTGTTGCACAGACTACGTAAGGGACCAAGTGTATGTGAGGCAGTGTGTGTCCCGAACAAACTCGATGCTGTGGAACCTGGGCTTGCCTGTATCTTGATGTCCGCACCAATATCACTTGGTTCGGTTTAACTTGTCTCTATGCTTTACGTCCTGAGAACAATGGCTTGTTTTTATATCTATGATGAAAGAGGACATAGTGTAAAATAACTACAAGAGAAAAAGGCCTTCTATGATCATAGAATATACTATTTCTTCTTCACAGTATGCTCTGGCACGTACATCTTGTTTATGTATATAACAACTTCCCTTGGATGAGGGGGTAATAAGAACCTACCGACTATAGTTTCAAATCCTTGTAGTGGCCGTCCCAGGACGAAGAGACTGTTGGGTTACGCGGCAGGAGAAATCTGGAGGATAATCTTCAGTGACCCCAATAGATGTTTTACCGTTAGTGGGTGTTAGGGGCCCTGTATGTGAGGCAGGCAGTAGTAGACATTTATTAGCAGGGGCCTCTAAAGCCTTCGCGGAGATAGTTTAACTATATATAGAAATTCCCTTACTGTGCGTGTACCTTGTGACAGCTTGAGCTCATGTCAGATACGTGCCAGCCTACTAATGTCTGTGTCAATTACCGATAGAAAGATCTTGAATGCGCTGTAAAAGCCCCTCATAATTATAAAACGGTAGTCAACACAGACAAATATCGCTGGCGGTCTTACGAGTGTTGCACAATCGTCTCGGCAAGGGATGAATTCTCGCGTTGCTCCGTGATAGAACATGGCGTTAGAATTTTCCCCTGGCCCTAACTGCACCAATCACTCGCTATGACTTTTAGGACTGCTGTACGAAGGGATGTACTAAGACTTGCCCCGAGTGTTACGATACCACTTCTGTGATAAACAATGCACATATATATAGTTACTCTATTGTTAGCTCCTCGACGACACCTTAATAAGGAGCGAACAAACTATACCTGATCTTATTCCTTTCAAATCGAACCAAAGTACCACCATCCAGAAGTATTTTGCTATGTCTCTAAGCATGCCCGACTATTCAATAATGGCGCCGCAACGTGTGGGTTTTATTGCGTTACCTACGGAGCTGATCTTTGGCATACTTGAGGAACTTGATGTGGAAGATATTTTTACGGTTATTATGTTGAGTCGGTACTACCACCACTCATTCTTCGACTACTGGTTTGATCGCCAATATACCGAGCGTGTACAAAGCTTTGTAGCTATGGTAGCCGGCGAGACTGACTCTGACGACTCCGATGGCTCTGATGACTCTGATGACTCTGACGGCCCTGGAGACGGTGTGGTCAACCTCTTCAATGTGCTGATAGAACATGATACTTCTTGGAGTCTACTTCGCCATGCGGTTGAGATTGACTCTCAATGGATTATGGGTTATCTTATGACTCATAATAAAAGAAGATTGCTTGATGAGTACGACAAGCGAACACAGAATTTTGCTTATAACCCATAACTAACGTACTCCAGACCTTCAAAGCAAGAGAATGTCTATCTTTCTTTGGCTATTGAAGCAGATGCGCCAATGGTAGCGGCTTGGTTATTGGAGATCGGTATTCAGACGACCCATGGCGTGGGCTATGTGGAAGATGTGAACGGTGGCAAGGACTATTATCCTGAACTTGACCCGCTCTGCCTGACGTTGTCGAAGGGCAATGCCAGCACGCAGGAGGAACTTAACGCATCCCTCATGACCGCTTGTACTCATGGGTTCGCACGGATTGCCAAGTTTTTATTGAGCAGAGGAGCTAACCCGAACGCCTATAACCCGAAGGGACTGAATGCGCTTCATTGCCTGGTTCTGTCACCGGGATATCACCCCGTACTTGTTTATAGCTGCGATATAAAGGAAAGTTTTAAGAACGACCTAGACGATCCGACGATTGTTAAGGATATTATGACAGCTCTCGTTGCGCATGGTTTAAATATTCAATCACCGACTCAAACGACGCATATAGATGAGTGTTCTCAGCCATGCTTGCGACGGCCCGACTGTACGCATAGAGGAGAAACTGCGATTCACCTTACGGCCATGAAACAAAAAACCGCCACTCTCTCTATGCTGGTGGAATATGGAGCGGATATCCACGCACCCGATAGATACGGACACACGGCATTCTACAGAGCGTTAGAGCACCGGCAGAGTGCGAGCTGGCAGGCCATTCTCTCCATGTCCGCAAACAAGAATCCTATTGTCTTCGCGCCTACGGGATCTACCGCTTTCCATATCGCATGCCGCTTCGGGTATGTGGAAGCTATGACCAAACTCCTGGCAGAAGGGGCACCTTATGATCTCGTCGACCACCGGGGGTATACTCCTCTTCACGAGGTTCTTGGGGATATGAGCCTCAATCAGGTAGATTTATTAGATGCACTGGTCCTCCTGAGGGCTCTGGGGGCCGAGCCGAATCCTGTTACGACTGGACCGAGCATACAGGAACTAGCCGAGGCACATCCTAGGCTTGGGGTGCGTGATATGTTCGAAATGCGGCCACGCAAACGAGAACAACCTGGCCCTGGAGGTTTAGGCGAGGCTGGGGAGTCGTCCCCTGATCATGAACCATCATTCGGGTGGAAACTAACACCGCCGGATAGGCATATATGGGCCACGGCCAGACGAATGTTCCGCTGCTTGGTTGCTAACGACGACCATCAAACGGCGACCATCAAAGCGCGACATAATCTGACAGATGTTCAACTGGCAGCTGATCAAACGGGGAACCATGAAACGCGCGAGGACTCAGATGACGAACTTTTACCATGGGAAGTCGGTGATGATGATACGTCACAGGACGAATAGACCTCTATAGTCAAAATTGTAGGACAGAAGTCAACTAGATAGTTTATTCACGATCGAGCGAGACGGGAAATGGGAATAAAACCCGAATTATCAATATTCGCCTGCGCAACGTCTTTTCACAAAGACGTAAACTCGTTATGAACAGACAGTAAGCTTGCCAAAAACCGACGTCACCGCAAATTAAGGTTGCCATGCTTCCTCGCTTGACATGGACCTCCCAGGTAATCTGAAAGCCTTGTACACATGGGAGGATTAAGCGAGAGAGAGAAGTCGAATGAATGCCCCGGCAACCCCAGTCGTTCTTCCATTTGCTTGGGTACACTCCGTATAGGATGTGGTGGAGGTCCTTAGATTCTGCCGAATGGAGTAGGTAGGGTGGTAGTTGGGTGGTAGGGCCTCTATACACTACTACCATATATTTACAGTAAAGGCGTAGCAGAGTAATATGTGTAGTGAGCGTGTCCCTGTGAAATCTCTGGCTGAGTCTAAGCCAATACCTACGAAGTGTGGTCCAGTGAAATGCTTATTCGTCTTGGCACCAAGACTTTGTCAACGCTCTTGGCAATAGGTTTGTGTGGTCTCCCGCAGACTAACAGGCCTACAATAATTAGTGTTACTAGAAGTTTAGCGAAGATGCGAGGCTTCGGAGATGCGCTTATGACGGAGGTTTAGGATGTATTGATTCATTCAGTAGGGCTATTTGGCAATGTGCCGCAAAATAATCTGTACAAGGTACTGTATTTTAAGGATACCCCGGACTTTTCCTCCAGCTGAGACAAGCTTGGGCAGGCTGACCAGTGGATTTATATAAAAGCTAGTGGAGCGTATGGAGAAATAAGCTTGCCAAGAGCCGAGCCAAGAGTATTCCTTAACATAAGCCTGCTATTTATATCGCTTACTCTCATATAGCTCATTTACCTAGTGTAGACGCTGTCGCTCTTTTGTATTAGATAGCTTGACTACCTATATTCCAGAGGCAATATGACTTTTATACACTGGTGGAATGGTAGCACCGCGTGCGCTTTCTTTAGTGTCTACGGCACATGTAAACCGTTTCGCCGGTACTTAGCGATAGCCAAAAAACCTCCTAACCTAGATCCTTCTCCGAAGCGTTAACTGTGGTAGCGAGCCCGCGGACCGGGGTTACCGTTGGTCCCACCCGATGCCGATCCCATCGCCACGTCCGACAACGCCTGGATTACAGGGTCAATTTAAGGAGAAGCTTGGCACATCCCGTACAGTAATCGCCAACGCAACCTAGTGTAGTTGTAGTGTCGGTTTTGGTGTCGGTATGCCAAATATGTAGCAGACTCGTCTATGTGGACTAACCACTTGCGTCGAGATAGATCTACAACCTTGGGATAGTGAATATTATTCTGATATGCGTCCTCGCGCTTACACAGTAGTGACTTGGCAGTTTAATAAAACAGAATAGGGAGCCGGTGGATGATGCTAAGCCTTCTGGATATATATATACAGCCGTGTTTCTCTCCGGCCCCCTCTAGAGCAAGCAAGCGGTTTTACTCTCGTTAAATTCCACGGTACTCCATATAATTTTAAGCGTCTCGCCTTCTTTGCTTCGATTCGAACAACCACTCACTAATTCAAAATGCGTGTCTCATTCGCTGCTGTTTTCGCCGTTGGCGCCGCCGCCGCCTCCTCCTCTGTCGCTGACCTCGGCAGCTGGAAGCTCATGTCGATCGCCACCGGCTGCAAGTTCGGTCGTTGCTTCACCAGCTATGTCGTCTCTGGCGAGGAGGCCGTCGTTAACGGCGTGACCTACCCTGCTTTCGCCGCTCGCGTAAGTAATACCTTGGGAGGCTGAGCGGGAATGCCCCTTCTAGGGAGACTTCCTGCTCCGCTATCTAAAAAGTTTTCATCGTGTCTTTAAATTAGCATATCTGACTCACACCATCGTGTAGTGCAAGACTCTTGGCAGCTGCAGCAACGCCATCGACGGCTCTACCATCGCCTCCCAGGTCGACGCCCTGACCGGCAAGCTCACCATCACCCAGACCGTTGGCAAGGCAGTCCGCACCGCCACCGCTGACTGGGATGAGTCGTCCGAGGTCTACCTCGAGGTCCCCGTCGTCTCCACCTCCTAAGTGTGAAGATGCCAGCATCATTGGGCGACCCTGTACGATTACTACTACCGAAAAGAGCCATTCTGTGTATATATTGGTGCCCTGGTTACTGCTTTTGGGCCGGGAAATTTTAAGCTCCTGCTAAGCCCTTCACCTATTATAGCCCACTTAAATACCGTCGCTGTCATAGAAAACTGTCTCCTTCTGTGCCTCCTGCATTTCCCCCGAGATAATATAGGCGCTCGCTGCTTTGTACATACGCGAAGTCGAATCGAATATATATACCCACCGCTGTTTAATCGTTGGATTGCATCCTTGTGACTGAATGAGGACGTGAAAGAGTACTGCAGATAAGCTTTTTGGCCCTGTCGTAGATCGACTCCACCGATCGTTTCCAATCCCAGCGCCATAAGGATCTCGGGATATAAATTCAATGAGTATCGTACGATTTTACGTCAGTGGTGTGGGCTAGTAACGACGGCTATACAAAATCTCCGAATAGCCCGTTCTTTTGAATAGGTGTATATATAATAGGTGACGCTGCAACGCAGATGTCTGAGCATTTGGCCCAGGCAATAATTTAATAAAGTCGACCTTTCAATTTGCATTATTACCTGTATTGAGCTGCGATCTCCAGCCACATGCCGCTCCTATAACTAGAATTATAGGTGCCTACCTAATGTGCAGTAAGAAAGTAGCAAACCCCTCATATACGTTACATGACTAGTAATCTCATCGCGCCCGTGTAAAGTCGGGTACCACCCACCCTCTCTATGATATCGCCGCCTATTAAGTTACAATTACTACTAGGTGTACTACACATGATGTAAATGCACTGAGTAGGAGGGTATTTAGCAAGATAGTGGCTGACTAGCCAAGCACCTCTCTTCGTCGGCAATGTAGAGGATGATTCGATAAATTTAATATCATCGTAGGCAAGAAAAGGGTACGGAACGACCCAGCTTCACGTAATGGCGGGAAGGGGGATGACAGCTTGTGGAAGTCGTAATAGGTGACTGATAGATGGATGGCTAGTGGATGATGGTAGCTAACCGGGACGGTGGTTGAACACGCCGGAAACTGCTCCTTCTGTTCGGCTTCAGCAAAATAGTTCCACTGAAGATTGATAAGGGTATATAACTTCGTACAGACATCAGATGAGTTCTGAGTTGAATTATTAACCTATCTACTATCTTTGTCCACATGCCTAGCTGCTGGCTGTCTTGAATTAGAGAAGGCTGAGAGTAGAGTTAGTCTATCACGTATGCAATCAGGACGATTAAGCATAGTAGTCCATCGTCCCTTTACTCCAATCACTGTTCTCAACCAATCAATCACTAAATCGACTAACATAGAACCTTTAAGGTTGCCATCAGTTGATTGTGTGGTATCATAGATCATCGACTCTTACAAGTATAGCATACAGGGTCTTCGCCTTCAAACAATTGCATGACGCAGCCAAGCCTCTCTCAATTAGATGCTTCCTATGTATACCTAAGCATGCCGTTCTCATGTGCGGTTGCATCTTGTATGTGCGGGCTCTAATAGCCCCGGCCACTATCACTTCTTAAGCCTCTTAGAGCTCTTATCACTAGTGCCACTGAGTACACTAGCGCTCCGCTTGTGTCCACCACTGCTTTCTGGTCGCCCGCTCTTGTCCTCACCATTCCCCGTTTGGGGTTGATTAGAGCTCTCGGCTTCGTTACCCTCTGTGGTTTCCTTATTCTCTACATCAATAGTGCCATTGGCGACTGGCTGTGAGGTAGACCTGTCTTCGCCGTTGGTATTCTTATCCGTAGACGTGGAACCCGCGCCCTCACCATTAGCCAGTTGAGCAGCTTCACTCGTCTGCGCGGCGGCTGGCTCCGACGGGCCATCTCCGCTCATAGTATGGTCGGCCTCGGCATTTATACTTGTCGTTGCTCCTATTGCTTTCCTACGCTCCGCTTTCTTAGCTTGCTCGACGCGTATCTCGCCGTCTAATTTGTCGTTCACCTTTCGGAGGTCCAAAAGAACAGCGATAGAAGCAAGAAGTTTTTCCATCTCTTCTACAACGCTCCTAGTTGGCATAGTAAGTCTGCTTGGGATGTCCAGTTCCGCAAGCGTGTTAGTGATCCGTTGATGCTGAGCGTTACTCTTCGTGGTAAGAATTTTGTTGATACGCTCGTAACGAAACGTGGGACCAGAGGGTAGTCGGTCATGGTGGGAGAGACCATATATCTTCTCTTCCTGCTCGGTGAGCTTCTTGCGCTCTTGTTGCTGCGGCTGCTGTTGGGCCCCTTTCTTGGTCGGCCGTTCCGGTCGGTCGCCCCCGCCGATGGAGTCGCGGTGCCCGCCTGCTGAAGCTGCAATACTTTCCCTACGGCTCTCTGAGACAGGTGTTGAATTGGGGTGGGCCGAAGGCTGGGCTGAGCCTGGTGTATTTGCGCTATTGATGTCTAACATGGGCTTGCGCTTCTTCGATCTGTCGGCGGTTGCGAGATTTTGTAAAAGTGACGACAGGCCACTACTAGACTTGAAGCTTGTTATGTCCTGCTCCGTTGGTGGGAATTCTAATCGGCGATATAGGTCTTGACGGTCTTGGTTGAGCCTCTGCTGCCGAGCAACAATTCGTCGCACCTCGATAAGCAGCTGCTCTTCCTCTCGGGCTTCGTCAATGGATCGACCCAATGCATCCTCAGCGAACTTCTTGCGTTGAATTTCTGTTGCCGGGTTGAAATTGGCCATCACCTCGTGCAAGGAGAATTCAGCTTGTGTCATGTACTGCACCGGCTTCTGGACAGCCATCATCTTCGCAGCCACTTCGTAATACCTCTTTTTCAAATCCTCCATAGTACGGGGCTTAGGAGTAGGTATCATCGCTGTATCTGGGTCTGTGCCATCTGCATCCTTCTCCTCCTTTATATGTCCCAGCAACTGCGGCATATAGTCGTATCGATCCCATATTAACGGCCACCGTAAATCGAAATCCCTGGCTAGACTAAAGAGATAGTCCGTCTCGTGCTTGGTCCAATCATCGTTAACCAGGTTCGAATTGTATTGGTCTTCGCTGTACTGGGGGATATCGACTTGGACATTGAACTTGGCGAACCCTGAATCATCAACTACATCGGCACTTCTCACCCCCTCCATGGCATTGTCCCCCGACGGTTGACCGTCGGATTGTGGCTGTGATGTGGCCCTTGATTGGTCCTCTGTCTCCTTCTTCCAATGTCGTAGCTGCAGTGTCTGGTCATCGCGCGCCGAGTTGTGGAAACGGGTCAGTTGCCATCGTGTAGCTGGTTTCCTGCTCCCAAACCTCCTCTTCTTGAATGACGAAATCTCGGGCACAATAGCGATTGGATTGTCGCCTCCCAAGCTCTGAACTTCCCGTGCCAAGCCTTTTAAATTCGGCCGTGGAGCGTTGGTTTTCTGCTTTTTCGTAGGTCGCGAGCTGGCGCCATCGGCGGGAAGGTTGAGGACATCGAGAACATCGTGGGAAGCCATTGTATGAAGCGTGGGGGATTGCGACACCAATGAGTGGAATCAAGTTTCGCGACGCCGGCCGCTGCAAGTACCAACTTAATTACGCGTAAGCCATACACACAGGGAGAATAGCATAGCAACAGCTGCAATTCGGAGATGGTCGAACGGAGGGAACGCGGTGGATTTGATGGAATTGGGTTTCTCGGTTTGGGGGGGTTATTTGGGTAGGTCGGTAGGTAATACAGGTGAATATTTAGAGGCGTACTCCGTAGAGGTGGACTGATTGGGGATTTCCAGCCTAGCGTCATGCTCCAACCAACAGAAAGCTTCGACCTACCGAAGATACGTACCAACTTCCCAACTGTACATACGTACCAACAAACTGAAGACACGTGACATAAAGCAAGCTGGATTCTTATCGATAAACGTCTCATGCTTGGGGTGCCGACGCTAGTGGTGGCTTTAGGACCGATTAACGATAACGATACCTGCCCCCTACAGTACAGTACAGCGAACGTGGCAGTTTAGCGACGAAGGCCGCGAGAGCTTCACAAGGTCAAAGCAACACCATCTTCACCCCTACATCCACACATTTTGCCGCAACCCCCGACTAGCGATTTCAAAGGCCCCGACGGTTGTGCAGAACACCAATTGAAAATAAACTGGAGAGGAGTGTGAGAAAATGAGGGCGATACTTCCCCTCCTGTCGCTGAGCACCGTAACTCAGGCGCTGTACTTCTTCATCGACGGCACGCAGCCCAAGTGCTTCTACGAGGAACTGCCCAAGGACACCCTGGTCGTGGGCCACTACACAGCCGAGGAATACGACGACAACGCGCGGACGTGGTCGAAGCATGAGGGGCTGAGCGTCTACATATCCGTTGATGTACGTCTGCGTCTCATCTCATCGCACGCAACAATCCAGTCTCCAATCCTATGCTATGAACACCTGTGCGCATAGATATATATATCAAACTAAACTAACCCACCTCCTCTTGCACAGGAAGTCTTCGACAACGACCACCGGGTGGTGTCGCAGCGAGGGTCCTCGGCAGGGCGGTTCACCTTCACGGCGCACGAGGCAGGCGACCACCGGCTCTGCTTCACCCCAAGCAGCAGCAGCGGGCGCCAGGCCTGGCTAAACGCAGCCCACCCGAACGGCGGTGTCCGGCTGACGCTGGACCTGGCCATTGGCGAGTCCAGCGAAATCGAGAGCACGGACAAGAGCAAGCTGCAGGACATCTCGCAACGCGTCAAGGACCTCAACTCGCGCCTGCAGGACATCAGGCGAGAGCAGATCTTCCAACGAGTAAGATTTTTCCTCTCTATACAAAATCAATTCTGCAGTATCCCATTCTCGTCTTTCATTTTCATCCCTTTCCACCCTTTGTGCCATCATTATCATATAACAGAATCACATCACACACCACCCAGAAAAGCATCACGCTAACACCCTCCAACAGGAACGAGAAGCCGAATTCAGAGACCAATCCGAACAGACCAATTCCCGCGTAATCCGGTGGATGGCCATCCAGCTCGTCGTCCTAGGTGTCACATGTGCCTGGCAACTATCCCACCTGCGGTCCTTCTTCATCAAGCAGAAGCTTACATAAACCATGACATCGCAAACATGTACTACAATACTAGAACTTCCTTCCCTACTTAAATCTGATATATTCTCGCCGTGAAATGCACTAGGGAGCAAATGACGGGCTGGGAAGGGATGGGAGAGCAAAGCGAGGAGAGTGTGGGCTAAGGAGTCATGGCTGTCTGGTTGTCGCGATCTACAGGCGGACTAGGTAGGCACTTCGGCAAAGTGTGATATCTTGCTGCCGACGGTAATGACACTGTTGCACACGCTGTGGCAGTGCTCTCTATAATGATATATGCACACAGATCAAAAGAAATGATATGTCAGAGCAAGAATCTTAGTGAAGTTATTGTACTGGTAGCTGCTACGTGTGATAAACCAACTAAATTAATACCGCTACACATTCCGACCTTATTAGGTAAATGCACAATATTGCTGGAGTAGGTATTAGAGTTTATGGTTACTGGAACTACCTACGGTCACTTGTGCAAAAAAAAAAACCCAAATCCTAAACATGAAAATGAGAATTATGTGCACAGGTCGTATCAAAAACTAATAATTGAAGATGCAGAATAATGTTTAATATGTCCCATTGTCTTCTTTTCTATCCTCGCAGGAACCTAATCTCAACACTTGGGTTTGCAAGATCACCTCACTATAGCCCCTCCAGCGCGGCGGTCACATCGTGTTATGTGCTCCCAGTCCTTCACCAAGTCTACATTTTCCTCTACACTCTGCTTGCTCCCCCCCCACTTCCCACTTCGTTAGGATTATAAACAGTTATGTCAAGGACGTTGCCACAGAGAAAAGTAGGATACCGGATTCCCAATGCTAGCCTTTCAAAAGGGCTCAAACTCCACCGGCGCCGTTGCTGCGAGTTGGTGTATTAACAGCCAGGATCTATCTCATCAGAGCGAGAGTCGTGAATAAAGAAAAAGGAAAAAGTCAAGCAACAGTAGTCCCTATCCCGAGTTACGCCGAGGTTAGAGAGAGCCAGGACCCATCGTATAGACGCGGCCGTATTTCCTGACTGTGTCGAGTGGAGATTCTCGGTTTAGTCTGTAGGAGGCTGCACAAGCGCAGGGGGTATGATGTGGGAAATGGGCTTCCAAAGTACGAGACTCCGGGTCCAATTCTCCACTAGAACTGGCTATGTGGAACCCCCCTTGACCATCAGGTTCGCAACTATAACGTCCTGGCATATGCATATGCTCTAACAGAACAGGTCCGGAAAGACAACCAGGGGAGTATTAAGAAGCAATACACATCGAGTTGGAAGTCTAGATCCAACCCTCTTAGTCTATATGAATTCGCTCGCTTTCCGTTATAGTATGTTAAATTATCCTGTCATTTCGTCAGTGGTGCTTCCTCGCATTAGCAAGGGGTTCTACAACATACCGCAGCAAAGAACTTTCATAAACTTCTGGAATCCAGTGGGTTGAGGTTCATTGATTCCTTCGTTGGCCATGCCTAGCTCAGGGCTCATATTTGCCTGAGGCGCCATTCTCGGTGGCAGGTTCTGGCTGCTGTTCTGGAATTGGGCCTGGGTCGATCCAGTTGGAGTGGCCATGTCCCGAAGACCCCCCACCGCGCTCCCGCGCTGTGCTTTCAAGCCGGCGGGCGCGTTTGGCCGGCGCGGGTCCGTCCCCTTGGCTGGTGACGGAGGTGGGGGCTGCGCGGCGTTTAAACGGTCGCGTGTAAGGTGAGGTGTGTTCGCGCCGGTCCGGGACTGGTTGTGTAGCTCCATCTGCGAAGGACCCGGTCGAGCATTTGGGTTGTGGTACCCGCTGTGTTTGGGTATAGCATCCCAACCCTTGGGGGTTTCCTTGCTGATCTTCATCCAGTCATATTCCCCGTCTTCAACTTCGCCAGTGTTCTTGAGTGCTTGCGTGAATAGTTCGCGCAGGTAATCATAGTCAGGAGTGTCTTCGAAACCGAGGTTCCGAACATAGGTCAGGTATTTGTTAAACTCGTCAGGGAAGCCTTCACAGAGATCTTTGATGGCAGTAGTCTGCTTCTTCTCGCCAATTTTCTCGTACTTCTGCTTGTTTGTTGCAGCTTTCAAGCCTTGCCAAGGGAGACCGCCACGAAGGAAATACATGAACACATGCCCCAGGGCTTCTAGATCATCTCGACGGGACTGTTCACGTCCCAAATGAGTATTGATACTCATGTAACGAGCAGTACCAGAGAGTGACTTCCGTTCGCGATAGGGAATATGCTGTTTGGTTTTAGGATCTCGGTATTGCTTGGCCATGCCAAAATCGACCACATGAATAACATTGGCGGCCTTTGTTCCAGGACGACCAATCAGGAAGTTATCGGGCTTGATATCACGGTAGATGAGATTCTTCTCATGGATTGTCTGAACGCGGGATAGCTAGATAGAGCATGAGCGATGCAACAAAGCCTACATAGTGAGACGTCTTGAGACACAACATACCATTTGCTTTGCTACCATGACTACCGTCTTGATGGAAAATCTTCGATTGCAGTGGTCAAACAGATCCTCCAATGACGGTCCGAGCAGATCTATAACGAGGATGTTATGAAGGCCCTCCTGACCAAAGTAATAGACATTAGGGATGCCGGCTAGTACAGAATCACAATTTAGCAAGGATCAGAGCGTGCAGGGTGGAACAGGAACTCACGGCAGCCGACTAGAATTTTATATGTACGGTATTCATCTCGAAGCTGTGGTGCATCACTCTTGCGCGGCTCCTGTGACGGTGTTAGCATGCCCCAAGTCATTGCAAATTCCCAATAGATAAAGCTTTGTCTTGTTGCATCCAATCTGTCTACAAATGCAATGACAAGGAAACTTGTAGAACTCACAAATTTGATGGCTACTTGTTGGTTGTTCAACAGGTTGGTGCCTTCGAAAATGACACCGAAGGAACCTTCACCAATCTTCTTGCCAACTCGGTAGTGGACACCCACAACGTTTGACGACGACGAAGCCATTGTGGGAGGAGGGGGGTCGAACGTGAGGACGCGTCAGGTACGGGGACAATGCGAGGTCAGAGACAGCACGGTCGATGGGGATGCACAGATGGCGGTTGTCGTTTCACGGAGAGGAAAGGAAGAGTCGTCGGGGAAACAAGCATCAGAGATACTCGAGGAGGCGGCCGGAAATCCCAAAGACCATCTCTCGAGGCCGTCGACAGGGAAGCAAGCTGGCCGGGAAGGGAGGGGGGAAAGGAACAGAAGAGCCAGCCGTGGCCCAAAAAGGGCGATTTACGGGAATGGGTTCGTTGAAACCCGTTTGGCTGATGTGGTGATTGATAGTATGATAGATGGGAAGGTGAATTGGTTCGGACGGACCGCTGGCTGGAGAATTGGGGGTGAGAGTTCGAAGGGGAGGAAAACCGAGAGAGGCGGTCGGGGGAGATTGTGGACTGGCAGGTACTGTACAGTACAGTAGGTACCTAGGTACGGCCTGCAGCATTCACTCACGTTCACGTTCACATCTCCCTGCGCCCTAAGCCCACTACGGTAGGTGACCCACTGTTCGCCCAGACATCCGAAGACATGAATGGCCGAAACCCCCTGCCTTGCAGACTGCTGAGCTTGACTCCTGTCTTTGACCAGTGGCAGCAGGCCAACTGTGTCTGCGTACAGTAGGCATAGGCGGGCTCTCTCTCCCTCTAGGGCTATTGGGGCACTGAAAGGGGCCTAATTTTGGGGAGGCTTAGAGTGCTGGGCACGTACCTCCTCTCCCTGCTCTCCATACCCGAGCGGTACCCGAGTACCTCCCCCTTTCAGGACGTTTTTGGCACTTTTATCAAGCCACGAATTCCCCTGCACCGCAAACTATCGACACGAGAGCGCAGCTAAACCTCGCCGCCTAGCTCTGTAAGGTAATAGATGGGGAAGCCAAGACCACAAGCCCCGGTTGCTGTAGGTTACCCCGAGTCGGACATCCATTGCAAGAGTCGAGCCTCCTGGCAACTTTTCCTGCTTGTTATCGATTTTGAGCAATGGTATTAAAGATCAATTGCCCAGGTGATGGTGTGTTTTCTTCATTGCCATGCAGAATAGATGCATATACTAGGTACCTAGGTAACCTAGAATGCTACGCCCCAGATATCTGCTGTAGGTAAGCATGTCCTGCGCCACGGTTGGTATTTTGCCTCTAAGGTATGGAGAGTTAGGCCCACTTCCCCTAGCAAAATACCCCATGAAGCTTAAGTATTAGGCAGTATCCAGTGTATTATCCGTTTTTGCTAGCTACTTCTAGCGTGGTGTTGTTGAGCTATACCTCCTCCAGCATCTGAATTGTTAGTTCGAGAATTGCCCCGTATTCTACCACATCAGGAATAGATTTCTACTAGGCCCCCTAGCAAAATAACATGGACTCCTAGAACGACTCTTTATATAAACCCATAAAAACTGGCTAGGAACCCTTGATTTTGATAATTGCATATATGTTATGATTGGCTAATACCCCCGGTAATACCCTGGTTTTCGTATCGAACTAACAATTCAGATGCTGGAGGAGGTATAGTTGCGAGTAATCACGGTTTCCACTGCCTAATTAAAGAAAAAGTGCCCAAAAAATCCGATTCACCCAACAACGGCTTGCCTGCATTAGGCAACCTATATCCTTAGCAGCTAGCATATGATATACGGTAGAAGGTACTAGGTATGTAGAAAAGGGCACTCGTATCGTCGTATTGTTGCCATGGGTTTTTGCTACCTAGTATTCTTCAACATTGGGTGCTCTGTGCTGTGCATTACCTTGGCATCCCAACATTTCTTGATCATTCTAAGGCTTAAAAACAAGTACATAGCAGAGAGCTGGCAGTGTAAAGTCTATCGATCAAGGAATTTGTTCCACGGGCATCAGTGCGCTACCTACCTACCTCGGTAGGCTAAAGACTTGGCCCTACCTACATGCAATGCACCTCCGATATCCTCTGCCGATTCCCGGCGTTGTTATCCGGGGTCGTCAATATACATACCTAAGTAGGTACATATTTACTTAGGGATGCTGTACTATAGTACCACCCTGCATACATATTTGACAGGATCTAACGCTCCGGACCGTCGTCCTATTGATGTGGTTCAGGATGCGGTTGTCTACATTTCCAGGCCGGCCAACTGCAAGCAACATAGGTAGTGTACACAAGGAGATCGGCTTACAAGAAAGGGTACCCGGTAATAGTTATCTCACAATATAAGATCCACCTCCTATATGTAGTGAAGGACGGAGATTCCGCATCGCTTCGGGTCTGAGTGATCAAAACAATTATGGGTTGGGATTGGTTTAGGTTAGCGTACAAGAACCCGGCGGCTTCGAGCTGCCCATTGGCTCAATGCTAGTTATAGCATGGGGGAAACAAATAACAGCTCGTCGTTCCGTGTCATGAAACATGATGCGCGTCAAGATCTGAAGATGCGACAGATCCGTAAATCTCGACCTCGTGAGTCTATCTGGAAGTCAGTCACTCGGGGGCACTCGCATTTGGCCGCGGGTTATCGCTGCAGAGTGACTCGTGTTTCGAGATGCTGTACACATCTCGATGCACCTCCCATATTGGACGTGTGCTTCACTCTTCTGCCAATAGAATGCACAAAGTACGTCGGGATCCCACGGGTGACGTGAGCACTGATACATTCAGACGTCCCGTAGAACAATCGTCGTTCCCTTGGATCCCGCATCCCAGCTCTTGGCACAGCCACAAGCACATGATTGATGCTTAAAAGTCAATTCGTTCATAAACGCTAGCCTACTGTACAGTAGTTTACCTAGATAGCCTGGAGCTGGGCAACAAACGGCATCGCCCGGTTTGATAGCCATAAGCTTACAACTAGGTCCTCGGTATTTGAGAATAAACTCTGCGGCATGTGTGCCAGCTCTGTTTACCTACCATAGTTATATCGATAGCCGTAATAATGGCGATTAAGCGCCGACATTGTTCTAGTACTGTAGAAACATTTTAATAGAGGCACCAGAAAACGAGAGGTGTCTTGGCTATGTAGGTAATGCTACTGTACAAGCTCCCAGAAGTGCATCATGTCTTTCATGTGCTCAAGTCAATTTGCTATCCAGTAACGGTGGTTACGTAATACCAAGCGCCACCCGTATCCCCATTTAGGTCCCTATAAAAATAGAGACGATTTTGGCTCGCTAGACGGAAACCGAGATCATGTTTGACATAAGGTAGGTTAGTTAGGTAGTTAGTTACTGGGTGAAGTTTGATTAAGAGTCATTCTCTTTTATTTTTATTTTTATTTTTCTAACCTTGAGTCTATGTAGGTCCTTCCAGCTGTATGGTGCATCAGCCAATGAGAAACGGATAATGAGGTTAGGAGATGCATCAGTGAGACATGTACCCGTTCCCTCCCTGGTACCGTAGCAAACGCTCCAGTCGCATTGTGGCCCTCAAAATCATCAGGTAGCAGTACCTAAGCGAGACACTGCGGCTAAGCTTGTCTACAAGCATGTGATATCTCCATCAAGCTCTCCTTGACGGTATCAAAAGCATCCTGATGATCGGCCCTCCAGCTAGAAACAGCAACACGGACAGCAGGTTTTCCGCCCCAGCTAGTCCCACTCACGTACCACTTATTACCGTCGTTAATCCGCTGGACCAGCACTTTATTGAGTGCGTCGTCTTTAGCACGGAACAGAACCACGATGTGGATGTCGTCTTCAATACTGAGAGGTCCGGGTCCCGCGTCTGGCAGCAATACATAGTCGGGGGAGGATTGGATGGCCCTGGCAACAGCACGCGCAGTGATGACCATTTTCTCCATCATCTTCGAGATACCCTCCCTACCCTCGCTCATTAGAACGGCGTACACTGGCAGTGCACGGAAACGTCGAGAGTTCTCGAGCCCGATGTTGAGAGGACTCTGGATTTGGGAGGTGTTGTCGGACGAAAGATAGGCAGCGTTGGGGTTCTTGAAGACATCGTTTAGTATAGACGATTTCCGTGTAAAGAAGATGCCATTGTCATAGGGCTAGCGGGTCGATTGTCAGCTTGTTTATCCTCTCCAGGCAACACGCAAGGTTAAACCAACCACGTTCAACAGCTTATGTCCGTCGATAGTCAGGCTGTCGCACAGCTCCAAGCCAGCAGTAACCCTGTGAAGTGACGCATACTCATCACTAGCAGGCAAGACCCGAGCGAAAACCCCAAATGCTAAAATACCAGTAATCAGCTATATCCGCTGCAAGTTAAGAATTGGGAGTATATCGGACCTCCGTCTACATGAATCCATGCTCGATATTGGTCAGCTAAGGTTCGAAGCCTCTTCATATCCTCGATACCCATGGTAGCGAATCGACCAGTATTGACCTCTCCAGCGCTGATGGCTATAATGCTGGCGACGTTTTTACGCTGGAGTTCTCGCTCGACGGCATCTATGTCCAAGCGCCACGGTTCAGCATCGCTGAATGGTAGGAGCTTGACGGACGCACGTCCGAGTCCGACCACGGATGCTGCTTTCGAAAGAGAGCTGTGTCCCATGCTTGTCAAGACCTGGATTTCTTCAATACCTGCCTCCGCGCAAGCTTGTAATAGTCCGACCTCGCCAACTGAACCGACGCCTTCGGCTAGTCTCGACGTAATGACTGCCTCGCGACCACATGCCAGGCCTAGGATGTTACTTCCAGTAGCACCGGTAGTAAACGTTCTGCCTTCCCACTGCTCCGGCTCCCCTAGATGCAGCAAATGCAATAACATCTTTAAGGCCGCATCCTCGACCTCGGTAGATATTGTCTGATTGGGGAGATGAACTTGAACGTTCTGATCAAAGGCACTGACGATGTTGTCTGCGAGCTCAGCGATCGGAAGTGTGGAACCGGTGACAAAGCCCCAATATCGGCCGCTTCTATTCTCTCCGTTGAACGCAGGCACGATGTCATCCATGAGATGGTTGAACGTAGCCTTTGGACCCAGGGCAGAGAGGTAGTTGTCAGCAGTCGCATTTGGAAGCGATGCTCTTGCGTGTGACAATTTCTCTGGGCCGGGAAGTGTAGGTGCATGTTCGCCGGGCGGAACAGCGGCCGATTCCCTGATGCGGCGCTGAGCGTGCTCTATGTCGCTACTCTCCATCTGTACTTGAATATTTCGTCTCCCCTGAACTAGGTATTTGTGTCTGGGGATGGTCGGCGTTCTTTCCAAGACTGCGTGGCTTCAAACTGGGTTTAAATAGAATGAGTCACCATGCCCTGAGACATTGTCATCGGAGAGATGAATTATCCAACCATACCTTTAATGGTGTGGTGGATCATATATTTGTCGTTCTTTTTTATATCGATCGCAAACTGCTTCCAACCTTCACACCGCAGTTGTACAGACACACGCTAGCTAATTAGCTTGTTGGAACCAACATATTGTTAGTGGTGAGATTGACAATACGATTAGCCACTTCCGCCGAGCATACAACAACTCAGGTTGACTCTGTCTTTTGTCTTACGAATAAGGCTGGCGAGCCTTAAACCAAGGCGAGGAGATATATTAGTTGTTACAAGCTAACGCATAATCCATGCTTCGCATAGATAGTAGAATATTAAAGTAGATTAGGCCTAATCGTAACTAATTATATTATTAAAATATATTATTAAATAAATAGCAGCTAATTTATAAATAAAT
>MU383865.1:0-63152 GCA_022495065.1 Xylaria telfairii
AAAGAAAGAAAGAAAGAAAGAAAGAAAGAAAGAAAGAAAGAAAGAAAGAAAGAAAGAAAGAAAGAAAGAAAGAAAGAAAGAAAGAAAGAAAGAAAAGATAAGATCGAAGAAACAAAGTCGATCTATCCACCTGACTTACCAGCGGTAGGCTTACGCGTCTTCTCCTTGGGGACGTACGAGGCGATGGTCTCGAGGGAAGTAGGCGGACACCCCCTCGCGGTGAATTCCAGGAGGTCGAGACGGATCTTCCACTCGAGGAGGCGCGCCTTGGCGGCCGTCGGGATCCAGTCGTGGGAGTTGATGGCGATGAAGAGAGGGCCGACGTTGACGTGGTGCCTGTGAGACGGTTAGATGACGGCATCTCTCGTCAGTCAAATCAAGGGATAAAAGAGAGAACTGGGCGATTTATTATTGGCAGCCGAGGGGGGGGACAAGACTCACATCAAGAAGAAATCGAACCGCGGCTCCTTTCCCTGACGAAGCGCGGCCCCGGCGGCCTGGTAGACGATCGTGTTGTACATCTCGGCGGTGCGCGCCTCGAGCTCCTCGGGGCCCACCTTGACCTTGGAAGCGATGCGGAGGAAGGCGTCCTCGGCGCGCGCGATGACGCCTTCGCGGGTCACGTCGTGGGTCCTGCCGCTCTCGGACGAGCGCGCGGCCGTCGCGAGCTTCTCGTCGGCGGCGACGTCTTGGAACAGGCGTGCGATCTCGGGCATCGGTTCCGAAGACTTCCTCGCGGCGTCCTCGGCTGCGAGGATGACGTCCCGTAGGTCCTCCTTGTGCACGGCTGCCTGGGCGAGCGCCATGGCCACGATGGCGGGCTGCTCCCACTCTATGCCGTACATGAGCTGGATGATGGGGTGTAGGAAACCTGGCAAGGTGAGTGAGCAGGTGAGATCTGTTGGTTGATTTGAACGAAATAGATGCATGCATGGAATGAATTGGTCTTGTTCGTGGGACGAAGAAGAGGCTGGCTGACTCACTTGCGAACATTCGGATCAGCATGTCCTCGCTCCGCTCGTCGCCTTTGAAGAGGGATTCGTTCACCACGTCCTTCCAGCCCTTCTTGTCGATTTCATCCTGGAAGAAGGCGAGGAAGTCGGGGTAGAACCTGTTACGCCAAGGTGAGCAGGCCGCGTCCTCATCCGCTCATCCAAGACATAAGTAGAGGGGGTGGGATAATTAGAGTTCTCGGGGTGAGATGACTGACTCCTCTTTCCCGAGTTTCTTTTTTGCCTGGGCGAAATCCCTCAATTCCTCGATCTGGTCCGGGTGAAGCTGGAATGCGGTTCTCTGGTAGCCCGTGTTGTCATGATATCCTTTCTGGATGTCCTCTGGCGACGCGCCTATGCCGTACAAGGCGAGGAGATGGTGGCTTATACTGGTGAAGGGGTCAGTATGGAGTAGTTTACGAGACTTCGAAAGATAGTAATGGCGTAAGACTGGCTGAGAGCTCACTGGTTATGGAAACCTAATTTGTTGAAGAAGCAGTGGTGTATCTATAGCATGGGAATTTGTTTAGTTGAGAGTGGCTTGACGATAGGGCGTCTGTAAGTAGGCAGTCGACAAACCTCGAGATCTGCTTGTAGTAGCTCGGTAGTCTTCTTAGCTGCTGCCTCGCTCTGCTTTATATGCAAGAGACCGGTGTTCGCGGGCGTGATCTGGATAGTGCGTGACGTCGCCATGGTGTTTAGATGTCTACTGAGTTTATGTTTATGGTTCGTCACGGAAGTGCCTCTCGTGAGTGATGCTAGCAAGAAGCGGGGGCTGCTGGGTATCATGATATTATCGCTGTCGTCCACAGCCCAGCGGGACCCACGAATTTATATCAACTCGGACTCGAGGCATCGACGTGATAAGTGGAAACAGATTCCCGGGCCACGGACCACGGACCACGGGGCTAGCCGATTACAAACACGGACGTCACAATTGCACTGACATCGATGCTGCCTGGCCTCCCATTGGAGAAACTAGGTTAGTCGATTTCTGGGTAGAGTGCGGACGGGGTGCGGGGGGGCTACCCTCAGTTTGTCTGATCTCTCATTCAAACAGACAAAGGCAAAGGGAAGTTCCGACTGCAACGTCCTCGGCCGAGGTGCAGGGCCCCGAGCCCCCGGCCACAACCGGAGGTAGTTGCTGCTGTGCGTCCGGCGTAGGGCGGGTGCGGGGGTGGTGGTTGGCCACGAGCTGTGACGTGTAGTGTAGTGTAAGTGATTGGGCTCGCTTACAGCTGGCTTTGGCAGACCCCTGATTCTCGACGGGAATACGAATCTGCGAGACGACGACACTGGCTAGTCTAGACTGTTCTGAACACATGTTGCCAAGTTGGGGGTTGCCATCGACACGACGAATCGCCTGTTGGGAATGACGCAATAGCTGAGGAACATGCAATGCTATGTAGCTTGGATGCCTACAAAGGGTTGGGTTGGCTTGGGTTGGTTGTTGGAGACGGGGTAGATGCGGGTTGCTTCCCGCAGCTAGAGTGTAGATAATTACTAATTCCCATATGTTGACGCGCTGCGAAGAGCTTTCAACTTAGGTAATTTAATGAAATCTATACCATGACCACCTGCATGGAATTATCTTGGTGCATGCGGATTGCTTCCCGCACCCAGCATTTGCCAAGGGTTGTCTGATATCTCAGGCTTACCATAGTCTAGAGATTACTAATTCCTATGCCCACAGACCTCAGGGGCTATCGATTTGATGAGACCGACGAGTATCTCGGTGTGTATGGGTTTCTTCACGCGTCCGAGTCCGGAAGCACTTGGCAGGTGTTCCTCTGATGTCTCTAATAATAATAGGTCGACACGAATAGGACAGCCGTAGTAGAAATGTCTCGGATCATGGCATAGTTCTAGGTTGACTTCAAGCTTCATTGCACATCATACAACATAACCACTTACACAACGAGCGCCCATTCGCCAAAGAGCAACAGGTAAGAAATAAGATATATAACTCGCCAAGATAAGGTTAAAATCAAGAGTTACATCAAGAACTCGGGACCCAAGGACTGATTGTAAGTTTGTATATTCATATGGCGTCTAGACCAGGCCGTATTTTCCTAGCCATCAATTGTCTATATAATCGCTGAAGCTCAAAGCGCCTGTAATGACAACATCTAGATAGCCGTGTATGTAGTACGAACCCGCCACATACATTCGTGAAACCATCCACCCCGTCCCGGCGTCACCCCGTATCTCGTCACGCGACAGCCGGGATCCCGTGAGCACGTCTCAAACGTGGCGGAACACTGCTGGCGACAAGGCCAAACGCATTTTCGTTCCACGAGCCATTTCGCCACGGACCTAGATACCAACTACAAATACTTGGGAAGATGAGCGAACCAGACCCGTCACTCACTCATGTAGTCTTCCCGGTGCCCTCCTCGACCCAGAGCGCGGCGCCGGCCTCAGTCAGCAAGTCGACGCAGCCGCGGTTGCCCATCTTCTCGGCGAGGAATAAAGGCGTGTTGTTGGCGCGGTTGCGCACATGGACGCTGGCGCCGCGGACGAGGAGCTCGCGCAGCACCGCCGGCTCCGGGCTTACGGCCGCGAGGTGCACCGCCGTGTTGCCCGCGTAGTCGGCGCGCTGTAGCAGGCCGACGCTGCTGATGCTGCTGCCGCTGTGCAGCGCATCCGTGTCCAGCAGCTCTGCCACGGCGCGCAGGTCGCCTGCCTGGATCGCGTACCCCAGTCCGGCGAAGGCCGTCTCGCCGCGCGATAAGGGGCGCGGGCTCTTGGTCCCCGCCGCTGTTGGTGCGTAGTAGTCGCCTGCATCATCGAGGGAGCCCTGCGGGTGGGTAAAGGAGGGGCTGGCGAGGGCCGTCATCTCGCCGCGCAGGGGCCGCGACATGCGCCTGCCGACTTCAGCGGCGGAGAGGTCGGGGAGCGCGAGGAGGTACGAGAGCTTGGTTAGGGCGGCCTCGCAGGTCAGGTCGTGGCCAAAGACGACGCCGGCCTCGCCGAGCACAAAGCCGGGGGCGTATAGCGGGGAGACGAAACCGCTTGTGCACTGCGACACATTGACGACGACGATGCCGCGCTCAACGGCGGAGCGGATGACGCGCGTCAGGCTGCCGTCGACGCCGGCGGGCGCGTTGCCCATGCCGAAGGTCTCGAGCACGAGCCCGCGCAGGTGCGGCACGCGCAGCACGCCGTCAACCATCTCGGGCTTGATGCCAGGGAAGATGCGCAGCGCGGCGACGTGGGCCGTGTCGAGGTGCGGCGTGACGTCGAAGCGCGCAATGGTGGTCGGCCGCAGCACGAGCCCCCAGTTGACGTCGACACCGAGGCTTGTGACGCGCGCGAGCGGGTCGCAGTTGGGTGACGCGAAGGCCTCGAAGGCGCTCGCCGACACCTTGGTGCACCGGTTGCCGCGGTACAGCTTGTGGTGGAAGAAGAGGCACACCTCGGGGATCACGAAGGTCCCCGCGATGATGAGCGACCCGAGCAGGTTGTCGACGGCGTCCGACTGCAGCGCGAAGATGGACGCCTGCGACCCCGTCAGGATCACGGGCTTCCCCAGGTCCGACAGCATAAACGAGAGCGCCGACGCCGAGTACGCGAGCGAGTCGGTCCCGTGCAGCACCACGAACCCGTCGAACAGGTGGTAGTTGGCCCGGATCGACGACGCTATCGACGTCCAGCCCTCGCTGCTGATCGATGACGAGTCCAGCAGCGGCGAGAACTCGATGGCCGAGTACCGGATGTGCCGTGCGTACGAGCTCGGTGGTGTGCGCAGACTGGTTATTGTCACGGGCTTGCCGTCTTGAACCGCGCTTAGAGTGACTGTTCGATGTGTCAGTGGTCTCTCACAGAAGACGAAGCCGCCCGTTTTTTCACATCAGTCTCATGCCACGAGCAGAATATTACGCCGGCATACCGTCCGCCTGCAATGTACGATCCAAACAAAGAGACCTTGGGGTCTTTTACATACCGCTCTCTGACATATCATTAAATGACGGCCGAGGCGCCATCGCATTCTTAATAAAGCCATCCACCGGTACGAGCCCGCCCGCCGACGGCTGCATGCATATAGTACCGCCGGTGATGATGAGAAGCACTCTGGATTCGGGATATGTCTGTTTAGAGGTGCCATGTGCGGCGCTGGTCGGAGGAGCGCTCATGACTGCGGCTGCTGCTGCGCTGTGAACGCGAGCGGATGATGATGTCTAGTGAGATGAAGCTTATTCAAGGAGGGCGAGTGTTGAGCCCACTGAGTTGGCGATAGGGAGCTTTCTCTTTCAACTGTGAGATCTTCACATGCGCTTTAGAACGAGACAATTGGTTTCGACTGCTGTCTGCTTCTCGTCAGTCTGAGCCGGCTATTGGCTCGGGCAGGAGGTAAGCAAGGGCAGTTAATCAAGCGTCCCGAATAAACGATTTAGCTAATGCTGTCTGTCGAGTGTAGCCCGGGAAACGGTCAGCCCTGCAAGGTAGACAGACTGACAATGAAACCAAACTACCCTTGCGGTCGTAAATCCAATTAATCTGGGCCCCAACTTCTCTTATACTAAACCGATGAAGCGATATCGCAGGCCACAAATAGAGTTTGAGAGCCCGCCACCCTTCTAATAAAAGGCTTAAAAGGCTTCCCAATGGGCCCTGGAATCTAACTAAAAACTCGGGTGTAATCGTAATCACCCCCAGTGACGCAGAGCACGAGATCCGGCTCTGTTCTGCTTACGAAAAGTAGTCGACTATCGAAGAACGAATACCGGCAAAAGCCTTGTTTATCTTACGTTATGAGAGGGTAATCATGGAAAGAAACGGGAATTTTCTCCTCCTTATCGTTTTAGACTCACGAGAACAAAGGTAAGGGGGGGAAATCCACGGGTACTCCACACTGTACTAAACCAATCGGGCCTTGCCTTAGGCATGGAATCGTTCCCAAGTGCGAGGGAAGCTTGCATTGAGTGAAGCAGGCAAATCTCATCCAAGTTTGCGTGAGATAAAAACGTTATTTCTTATCTTTGTTCGTATGCGACGAGCGGCACGCTATCTAACTATTGCTTGCTTGGCTGCGAACCCAATACAGATGTGATATTCCCAAATTGGTCTGTTGGAGAAGCGAATCGACCAATCAGACAGAAGCCCCATAACTCTGGTAGTACGTATGTCGGACTGACGCAACCAAGACTGGCTGCGGCCTGAGGATCATAGGGAAGTGCGTGTGCGATGGCGCTCTATGTAACTTGGGTTGGAGACAAATACGTCTATCCCCCTTATATTTGTCTTCGTGGTGCTTCTGTCTATGCATGACATCTACACCTCGATGAGTTCTCGCTCAAATGTGTAATTTAATCTGCTCACCCTCAATTCTTGGAAGCAGCGCTGCGAACAAATGCATTAATTGGCAAGTCGTTATGCCAAGGCTTGCTTAGTATTCCGTTTCTCTGTCGGGCTTCCGAAGCAAACGTGGTAATACGTCTGCTCTTCTGGGAATCTTCGACAGAGACTCGACCTCACGTGCTCCTCCCTCGTAGTTTTGAGCATAGCCTTCTATCCCCTTTGATGATTTGTATTCCCGTTAACCCTCTTGGGCTGGTCTTGGATCAGACCTTTACTTGTCGTTAAATCGTACCCGATAACATTCATAAGATAAGAGAGTCTGAAGTGGTTAGTCACATGCTATCCAACCCAGGCTGGGAGGACTCACTTTTCTTCATTTGCCTCCTTCGTCTTGAGGGTCTCGAATCGTTTTTGGCACTCCTCCCACGCCAGGATACGTTTCTTGGGGGATATTCTTTTGATCGTGAACTTGAACCGGCCAGTTACGGGTCGGTGGTCCGACACTCTAACCTCGTGCCGACGGTAATCAAGTTGCTGTATCCTGCCGGACCCTCGGTGAAGGAGGCGATCACACCAGGCCGGAGATCGTTTTTTCTCACTGGTATCGTAGTTGTCGGTACCAACATCGTATTTATAAGTCGGGGCGAACTGTATCGGCATCTCATCAAAAGCTCGTAGTCTGAATGCCGGGTTCCTGCGGCGGGCGACGAGCAGCTGGTCGCGTTCGAGTAGCTTGGCTAGATTATCGGCTTTTACAGCATATACCACGGTATCGCGCGACATTGTATCGATACGATAGTTAAGGTCACCGTTGAGAAGACATAGCTCATGATCCAGAATCATGGAGCCATCGCCACCCCCGATATAGCTATCGATGCGAACGTTCGGGTCAGGCTCAACAGGTAAGATTGAGCTGTCCAGGATAGCCGCGATGTCGTTGTGGCGCGAGTTTGCGTGCGATTGACCAGCTGCTAAATGGCAGTTGATGAAACACAACGACGTATCATCTACCATAAACCGTATAATGATGGCACCTTTGTTACCGTGCAGGCCGCCCATCCCGCGTTTGACGTCGGCGCTACTGAGATTTCGGATCCGGTCACGGAGCGTCGACTTGACGAAGATGCAGGTGAACAAACCGACAAGGGTAGCAGTATGGAGCAGGTGGTATAAATGATCGGCGGGCATGATATCATCCAGGCTTCGGACGAGGAAATCTCTCCAATCTCGATACTGATGGCTCATCCGTTCTTGGTCTGTTGCGTCTTTCTTTTTTGGTTTGAATAATCGCTTCGCCGTGGCAGTCTTGTCTTCTAAATCGACCAGTTCCTGGAACCCGAAAATAAGAATGTCAGGGCATTCACTAGATTGTAGGAGGTTTTGGATGAATGCAGCATCGGATTCGTCATATCTCAGGCTGTTTGGCGTTGATGCACCGGCGTTCCAGGTCATGGCTTGAACTTTGATATCTTCAAATACGGAATACTGAGCGTCCATCGACTTCATTTCATCCTCTAAGAAGTCGTCCTGGAGAAGACCGTCCCATGCCCTGACCATGTTATCTGCACCGAGTGACAAGACTTGCTGGTAGCCAAGCCTATAAAAGCTGGCACGGTCGGCAATGAGTCTCAAGGCCGGGCTGTCATTGTGGGCCTGCCACTCCTTCTTCACAGCCCACGGCGAACTTCGGATATCGTAGATTGAGATCTTTCCGGTGTTATACGCCGCCCAGATATGATTACCCACACCAGCCAGCGAGTTGATTTTGTAAGTGCTGATGCTTAGAACACTCAGACACGTGAAGTCTTTTTGAGAGTAAATGCTGATTTTGCCATCAGTGTGGCCGAAGTAGACCTTCCCAGGCCGTGACTTAAGCATAGTTCCGGACGTGATCTCGCCAGCACCTTCTGAGACCAAGGGCCGCATAAGGACTTGGACTTGGTTGTTGCCGCTAACTGTAGGTGCGAATATCCTGATTTCCTTTCCTGTGCAATACCACAATTCTTCCCCGACGATCATGGAGAACGTGTGACCCTTCGCCAGCCTATATGTCTGATGAGGACTATTATTCAAATTTGGAACTCCGTCGCCATCTGGGCCCCAAACATGTAACGTGCCACCCTCATCCAGCGTCCACATCTCGTTATAATGCCTGAAGATCTTGATGACTTCGTACCGCCCATGGATATTTGTCTTATTGCCAATAATCGACTGTGTCGCAACATCGGCTTCTATGACTTCCCCAATATTATTCCCGATCCATAGCCTTAAGCCTTCACGGTCGACGTTCAAGCCCGGTTTGAAGGCAACACTGGTAGCTTTGATACCTTCCCCATGAGAAAAACTCACGAGAAGCTCGCCATCGCGTAAGCTCCACACCCGAGTAAGGTGCCCACTCGTGCATACGTACTCTCCGCAGACGTCAAATTTCCTAACGTCGTATTTGGTATAAATTTCATGGGCCCCGTGCTTTGCGTAGGGTGGCCGCCGATTGACCCGAGATGCATCAGGATACGTAGTTGTAATCTGTGCAGAACCCAAGGCTGCTGTAGTTGGAGAGTCACTGTTGATGGGGGAATTTCCGACTGCGGCAATTCTCTTGGGCGGCTCTCGCAATTCTAAAGGAGCTCTTTCGGATGTTTGGTCTACGGTCATGGATCTACCATGAGTCCGGGCCGGCAGAGGAGAGAACTGCGAGGTAGGAGTGGATGCTATCCGCTTCGGCTGCTGAGTGGCCACCGTAGTATCGACAGCTATGTGGTCGCTTGCTGGAAAACCGGCGATGCTAGCCCGGGCAGGTCGGGGTGGAGGTCTCATCGAGTTAGCTGGAATTTTGGGAGTGATCTCGGAGACTGCGGCTGGTCGAGAAGGCAGTGCTGGAGGGTCATCTTTAGTAGGGGGTGCAGAAGCTGGTTTCACAGACCCATTCGTTTGGAGATCTCGCCTCTTGTTCACCACTGTAGGATGAACTGGTGGGGGGTCGAATGCGACGGGCATTGTATTGGTTCTGACAATGCTAGGGACATGTGATATAGGGCGGGCAGGTCGGGTTGGCAACATGGGCGGTGATTCTTCATTTTCAGGAGCACTCGCCAGGCTTGGTGGCGTGTTAAAGGGCGAGCGTTGATCTGGCCTCAATGGCGCCGGCTTGGGCTCAAGTTTGAGCACATTGTCTACTGCAATTGACAGACGAGCACTAGGCTTCTCTGCCCGGTTCACTGGAGGCGGTAGCACAGGCGACGTCTTTACGTCACGTTCCCGTCGCAGCTCACCCGATCTTCGCGGAGGCGGTGGTGACGGAGGCTGGGACGTATTCAGCCGGGGAGACGACCGACGGGGTTCAAAGCTCGGAGTAACTGGTCGACTGGGTATCTTGAAAGGCCGGGAGGATGATGGGGTGACAGGCGTGACCGGGGACTTGGTGGGATCGGGATTCAGGAGGGCGGCGGCATCAACTGCGGGGCGTAAGAGGGCCCTGTTGTGCGGGGGAGAATGAGGAGGGTCGATCAAGACGGAAGGTGGTCCGACGGGTCTGGGACTTAACGGGGGCGGGTTGGCAAGCTGAGGCGGGCGTAGTGTGGCTATGGCATGTTCACGAGGGTTTGGTGGCTGAGGCTTTGGTCTTGCCGTGTCCAAGACGATCATGCTCTTCGGTCGAGTAGGACGCGTATCAGGTATAGGAGGGGGTTTCGGCGAGGGAGTCCGCTGTCTTGCCAGCACAGGTGTCGTCGCGGCTGCTGATACTGGTGCTGGTGCCGGTGCCGGTGCTGGTGCCGGTGCTGGTGCCGGTGCCGGTGCTGGTGCCGGTGCTGGTGCCGGTGCCGGTGATGATGGTTCTTCCTTGATCTTGTTCAAATTCTCAAATTGAGCGCGCAAGGACGAGACTGGCTTCTGGGGCGGATGTTAGTATCTCGGGAGGCTAGATGGGCGTGTCGCTAGAGGACGGCCTTACGAGAGAAGAGGCATCGGGGCCATCTTGAGGACCGGGCTCCATGATGAAAGGCTGGTTGACTCGAGGCCGCACACAGTCGGACCTCTTCCTACCATGATACCCTTCTCGTGCGGCCAATTCTCTCGAACCATGCGGGCGTAGGAACGAACCGTCGCCAGGATATTCGCCCCCAACCTCCAACAGAGAGCTTCGCTGCTTAAGGGGAGCCTGGGGCTTTGCCGACGCAGGACGCGGGGCTATGTGTATCGGGATCGGTATCAATGTCTAGGTCCAGGACCGGCGGGGGTGGAAAGTCGGTGGTGAGAAGCCGATGGTTAGCCGCTTGGTAGGGGTCGGGCGGACCGCAGTACGTCGGGATCTGTGCGATGACGAAATAGCGTATCGGGTGGTTTTGCTCAGTCCCTCGCTTGGCCGTGGTTGGTCGGTTCGCTATTGGCTGCCGGGCCGGTGTGGTTCGACGACAACGATGGTTAGGACAGGCACAGGCACGGGCACACACATGGAGATGTGTAGCACGTTGGTAACCTGTCTATGGTGGATGGCATGGAACTTTCAGGCATGGGGAAAACAGCGCGCATGTGGTTGGCTACCTGGGGCTGATGGCTAAAGTGTGCGGATCAGACTGATAGTCCCTTTATTAAAATACCTATAACACCTACAGCAGTAGTATAGGTAGGTGGCTTGGGCATCGAGCATGTACCAATCCTAAAATTGCTGCCTACGCAACCCGTTACAGGTATCGCCAATGGTTTTCTCTCCCATATAAGTGCTACAATCGATCCGGGTATATCGTGAAGGGAAATTATAATCATTCATTATAACTACTATAGGTAAAAGACAAACCCATTCGGTGGATTGAACGTATCTTTACTGTAGATGTTCGGTACCTGGGGATACTACAGTACATTCGGTAGGTACTTCCGCTGCCGGCCGTAGACAGACAGACCCCTGGCAACCTGCAAACTAGCGCACACTTGATGACGACGGACAGGTGGGGCATCCTTCTTGCTAGCCTCGCCCTCAACAGAATCTGCTTGGCCGCGGTCAGCCCATTCCCCGCTTGCTAGTCCCTTTCAGGTCTAGCCCCTGCGGGTGTTAACCACCCCTGCAATGTTGCGGTAATGGCTCGAAAAAAAAAGTGGAAGCTCCGAGACTGCATTACCACTTGCAGATATTATGATACGATTGATACAATCTTACCTAACCCAAGCTCTGAACTTCATCTTTACTGCACAAATTGCCCATGTCAATTCAATCACGATCCTATTCTTCGCCTCAATAACCCATTCGCGCCTAGCTCTCTTCGGGGGTTTTTGTTTTTCTCTTAAACCCAAGAGTCGTAATAGATTGAACCATTCCGCTTCCCATCATGAACACAGTATGTGATATCCAAGATAGGCTATGACTATGACGATGTGAAAGTTGCTAACTTGTTCTGTCACAAGGTCAAATCCTTCTGGTACATCGATTGATGCTCCTCTCTCGCAACGTATTTCGATGTCTAAATGCTAACCGCACTCCTTGTTCGCCAGGCTCGGCTGGGGCTCCCTCTGCGTCGGTATGTTGGCTTCTCCCAGACTCTTTATCGCTCTCCGCGACGTCCGTTCCTTGCGCTCATATCATCATCTGGTATAGCCGGCGCAGGCGCCTACTACTTTGCTAAGAAGAGCATCAATGCCGACCGAGCTCAGCGATTCGAAGAGGCTCAACGCAAGAAGCGCATGATAGATTCTCTCGAGCACCCCACCAAGCCGGCGTCGACATCGTCGTCGTCTGTCGCACCTCCAAGCAGTAGTGCACCCGTCAATAATGACTTTACCGGCTCGCCCAGTCGGGAGGCGAGTTCGGATCCTGCCCCGACGAGACATGCGCCGGCTACCGAGGATCAGAGAGTTTTTGAAAAGAGCAAGTACGAAAGTAGTACGCCGTTTCGAAGTCCGAAGGGGGATCGCTTTTCCTGAGCTTTCCCTACTGTATCATGCATGCGAGGAGGTCGGGCGCTTGTATTCATATACCCAACATGTCACCGCCTGACATGAACACACGACGGGAACGAACACTTGTAAATATATAGAGCAGTGGCGATGGGCGGTTTATTGTGAATATCTCAACTTTGAACAAACCGCCTTCAGGCAGTGCGGCCTTTTACTGTGAATTTGTGGAACACATAGACTTTGACTTTCTAGGCTCACTTTGCGTTTCTGGCCCTAGAATCGCTTCCCAATATCATGGTATTTGAGGGTGCATTAAATTTACTTTGTATGATGTTAGCAGAATCTTGCAAATTCTATCGGAACCGGTTGGACGGTTACATACACTTTAATTGTGGGTAATGCTAGTGTGACCTCATTTGTATAGAAACCGACATGACTTAAAAATCTCCCATGATTTGGCGAGAATAAGTCGAGGGATGGTCGGCTTTATTTCGTGGGTTCGGGTGAGAGTCAACGACGTGTGTCGAATGATAATTGATAATTTGATGTCTGAACTCTGCTCAGAGTAGGTAATAAGCTTGCTGCGCTGTTTCTAGCCACCATCGCCGTAGGTAGGAAGGAATATTCATTTACGTCTTTAAACCGTAATAAATACATGAAATAGTTTCGTTGGCTGCGACTGACTTCCTAGGAAGTCGATCCTAACTGCGCTCTTAACCTAGTCCGCTTAATACTTTTGTAAGTACGGAGTGTTAGATGGCCAACCTTAGTCTCGACAGCCCCATACCTATGATTAGGACGCGCCTAACAATTGATAACTGTTAGCTGCCTACATGTACCTCTGTAGGTAGGTATATGTTTGATATCTACAGTCGCCAGTCGCGACCCAGGGGCCTAACCTTTTTATGAAACTTTCCTGTTTAATGTTTTATCTGCCCTTCAATAGAATATAAGGGAGACAGATTTGCATCATATAACAAGTATCAGAACAATTGATAATTCAAGATAGATGGATATAGCGTCAGCAAAAAGGAGCTATATAGTACAGTAACGAACGAGACGAAAACAAATAAAAAAGAGAACTTGGAACGAAGACAAGCACCTGGAATAATACGTGTATAGTACTGTATACTGCCTGGATGACTTGCAGGTGGACCGTGCCCGAGTAACAGTCCCACTGTGTAACCCATGCATGCTACACTGCAGCAGCTGGACTTTGGCATTCCCATTTCCATTCCCTCTGATCCACCACAACCCATCGTCATCCCTTCACCAACCTGCATCGCACAACAACAACATGCGCGCACCCTCGTAGCCATAGTGCTCTCCTTTGCCCGATACTAGTATCGACTTCTACCACGTCTCACATCACACGATGGCGTCGCCACAGCTCGCCATAGCCAAGGTGTCGTTCTCGGCGGTGCTGCTCCGCGCAGACCCGACATCGTGCCCGCGCACCGAGATCGACGAGTTCCTCGGCCGGCTCGACGCGACCGTCTCGCGCTGCTCCCCGCCCAATGTCCAGGTTTGAGCAACACAGCCTCTTGCTATAGCGTGTGTAGCGCCACCACTAAACGTCGTCACTTAGAAATGCAAGCAATGGATCTTCGCAAATCTAGCCCACTCGAGCCCCCGCGTCGCCGCCATGGCCAAGTACCTCGTCGCCTTGGCCAGCTCGTATTCTGCCGACCGAGCCGCCACCAGAAAGGCCCGGGAACCCTCGTCGAAGCGCAAGCGTCTGCATCTGCTGTATATCCTGAATGATGCCCTGTACCAGGCCCACGTGCGAGACCAGGATGCCAGCTTTGCCGCGAGCCTCGAGCTTGCTCTGCCCAGCCTCGTCCAGAGCGCCGCAGCTTTCCCCAACTGTCCTAAGCATACCAAGAAACTCCTCGACCTTGTCGACATATGGGAACAGAATCAGTACTATCAGTCCGACGTCATCAACAAGCTGCGACAAATTGTTCGCGATGGTCCTCACAGCCAAAGTTCCGTGGCCCCCATGGACGGCTCCGCAAATGGCTCTACGAACACCACAAAATCATCCAAAGACGCGCCATTCATCATGCCAACCATGCATGGCGACGCTACTGCTCATTGGTACGACTTGCCCGCCGCGAATTGGCTGCCCGTCATGGAGCCCAACTCAACGAGGCCCATGAACCCGAACATGGTCAAACCACTTCGCTTTGCCTCTGGGCCCGCAGACAAGCAACTCATCAAGGCTGTGCAAGACTTGCTAGCCGATGTCAACCGTATCTATTCCAAGGAATGCGCGACTGGCGGCGGCAGCACCGAAGACATCGATCAGATGGGGCAGAGAGTGATACGGGACGAAATCACGGGAGAGATTATCGGAGGGGAAACGTACTACGGTTGGTCGCGCTCGTTTTGCCAAAAGATGAAGCAGCGGCGAAAGAAGGGGGTCAGTTCGGGCCACGGGGATCGCGGCCGTAGTACATCACGGTCACCATCACGCTCGCTTTCGCGCTCGCCATCGCGGAGCGTATCTCGAGGGTCGTCGCGCCCGGCCTTTAAGCGCCGCCGGATATCGGCGTCCCCAGATTCGCGGCGAAGCAGGAGCCGCAGCAGGAGTAGGAGTAGGAGTAGGAGCAGGAGCAGGAGCAGGAGCTACGACCGCGACCGAGAGTATAGCCGGGACCGGCCACAGCGTAGATCGTATACCGGCTCACGGTCACGCTCACCTTCACGGTCCCGATCTCGGGCGCGTAGCCCAGCTCGACAGCGGTCGTACAACAAGTCCCCGAACCCCGACCCCAACAACTTCCCACCTAATCCTCAGTTTCCTCACCCTCAACAACCACCCAATTTCATTCAACAGGGCTTCACACCAGACTTTGGCCAGTTTCCGGTCCCACCCCCGCCGCCTCCCAACTATCAGGGCCCGTGGCCTCCACCGCCACCCCCGCCACCCGCGGCCGGTATGCCGCCGAATTGGATGCCGCCAATGCCGAACATTAGCGGGGGATGGACCGCGCCGCCTCCGCCCCCGCCACCACAGCAGCAGCAAGGTGGGTATCAGCAGTACGGACGGGGGAGGGGCCAGGGGTACCGGGGTGGAGGGTGGAATCGAGGGCGTGGATGGTGAAGATTTTTATTATGCGATGTTCTATAATGAAAGCGGCAAAGAATAAGAATTCTACCCAAGTATGAGGTATTCTCGTGTTTTGCCCCAGCATGCACACCACTAGATCCTTTCATGCAACGACAGGGCTTCGAAGTATTACATCTCGCGAAGCTGTCATACAAAACGAGGCCGTTGTGGCCGTGTCGCCGTCTCGGTAAATACGCCAATGCCCGCGATAGAAATGGGAAAGGGGGGGGGACAACCATACATGCAAGTCTAGGTGCAGGGATTTCGAAACTAGGTGTTCCTGCGCCCTTCCACTTTGTTCACTACTATTTCCATGTCATAGAAGTCTACTCGGTTGGTGATCTAGACTTGAAGGATACGTGCTATGCCGCCTCCTTTTCGCTATTGCTGGTAGCCAATGTAATATCCTGCAAGTAACATGGCAATAAAAAACTTGCAACTAGATCCTCACCGATAATGCAATGTGAGAACAAAATAGAGGGTGATTTCACGCACTTTCTACTTGCTTCGTATGTTCGGGCATCTACTAACACCCAGCCTATTACTATCTAAATGGATACTACATACCACATCCCTCGCGCACCCACAACGCCGGCTCCTTCTGCATCCCGTGACGCCCATAGTAGATAGTAGGTAGGTTACTTCCTCGTGTAAACAAGAAAAAGGAAAAATGCTATCTAAATTTTGCAGGCCTGTAGGTGAAGATAAATTACACTGTGGTTGTTGACAGTGCTCTTCCCTCATCCTAGGTATCAAAGGTATCTATCTACTCGTTGTTTTTAACTTACCGCCTATGCGAATTCCGTCCCACGGAGTGCAGATCAGCATATCATGACTTTGACTCTCCTTTTATGCGCCCTGTCACCCCTAATTTCATAACCCATCGTCCATTCCTCCACCCATGGTTTCAATCCATCATAACCCCGACATTTCTCGTTAGGACTCGTTGAGTTTTGTCCATCTATCCACCCAAATACATCCCGCTGAGCCAGTCGTCATCCTCCCATAACTGCCCAACAAGGTCGGTTCCAGCAAGGAACAAGCCTCGGAATATCTCGATAATTCCGAGGCATGTTCTAGAATTCTATTCGGTCGACCCTCACGGGAGTCTACTTGTGCTTTGCAGCAATTATGGCCTGCTAGACCGGCGATGGCTAATGTGGTATTATGATTAACATCACACTCAAAAATGACCCTCAACCGAAGCCAAAACCAATCAGTGCTTCCAAGGCGTGTCGGGTACCACAAAGGATAGACCCATAACTAACGCAAGACTTGTGTGAGAAGAACTGAGGTGTCCACAGATAGTCAGCCTTGTATCCCATTTCCTAACTTAGAAGGTATAGGTTGTTCTCAATGCCTCTCGATCCTGAGGCTCCAGCTGGCTAAGGAATTGGTCGAATTGAGGAATTATTTGGCGATAAATGCCAATTGTCTGATGCACGAATTAGTTGCTTGCTTTAAAGTGACCACGTTACAGCGTTTGATGCGTACCTTTTGGAAATCGTCATGAAGGTTAGTCTTGTTCTGACTGCGAAGCTTCATATCCCGATACCGAGCAATAGCTGTGAAGAAATGCAACAATGACTTTTCCATAGCCATAGGGTTCTTCTCCACAACAAGAGTAAATCCCCGGAAAGCCGTGGCCTTCTCGTCTGTAACCTCAACATCATCCATGGACGCGAGGAAATCTTCTGCGAAACTGGCAAGATGGGGAGCAAGGTGCTCGGCGTTGCCAAGCCCTAGCCGGCCCAACGCGATCGCGGCGTTTTCGGTTACGCCCTTAGGAATACCCGGATTACCCACAATGTCGACAAAGCGCTGAAATAACTGAGGTATGTAGGGGGCCATTTCGGACTTATGCTGGATGGCAATCTCCCCCACCGACCAGCACGCATTGTTGACCACGCTGAACCCGCTCTCAGCCTCTTCGTCTAGGATATTCTCGAAATCTAACTGTTTTAAGAGGACAGGGAAGACGTTCGGCAAGGAAAGCCTCAGTTGGCCATAGACGTACTTGGCACAATCGCCAAGAAGTGCATAGGCTGACTGCCGCACTTCGTTCGATGGATCTTCCATACAAAGAATCATGAGCTCAAAGAAGGCGGGTTGTGATTCTTGGACAAGTTTCTCCGACCTTGACGTGTCAAGGGCTTGGATGATAGCACTCAAAAGATCCAAGCTTGTCACCAAGAAATCTCTATTGGGGGCGTCGAGACCCGGGTTGTTGACATGTGCCAGAGACGCCTCTAAATTATGATGAATGATGTTAACGCAACGGCCAAAAATCGGTGGTGAATAAGGGGCGAATGCATCATGCATGGCCATTGCAACGTAAGAAAGGCACTCTAATAACGGGAACATTTCACGTGAATCATCAGCAGCGCTGTTCCATCGTTCAATGAGTGCAGGCATGAGCTCATTAGCCAGGTCAGGTCGAGCCAGGACCGGGCCAATGTTTTCAGCCAACGTTTGTACGCAGTCGTAGAGGATGAAAATGTTTCGGTCTTTGTACTTCTTGAAACATCGGACATACTGCTGAATAATAGGCAGGCTGTAGGGTTCCAACTTGCTCCCGGCTTTTTCTTCGAGATTTGCGAATGCAGATGCTCCTGCTTCTTGCACCTTTTTATTACGATCCAACATCTTTGTCAGGATACCTTCCATCATAGGCTCGAAATATTGTTGACGCTGGCTTAGCTCAGGAAGTTCTGCTGCCCACGAGGAGTAACGGCCAAGTGTCCAACATGTAATTTGTCGAACCACAGGTTCGGGATCGTTGAGTAGAGAGAAAAGATACTGTACTAGCTCCGGTAAGTGTGGTGTGATAACATCAATACAGCCTTCGGCAACGGCACCCAACGCTAAGACCGCGACCTCTCGATACGGCCATTCATCGTGCTTGAGGTTCTTGGTTAGGTAAGGGAGAATGCTCTCAAAGACGGGATCTCGGAAGTCGCGGGCAAACACGTCCAGCGCAGCCGCAGAGCATTTCCGGAGCGTCCAGCGATCATCGGGGTTTTCGTCATCTCCGTCGTCCAAGTCGTCGATCTCGCCATCTTCCAGCTCGTCCTCCATGCTTGCTAGTTTCTGGTAGACATTTCCATTTTGTGCCGGGTCGGCCGAAGCAGCTCCGTTAGCTGTTCTAGCCAGGTTCTTTTTGGCGAATTGTGGTTTTATATCCTCTTCTCGGTCTTCCTCATCTTCGTCATCAGAAGCGCCTCCTAAAATAGCAATGTCTTCGCCACTATAAACCATACATTCGAGAAGGACGGGGATGATCTTGCCAATGTATGGCGTTAACGACTCCCACAAATTCTCATGTTCTCCTACCGCTAGCCAGAACTCGGCAGCATCACAAGCCAACTCCTCATCGTCTCCCTGTTGCTGTGTGAGGGTGTAGTCAACAAGACCGGGTAGATGAGGCTGAAGCTTGTCGGGCCGCGTCTCGACTAACTGGACAAAGGCACGACACACTTGTCTCCGTACGTCATTACTGGAGTCGGCCGACAGACTGAACAGGTTTTCCAATAATTCGTCAATAGAGTTAATCATAGCTTGGGACTTGCGGGGCGTGAAGACATTGATAGCAGTAAGAGCGTGGGCGCGGACTTTGGGTAGGGGGCTCTTGGTGGCTTGGATGAGTTTGGGAAGAATGAAGTTCAACGGTCGCTGACCATTCACTTCGCGCTCCAACATTTTGGTATTATCCTCGCAGATCTTGGACATGGCGGCCATTGCACCCTCCTGGCCCTCATTCGATACTTGGCCCGTCTCGTTGGTGAACATCTTTAGGAGCTCCGGTAGCAGCTCAGGCCAGCTCATTAAACCACCACGGCGAATTAACTCTGTCGCAATATTTCCTGCATAGTTGCGCATTTGCGAGTTCTTGTCTTGGAGCCCAATTGGTACAGCCATCTTGATCAAGGCGAGACTAGTATCAGGGATTGGTTTGCTGGGGGACCTGACATTGTTCTTCAGCATGATGGCGGCAGCGGAGCGCACAACATGATAGTCCTCGGGGGAGCATTGCAAACTCGGGGGAGGATCTTGACTAGAAAAGAGATAAACCAGGTAGTTATTTATATCAGGTGAAGACCTGGCTTGATCAAGCATCTACAGAGGAGAAATCATAAGTCAGCTTCAGATACACCTGGATGGGACCATCGAGTGGCATGCGCTGGTGTATGACGGTAGGGCGAGGCGGGAAGGGACAGGGCAGGGCAAGGGGGGACACGAGAGACAGGGGGGGATTCTCACAGTCTCGGCTTGTTTCTGGGCGACCTGGTTGAAGCCGCTGAGAGAATCCCTAAGACACGCAGCCAGCTGGCTCAACGACTCTGGGTTTGGCTGCCAATCCATGGTGGGCAACAGGCAGGGTTCGAGAGAAGATGGAAGAGGTCGCCGAAGAGGAGAAGGAAGGGGGGGGAGAGGGGAGAACGGGGGGGAAGAAGAGGGAAAGAGGGATTCGTTGCGACGGTGCTTCCAGGATGGAAAGGAATCGTGTCGGCGTGGGTTCGAAGAGTAGAGGCCGTCGACGGTTTAAATTGGCGTTGTCGCAACGGGCGGACGCATGGATAGCGGTGGTGGTTGTGGTTGTAGTCGTGGTGATACGATAGCAGTAGTATTATGGAGCCTAGCAGGGTCTAGTAGTGAGTGCTGTGTTCGTGCTGCCTCATGAAGGTGGGATGTATGGATGTATGGGTGTATGGAGGTATGGAGGTATGGACGTCGGTAGTATGTACGATGCACGATGTGCGATGTACGTATTGGAGGGGTCGGTCCAGCCAGGTGCGGGACCTGGGCTAGTAGATACTGATCAGTGATACGTACCAGCTACCTGCGTCTGTGTGGTGGAGAGGCTTGTGACAAGTTGCACATCGACGACCAAATAACCACCGAAGTATGTCGAGGTCGGCGGTGCTTGCCCACTGAAGAACAGCGTTCGTGAAGAGATTGGAAAGGGTTTGTGAGAAAGGAAGGGCTCCCAACACACCAGACTACCGAAACATGGTTGCTGGGTTCCAGTGTCTGATAATAGTGGGAGGGCGGTGGTGGGCAGGTAGTGGTGGGTGATGGGTTGGTGTGTGGACTGTGGACTGTGGACTGTGGACTGTGGACTGTGGACTGTGGACTGTGGACTGTGGACTGTGGACTGTGGACTGTGGTCTGTGGTGGGCGGGCGGTTGGTGGGGTGGGTGCGGTGCAGGGGGGGAAGAGGAGAAGGACAGACGAGAGAGAGGTGGGTGCCGTGTGCTGATGTGGAATTGATTCGATATACCTATAGATAGGTAGTCCCATGAGATAGATGGGCCATGGATGAGATGAAAATTTACTTAGCCTGCCTCTATCGCCCGCCTCTACCCCTCTGCTCTGGCCCTCTGACCTCCAAGGTTAGGCTTCTGCACCCTCTGTGCTTTGGTGGGGGCTTGATGAGGTACTGTACATACTTGGCTGAATTGGTCTTAGTTCTTAAACACTTTATGGTACATACCCTTCGCCCCCTAAACCTTCCTCCACCTACAGTATGGTACCTACATGTAGGTAGGTACCTAGGTAGGGAAGTATAGGTGCACGTAGTTACCTACCTTATGTACCTATTAAGACAGTATGGGAGAATCCTATCTACCAGGTAGGTGGAGGAAAAGTTGGCTAGAAATATTCACATTCAAGTTTATCATTGCCTCTTTCAACCATAAAATAGAGAGGTACCCCCAACTAGGTAATCGTCTCTGCAGGTTTTGAAGAATCTTAGCAGTACTACTGTAACCCACTGACATCCACAGCTATGTAGGTACGCACAGTACATTATCGCACAAATTCAGATGACAGGTTCTATTGCTTACATAAGACCGGCATCACCACCAAAGGCTTATCATTATCTATCATCTATTCCTATTAGGTAGTGACGGAGGCAGGTCCCTACTTACATATAGCATCCGGATAGGAATGACGCTTCCAACGCCATTACTGGTTGGAGTCCCACGACTGGCAACGGGTTATACCTATACCTACATACATATGTATTTGCCGTTTGTCGCCTTGCATATGGCATACCGAGGAGATCCCCCGACAGAGCCTGCTTCGTCCGACCATCTACTAAAGGTACAGCAAGTAAGCAAGCAAGCATGTACCATAGGTAGGCATCTATTTACACTTGGGCTTGTTTTGTCTTGTTACAGTACCTGTTTGGCTTTCATATAGATCCATCCATCTCCCCCTTAGTGTTCTCTTTACTGTACTTCTCCCTCTGGCTCTCTCCCTCTCTCTCTCCTTTTGTTGCCACACACGTACGTCTACTCCAACGGAACCAATACACCGTCTTCGCAACCAGTACGGCACAAACGCGCTAGACTCGTGTGCACATTGGGGATACATGAATTGCCGCTGTTCTACTATCACTTCACCGGTCTGGGCCTATCAAAATGGACAAGTGGTGGTGGCCATTTGGCCCTCAGGTGGTACCTCTCTCCCAGCGAACCTCACCGGTTTGTATCACGCCCTTCTCCCCAGACCCATTGCAAGTCCAAGCGAGGAGAGGCATGTCTTCGCCCTGGTGCTGGGCACTTATACGTGGTGACCGCTATATCGAAAATCGCTGCATGTGATTCTAAGTCAGGCCCCCTAGCGAGCTGTCAGCCGGATCCCACACCCATGCACCATAGGCACCATACTTAGTTCTCTGTCTCTCATCTCAGGCAGGCTAGAATGGCTCACGGTCGAATGCCGAGTGCGCGAGGCTCGATGATTACTCGTCCCGGTCCGGGATGCGTTGGAACGAACGGATAGCAATCGCTGCCCCCATAAGCTTGGGGCTCGGTCAGGACATGCCGGGTCATCGTTACATTGTACAAACCTGCCAAACACGCATTAGGATATTAGCAGCAGTCGCTCAGTTCGCTCAAGGGTCCGGATCCGTTGCCATCCGGGGGTACCGCTTTGCATCGTCGCACAGTCAAGACCCCGCTTGAGCTTGCCAAAAATCGTCTATGGAGTCTTACAAGCTTCGCTGTTGATTCGTTCTATGGCTGTTGGCAAAAAGTGGCTACCTCGGACCGAGCCCATTATCCAGAGGCAAGCGATAGGCCGCGAACAGAAACATGCGTCCAAGCAGAACATACGCGCCATACCTACTTGCTTAACTTAATGGGTATCCAGTAGGGTGGTGTGCATCGAGCGACACCCTATTGATCATCAACCATAAGCGAGTCGGATCCGTTCCTTATTGACCATCTAACCTAGATAATTATCCCATATTTTTCACTGCTAAGTATAGAGATTCCGATCCCAAGTCTCCTTAGCAAAGCATGCATGGCTGTACTGCGCTACGTCATCTGCGCCGTCCGATCTAGGCCGGGTGGTCGCCTCGACGTCGTTTGCTACATTCCCCTAACAAATGCCCGGCAATCGGCGGCTGGCTCCTCTTGCTCGAAACCCTGCTCGGGAAATCTGAGAAAGAAATGCCCTTGCCCCCTACGTACTGGCTTGGCTGAGAAATACATGACCTAGGTAGATCAATGTCAGTGGTTGTTCGACGTCACACACGTATTCAGGGCGTCTTACAGTAGACGTCATGCATATAACCGCCCGCCCCAACCGAAGCCCAGCTCGACCGCCGCCCTGAACATTGGGGCAGCAAATTGAGCGACTCTTAGTTGTGCATTACCTTGTCTATTATTACATGCTTGATACCCGACCCTGGACCTGGTGCTGCTTGTCTTGTGTCGTATTATCATTCAGGTGACATCAGCTTCGAGGCTCTCTGCTTCATCCCAGAAGGAATTTAATTTATCCAGAGCTCCCTCCTGTCTGTTATTTCCCCCCGGCTACTATAAACTATCGCATGCCCCATTTCATATGACTTCATGAAGACTCACTCACTTGTCTAGTTTATCCTACTAAAACAATATCTGCAGCTATATCAGACTCTAATCTCACAATATATTTTGAATACTATAGTATCAATGTGAGCTCAGAGTGCTAATATCCAGAACTAAATCTTCCGCAGTGGCCTTCCCGCCATAGTGCATAATACCTAACGATATGGTTCATGGATTCTCTTGCTCCAAGCTATCAACAGGCCCAACAACTACTTCAGGTAGCAGCATTTATATTGCCTGCGTATTTGTCCCGCAACATCCCGGGGCTCTTACACTACAGTACTTCTCACTGGTATAGCAATCCTTGTATAGGGCAAGGGAAACAATATCGCCTAACAGTATTGGTTAACGAAGCGGAATTAAAATAAATTATGTCTGTAGCTGAATTTCCAGGGACACTATTTTGTCCCAGCCTCTAGGACCGAAACCCCAGCCCATGGGGTTTTCATGGAATCAATAATATCACTACCTAGGGCTGCCCTGCCTAGACTGCCCTCAAACACACAAGGAAGTAGCACATCCACTCACGTTATACAAGCAGGAAATTAGAATGTATCGCCCTACAAGCGTCTGAAACCAATATAATAGTACACTTTCGAGCCATATTTTTCTCTCTCTAGAAGGAACCTTATGAAGTTCCCATAGTAAACCGATAAGGCGGCCCATACGTAGCCTCATAGACTACAACCGCGCAACAAAAAAACGATGCAGGCTATGTATGCCCTGCCCGCCTCATGCCGGATAACATGCACGGCCACGGATACAGTCTGGACTTATTCCCCGATTGGCGAGGCCCCTGGCACAACGTCGCACCATGGTGGCTGGCTGGCTCGAACATGTGCGCAACCTAATTACAGCCTTCAATGCGCTGCCGCGCGCGTTCACTTTGGGCGGGGATTGGTCGGGCGAGGGTAGGTTTTATTCGGGTTCTTCTGCTGGGCGTCATATATCCCGTCGCAATGTTAGTCTCTTGGTAACCGGATAACCTAGTTGGATATTCAGCTGATTATCGTGATAGGACTTGGTGTCGGCGAGTGGAAGGTGTTTGACTTATATTAAATTCGATCTTGTAAGAAACGATCTACCTGTCATTTTATCCGTATGTACGTACTTATTCCAATATCATGAGTGGGCTACAGTTTCTCCCCTGAACCCGAAAGCTTGAGTAGCTAATTATAAATAATCCATTTTCTTTCCCCATGTACTATATAAATAGTAGCAATTCGCTGTCTTAGCTGGGAGAACTTGCAATAATAGAGAAGACAATGGTAATATTTACAGCTTTGTGGAGGGAGTCCAAGGCTGTTGCCGTGAAGTGTATCTCTAGGTACCTAATTCTTGGACAAATTTCACTTGGTGACTGTCTCTGACCTACCTAATTCAGGTGACTACCTAGATAGGTATTCAAGCATTTAAACAATTTCAATTGCGGTTTCATAGTACATTCGTCTCAATATCCCGTTCAAAAGTGAACACTGAAAGCACACGAAGCTATATAAATCTAAGAACTTGGGTATGTTCGGGTTCTGTTATAGCTAAGTGGGGAGAAATGAGGCAACAAAAATATATCAAAAATTTCTGGTATAGGAGGAGGAATTGAACCTCGAACGTTGGACTCACGGGGAATAAAACAAGCGGGCTTACTAGTTTAGTCTACATCCGCTAGTCTAAAGTAGGAATGCACTCTTAGGGCTGCTGCTACCATCGGCAGACTACAACACAAAAAATATCCCGATCATATTCCTAAAAAATAAAAAAAAAATTAGTTGATACAGGAGGAATTGAACCTCCGATATTGGACTCGCGGGGAATCGAACCCCGGACCACTCCCATGCTAAGGGAGTATTATACCACTAAACCACAAGCCCGTGTGGTGGAGGCGGACCGCAATTGTGGGTTGCCGCTCCGTTGACGATGCGACTGAGTCGAGACCAGGTATATACCTCAGGAATCATTTTGTAGTTTAGACTTTTAGGGGAACGTGGAATTATCTCGTTATTGATTAGCAAATTAAGTAATGCGCCGAATGAATATCAATCAAAAGGTTTTAGTGGGCGGAGTTGTCAGGTAGCTAGATCTCATCACGTATTGTTGTAGTTGTATGGGGTTAGTGATATCTGATGCCATATTTCGTGTATTTCCAATATCTCGATGGCTAGGTATTTGTTGTAATTTTCCGGTGAATTAGTAATTAAGTAGAAGCCTCTTTCAAACATGCATCATCGAATGTCTTACTGCGTATAAATAATTAAGCACAGTCAGTTAAAAACGGAATTGTCTATTGCTCAGCTTTCTTAAAAATTTAATCATGGTTTATTAGCCCTAGGTATCGACTGTGAGCTTACTCGAGCAACAAAAGAAGGCCATCTCGTCGGTCGACCCTGAAAAATGCCTATCTTAGCCCATTTCGGACAAGATTATCTTGGTGCTGTCTTATAGCAATCAATTAGAGAGTTTATGAGCCTTGACGTTGCTGGCGCATCTTCTGGTTGATTTACAAATTGCTCCCAGTATTGCATGCTAGTATTGCATGAGTTGTCTTGTCTGGACAACTTATTTCTTGCCTGGGTAGGTTGTGCTCTTGCTCTCACGCCCATCAGCTGCGTCGGCCATCATTTGTTCATTTAAACCAAGCAGCACTGGAGGCCCATGAAATATCAACCTATTCGTGAACTAGAAAAGCATATTCTTGTGTAGTCTGCGGGGAATGTAGTAGTGTCTAGTGCAAGCTATATGAGGAGCAAGAAATCTCATATACTGCTCTGTAAACAGCTTTCGCGAAAAGCTTCATCTCCGTCACTCTCTCCTAATACATGAAAACCAGCAATTTACCAGCACGGATTATAATTATTCGGCTGATATAGCATGTAACAAAGCCACGAATAACAGCACCGGCAGTCGCCTAAAACGCTGTTGATTCGTCACGCTGGAGAACGAGTTGACTGGCGATGGAATCAATTATATCCTTGCACAAGGCGGGTTCGGACTTGAGCTGCCTGGCAGTTAGAAAAAGGAGACGCGATGAAAAAGTCCACCACCGAGTTCCCTTTGTATAGTAGAGTTTGGCTACCATTCTCTCCTCTTCAGTCGAAGGCTTAGCCTGGATTAGGGGCTGGTAGTCGGAGTCAATCTTGCGTTTTTGCCCCGCCTTTGCTGTGTACGCTGTGGAGGCAATAGCGATCTCGGGGTCGAAACCGTCTTCATAGAGGCGAATAAGGCAATAGTCTTCCGGAAAGGGGGGCAGCTTGGGTAGATTCCGAATTCCAAGTCGCAAAGCCCCCAAGAGGAAAATACGACCAAGGGTACGTGACCGCCTCCTAGCAACTATTATTAGTGAATCTCTTTTCAGCGCTGAAATGAATTTGTGCACCGGAGATTCTTTCAATAGCAAAACACCATTATTCTCCCAGATGACTGGCCCAAAATCAAGGATATCATCAGGTATGAAGACCTCAACCAGCCCATCAGTACCTTCCGGATTGATTGAATCATCAAGGCATGCAGCTCGCTCGGCGGAAGTGAGTCTAAGCTCTTCATCCTGTGCCCCATTGACACAATTGGCCTTGGCGTCTTCATCATCACAGAGGCCCAATCGCTCACGGTCTATTTCATTTAGACTTTTGACGGAAACAAGTGTCCCCGTGCAATAAGACTCTTTTAAGGCTTTATATGATATGACGAAAACTATCCTTGCGGTCTGTCATTTTTAGTGATTAGCTGAAGATAGTCAATCGTAGGCTCGCCTTTGAAGGGGGGCTTGAGGGTGCTATAGAGTGAGAACAATAATTCATTTACATGAAATAAGGTTATGAGAAAAGCTATTAATGAATATAGCGATTATCGCCCCTGGGACTTCACCGATCCTTACTCACCGCAGGGTCCTTTTTATCGAGACTTTTTAGGAGATGAACGAAGGCACTCTTGTCAAGCAAAAAGAGACGGTCGCTTTCTTGCTCAGTTTCGACGTTGTCGCCAACCAGATATGTCACTAGTTCACCGCCGAAGGAGCTCCGGAGAAATTGTGCTGTTCTAGCGGCCTCGGAGGCATACGTAACCACGAGAGCAGGCTTGTACACCGCCGCTCTAGTTTCGAGCAGCTTTGACGATGCGAAAAGGATTGCGCCACCATACGTAATAATTCTGCCCGTCGCACTTGGATTGATAAGCATAGCGAACCGCGGGAAGTCGAGCATCATCTCCACGAGGTGGGATATGTCTATGGGAACGAACTTTTTAGAAATTGCTGCGGTATAACGGACGTAGGAATATAGGAAAAATGGTTCGGTAGATAGTCTCCTTTTACTCCTTGACTTACCAACTAACTGGTGCGCGCTATAAACTGTTCCGTTTGGGTGATGTCTCGACGTGGGAACATTAACATGGGTGCCGGTACCAAGAAACTGCACCGCCTGTTTCACAGTGCGATAATTGAACTCTACGTTCAATTCCATTTTGTGGATGCCGAGATAGTTGGACACGAAGCGAAGTGGCGGCGTGGTGAATACTTGAGAAAGTTGACAACGAGTCGTTGGTAAGGTGCGCTAGTAGAGATAGCCTAGCTAGTGATGCAGGTTAGCGATCGAGACTGTCTGAAAATACAAAGAGGGAAGGTAGAAAGATGGATGTTTATGTAGATGTTCTTTTGACGTCATATAGTAGGCAGCCTCTGGATCTTTGATGGTGGCAATGCCAGGAATGCAGCAGATGGTGAGTGGATGAGAATTGTTATGTGTAGAGCTTACTGGAGTGGAATAGGGTGAAGGTGCAGGTTGAAGAGGTGCAGTTGGAAGTACGAGGAGTACGAGAACAAAAGTTGCAGGACTTGCGAAAGTAGAGTTGACCAGTAAGCCACAGAGAGTAAACGAAGTGATGTGGATATAACGAAGTCGCAATATTATAGTGGGAAGTAGTACCTTGGTTGTTTCTGATGTCTATTTCCCGCGATTGTTGGGACCAGGTCTTGTGTGAGATGAGGAAGAACCATGCGTTGTTGTATGAGGTCCGAGTAGGGAGAAACACTTGGTTGGAAAAAAAGACGTGGGGTGGAACGGAGAGACAGGATAGAATCATAGGTGTAATGTACCAAGGTACCTGTAGTTTTAAATGTTAAGATGGCAGGTTCGTGAAGATGTAGCTACTCGAATGCTCTCGCGGCTATTATATAAAGCTGCCTAATGTAGACAACTTTCTACTGGCGGCCAAAACCGATCTCAAGATATCTCACCTACCACCACATCTCAGTAAGTAGGTAGGAAATCCGAAAGATGCGATTAAACTTTCATACATGAATGTTCTATTCTACATAAACATACCACTGCAGCGCAGAATAATAAGTAAGTAGATACCTATACCTATACTTATTTCTAGATACATCAATAACAATAACATCAATACTAAGTGTATTTCTTCCTATTTTCGATCAGTTTAATGAGTCCCCTTCCCCCTACTTATTCCCTTCTACCTTTTGTAACATGCCTATCATCTAGCAAACCAAATACATGGCCTAAAAAGATATAGAATTTGCCTTTTAATATTCTAGGTAGCTACTTTCATAAAGCATAGCTACCCAATCAAGAAGTTTTGTTGGCAATTTCTCGTGTAACAATTTTGAAATTTACCTACGGGTTAGCCATGAGGCAAGACTACTAACAGGTACCTACCTACCTAATCTTGAATACCAGAGGGCAAAAGGAAGCCCCATCAACAACAATCACCCTTTGCGAGCAGACGAAGAAGGGCAGAAAACGAATATAGCATCAACATGGACGAAAAAGTTTAGTACACATTGGTCATCTTGACCAGGCAGATAGATAACGTGAGGAAGTAAACATGTGCAGCAAATGAGATGTAGTGTAGGTAGGTAGAAAGCGTCGATCAACAAACAACCACGGTCTGCGGGGTCTGCTGCTCAAACAGGCAGTTGAGACACATTGCCGCATCCCATTTCTTGGAACGTTGCACCGCGAGGAATGAAACCCGGCCATCCGGACCCAGACCGAACAAGGAGGGAAAAATAATAAGGGTACAAAAAGCGCGGGGTACCTACCTACCTCCTGTCATGAAGTATTGTCCTTAGAAGCTGCGTCATGAGCTTCTCTTGAATTGACCGAATTATGAGCACATGGTGGAGACGTAACTGAACTTATGTCTCTGCGGCGCGTAACGGGATAAAGCATCTGGTCAATTGTCGGAAGGGAATGAGGTGCTTCACTTGGATACGCGGCTTGGCCGCTCTAGCGACCGGGGCGAGCACCGGTCTCGCGCAAGACGCGCCGGACACGGGCGAACACCCGGATTGGCCGCGGTGGTGCGGCAAGGTGTACGAGTCCGGGTATCCATCCTTCGAGCCGGGTGGACACACGGTCGCACCACCGGCCAACGACTCGACGTACCTGCATGTGCAGTTCCGCCCGCGATATAGCTTGTACCTGTCCACGGAGACGCGGGCGTCGTTTGTCGTGAATGCGGCGCTATCGCCGTGGTTCGGCGGGGCGTACGGGAATTCCACCAGTGACGGCGTGAGTACGGAGCCGTTCACCGAGCTCGTGTTCTCGATCAACCTGGTCGACGACGACGCACCGCTCGTGGAGAGCCGGATCGCCGTGAATGCGACGGGGGCGGAATTGGCCTTCGACCTAGGAAGGCTACAACCGAGGACGACGCCATATGAGGTCGTGCTCTTCGGCGCCTCGGTGCACGGCGACAGGAACTACACGGCCACGAGCGAGCTGCTCTACCTGCCCGACAACCCGGCCGGCAGCGCGACGAAGATCGACCACGTCAACGGCGGCTTGCTCTTCAAGAACGCGGCGACGGGGGGCGAGTTCGTCCCGTTGCTGCCGTATGGATATTACGGGCTGTATAACGGGTCGAACGACACGGCTGCGAGCGACGACTTTGTGCGCGAGTATACGAGTGGCGGGAAGGGGTTGAATGCCATCGTTTCCCTCGCGGGTTTTGCGGACACGAATCCTGTTTACGATAGCATGGATGCGCAGGGCCTGCATTTCATGTTCGACCTGCGCGGCTCGTATAAGAATCTCACCGAGACCGAGCAGCGCGTGAATACCATCAAGCATCACACATCGTTATTTGCGTACTGGACTGCCGACGAGTAAGTACATACTCCCCCAACACCTCAAGTTTGCGAGCCAGCAAAGCCATCTACGTCCCTCCGTCTATCTGTCTCGAAACATACCTACATACATACTAACAACCCAGACCCGACGGCTGGCAAGTCCCCTTCGACAAGACGCCCGCCGCGCAAGCGCTAATCCACACGCTGGACCCGTACCACCCCGTGGCCATAACCCTGAACTGCCAAGACTACTACTTCGCCGCGTACGCGGCGGGGGGCGACATGCTGATGGAAGACGTGTACCCGATCGGGATCAACAGCACCTTCTCGAAGTGGGGGACGGCGTGCAACGCGACGCTCGGCGACTGCGGCTGCGACAACTGCGAGGGCACGGTGCAGGACGTGAGCTTGCGCCTCGACGACCTCGCGCAGTACGAGCGCTGGCTTGGTCGCTGGCCGCTCCCGAAATTCCACAACCCCCAGGTCTTCCACGGCGAGGACTACTGGTTCCGCGACCCCACGGCCGCCGAGGCCCGCGCCATGAACGCGCTTGCCTTCAACCGTGGTGTCACCGGTATCTTTGGCTGGACGTGGCCCGGCAGCGCGGCGCTATTTGATGTGCATTCGCAGATGGCGGGCGTCGTTACTACGTCGCCTGTGAGGGACTTCTTCCTCGGCGGGAAGCCGGCGCCCCTTGTTATTGAGGGGCTTGCGGTTTTGGACGCGGCGTACTGGGTTGATGGAGATAGGATGTTGGTCTCTGTCGTGAATGGGGGATATGAGGATATTGAGGAATCCGTGTCCATTGCATTGCCTGCGCCCGTGAGGGATATTGAGTCGGTAGTGTTCGGAGGGCTGTCGTGGCAGTTGCTTGGTGGTCGATTGGCCATTGAAGGATTGCCTGCTATGTCGACAAGCTTTATTATTTTGAGTATTGGTACCGAACAGTAATAATTGACATCAAGCGTTGATAGTTCAAGTTACCATTGAAGTAAATACATAAGTAGATAGTTATAATAGTATATCTGTTGTAATAACCTGACGCGGTGTTATACTATACGTCATCCTCTAAGAACATCTAAAAGGATCTGAACCCGTCTTTTAATTCGAGACTATCTATCTTACTGGTTTAGGTATTATACTAACAGGATCAGACACAAGCTTGAGGGACCTTATCTTGCTGTTGAATGAATCATTTTCAACATAGGTTCCCTTCAGCCATCTCTCCCCAGACGAAGTATCGAAAGCACGGCGGCCATGGAATACGCGGCGGTTATCGAATATGACGCATTCGTCGGGCTTCATCTTGTATTCGAAAACAGACTCGTGATGCTCGAGTATCTCTTTCATTCGCCGGGATGCCTTGTGCCACTCCTTGTATTTCCCCATGCTTTCCGGCGTCGGTTCGTCCATTTGAACAGGACTCTGGAAAGGGGGGGACCAGTAGACGCCCAATCTCGAAGAACCTAGATCAGAGAGGACTGGGCGCTCGGACCGGTATATGTGGCCGTTTTTGTTGTAGTGGTAGACTACCTTGCGGTTCATTAGACAGTCGACTTTATTGGGGTACTTTAGGCGGTACTTGTGCGCGGCCAGATAGCCGTCGCTGAAGATGGACTCGCCGCCGGCGCACGTGTTCTGGAGGCAGTGGAGAATCTGGACACGTGGGACATTGCCCATGTAGAGGAGGTCCTGATGCAAGCCCAGGTATGAATTGGTGTAAGCCACGTTCTCGGCATTGGGTTTGGACTTAACGTCCCAGGTCGTGCCGTAGAACGTGTCTTGAATCACACCGAGCCTTGAGGCTATACCCTTGATCGACTCTTCGGACCAGGGTACATCACGCAGGAATAGAAGGCCAAAGTAGCTAAATGCGGTCATGGCTCGACGATAATCGGGCCCATCCTCCATGAACGATTTGTGCCTAAAATAGGGCGCCGACTCGCTCATTACCTGATGGCCCCATAGTCTTGGTTCCGGTATTGGCTCTATCGGCACAGACTCCGCTCGGTCCCAGAGACCTGGGGGGTATTGGGAGTAGTGCAGGCCACCTGTGTGGAAGTCGTTCATCCAGCAGACTAGCAGCTCACCTCCGTCGGTGATGGTGAGGCTTTTTATGTCCAAAAATAACGGGACATCAGCCGAGGCAAAGTTTTTCTGGCCAGAAGACGGATCGACACACTTCTCACAGGTGCATGCGTCGCGAAGGAAGGCCCGGCTCAGTACGAGGGGCCCGGCTGATACATTTCTGTAGTATGAGATACGACAGTTATTGGCCTGGAGATCCGACTGCCAGTAGTGATCACGCTTCTTCGGTTTCTCGCCGGCTGGGCTGAACTTTGCCGGGGCCCTGAAGCTCGTCTTTCTGTAAGGTCGATCTGTCTTATTGAGAGGTTGACTCGACCTTTTGAAATGGTTGGGGGTTGATCGAGGCGGATCATGTACGCCCGAGGGTGTCGAGGGTTCTAACAGTTGTTGATCTAGGTCTAAAAACACATCAAACTGTGAAGGTTGACGAGGTTTTTGCTCATTCTCGGCTTCTGCCGCAGGACCTTGTTCTAAAAGCTCATCCAACCGTGAGGCTTTACGAGAGCGCCTCTTTTTCATTTCGCCTGAGGGCACTGATGGTATTTCATCTAGTTTTATAAATTCATCAAACTGTGAGGATTGACGAAGGGGGGGACTATCTTTGCCTGAGAGTGTAGATGAGGGCCAGGGTTCTGACGGTTGTTGGTTTGGTTTTACAAAAGGATCGAATTGTGAGGGTTGACGTGGGGGCTGGCCGTCTTTTCCCGAGGCAGCATCTTTTCCCGAGGCAGCATCTTTTCCCGAGGCAGCATCTTTTTCTGAGGCTTCAGAGGGTTCCGACGGCTTTCGAACTAGTTTTGCAATTCGATCGAATATTGAAGCTTGGCGGCGAGGGATGTACAGGCCTTGTTTTGAGGCTTTAAGCATGTTTCGAGGTACAAGCCGCAGTGGCCTACCTATTATTATGGCTGGGACCGGCATCCCAACACAGCAACTCGGTTGAGTGTTGAGGTTATCCAGGTGCAAAAGTGAACAGCTTGAGGTTGAGAACTAACCTCACAGAAGGTAGGTCAGGGGCTCAACATCATAGGTATATAATAATAAGACTAAGAATATGAATAAGAATAGTATATCATGGGTGGGGAGAGGGCGGAAATAACTTGTCTATTCATAGCTGTGGACGGATAGTAAATGTCCACGGGCCAAGAGAAAGATACCTAGGTTAGGTTGCTTAGGTATGTAGTCTTGCGGCACGTGAACCGGCATACATGTGTAATATGCACTATCTTCGTTGCGAAGTTTAAACTTCTCCCGGAGACACGGAATTGGCGGTTGGGGCGGTTCGCTGAGTGCAGGTGGAGGGAAGCTTCTAAGTAAGGCGGTAGCTTTAACCTAAGGTGCCAAGAGGGATGATCGCAGGGGTCTGGCCCTACAGCACAGTAGAGTACTTCTTATCTTATCTTTATCAGTAGTAGAGTAAAGTGGGGCGATAGCGGGCAGCTTCAATTGTAGCCCCAACTTTTTTCCATGGCTACCACTGTAGTTTATGAGTATACCTAATGTAGAACTGGAATCGCAGACCAAGGGGAGCGCGAAGAAATTGGCTTTGATTTGGCCCAATTACCCCGACAGACACGCTACGCTCGAGATAGGCGAATCTACAGCAGACATGGCCGGCCCGCCCACGAAGAAGAGAAGTCATGCCGACTCTACAGCGACTGGCAAGCTGCAGAGACCGAAGAAGAAGCAGAAGAAGGTCCCGCAGTACCACAGCGACTCGGACGAAGACCTCGACAACGCCCTCGTCGACGATGTAGCCTCGCTCTCTGGCTCCGAGATTGACTCCGACTCAGACCCCGACGCGCCTGCATTTACTCCTGTGAGGAAAAACAGAGAACCCAAGACGGCGAAGAAGAATGCGAAGAAAAACACGGCCGACGACGACTCAGATAGCCACGAAGATGGCGCCGGCGCCGGCAGCGACGATGATGGGGACGATGGGGACGAATTCACAACCTCAGAGGGCGAGATATCAAACATAGGATCAAAACGGACAAAATCGAAACGTAACGACCCGGACGCCTTTGCTACTTCATTGCAAAAGATTCTATCCACCGTAAGATGGCACTTGGACCCCTACGGCAACAACGGCAGTCATTCGCTTACACATAATGCGCATAGAAACTTTCAAATTCCAAAAAGTCGGACGCGATCCTGTCCCGCAGCCTCGATGCGCAAAAGGCGAGCAAGGAGATCGTCGACGCAGCATTAGAGGCCAAGGCACGGAAACTTCTGTATGTAGCGATATATGCTGCTCAATTGGGTTTGTACCTCGGAAGCTCACATGGCTAACCGTTTCTACAGTCGCGATCAGAAACTCGTAGCATTAGAGAAAGGGAGAGTCAAGGATGTTTTGACAGGCGACAACAGCGAGGAGACGTCAACCGGGGAGATCATGCAGACCGAGCGGCGCTTACGCAAAACGGCGCATCGTGGTGTGATTATGTTGTTTCGAGCTGTGCGTGAGGCACAGGAGAGGGCCACCGAGGCGGAGAGGGATGCTAGGAAAGAAGGCATCATCGGAGCCCAACAGCGAAAGGAGAGGGTGAACGAGATGAGTCGGCAAGGCTTCCTAGACTTGATCGCGGGAGGCGGTGGAAAGCTAAAGAAGGGCGGGCTAGAAGAAGCATGAAGAGACACGCGGCTTACAGCCACGAATCATACAATGACATTATAACGTCTCCGACCCCCAGAGTTGAGTCTATCTTGTACGTGCATGTCCCAATACCAACCAGGATCTTATGTTATACATGCTCTTTTTACACAGTTCCCCCCTTGTCGATTCCAGACAGAAACGGGGTGGCCTGGGCCTTCGCATCGGGATATATACACGATGAATCCCGTCGCAAGGCCTGACTGATTTTACGATTTGTTTGTTTGAATCGGCATCACTTTCGCCATTATTTGGACGTGAAATCGCTCGCCTGCAGATTCCTCGTCATGGAGGGCAGCTTAACCTTTAATCCGTCCAACTCCTTCGCCATGACGACCTGGCAGCCCAGCCTACTGGTCTCGGTCAGGCCGAAAGCAAGATCGAGCATGTCGTTCTCGTCGTCGTCGGGCTCGGACATCTTGTCGTAGTAGTCCTCGTCGAGCACAATGACATGGCACGTCGAGCAGGCGCACGAGCCACCGCACGCGCCCTCCATCTCCAGGTCGTTTGCCTGCGCGATGTCCAACAGGTTATCGCCCTCGGAAACGGCAATCTTGTGCTCCCTGTCCTCCTTGTCGACAAACGTGACATATAACCTAGAGCCGAGGCACTCGTCAGCAACGATGGCGACGAAAAGAAGAACGGAGCGGTTGGCCGTACTCTTCGCCGGGTTTGGGTGGTGTTATGTGCCCGTGCTGGTGTATCCGGGATGTGCTAAATCGGCGGAGGGTCGAGCTGGAGAGGGCGGCGCAGCTCGTCGGGGCGCTTCTTATGCGACCAGAGGCGAGCGATATGTTGCGACTGGCTAGTGATATGGAAAGGTTGCGACGCCACGTGGTCGATGTACGGGTATTACGCAAGCCGCGCAACCTGCCCATGAGGAGCCTCGGAGTTGACATGGTACTGGCCTGTAAATCGCTGCACGAAGGGGTTCGGGCTCGGGCGACGACAGAAGCGGGAGCGGAGGGGGGATGATATAGAAGGGGGCGAGGTGCCTGGGGCCGAGGGTTACCGTGTGCCACCAAATTAGCAAAATTGTTGGTTTTATACAGCAGACAGCCGGTATAACAGCGATATGGGTTGCGCCAATGGGTGGTGTGAAGGCAAATGCATGTGCATGTTGTACAAGGCGACCAACAACCTCGAAGATCCAAAGGCCCGGGTATAGGAACTAGAAAAATATATGCATACCTAGTCCAGCCAGCCGTCAGTCACCGGTAGCTCCGATAAGCTCGGCCATTCCCTACTATCGGATCAGTGATTGGGTGGCCTTAACTCCGAGCTTGTCGATACACACTGCCAGGCGATGATTGCGGGGTCCCTTCGCAGCAGCGACGGAGGTGCCACGGCATGCTCGGTCGGGGCAGCAGTGCAGCCATATCAGTACAAGGTGACAAGGGGGGTGCCGATTGATTTTAGCGTACACCGCAATTCTGTTATCGGCTCTGCTATCGCAATCATTAGCATCTTTTTGGATTAGACATTTGCCCAACTTTAATTCTCGTCATGCAAACATCCATGGATCCGACCCAACCCCCCATTGCGACTAAACCTTAACCCCCCCTCTACCTTATCTTACCTTACCTCCTGTAGCCCAGGCGATTGATTGATCACAACCAACCTCGTCGGGTGAACGACTGCCACCACCGACCACCGCCACCGCCACCGCCAGATAATGCCCACCCACACCAGCCATTGTTGATAAAATGTCGTCCACGAGAGAGGGCGTGAACCCTCTGCGACCTTACTACATCCCTCCGAGGATTGGGGAACAGACCGAGTCGCTCCCCCGAGCCAATCCCTTCTCCAGCCCGTCCAACTCGACGGCGAATGCGACGACATCGGCCAAATATGCGTCCAAGGCACGCGATATCTTCCCCGATATCGACTACAAGGAGCACCTCGACGAGCTGTCTCCATCCACCGTCGAGTCGGTGAAGCAGTTCATCGACGAACTGTTATGGAAGTACACGTCCGTGTTGATGGCCCAGCCCTTCGAGGTAGCCAAGACAATCCTCCAAGCGAGGGCCCAGGACGACCTGGGAGGACTGAGCACGCCGCCGGTTGAGATGACCCGGCCGAGCATTGCTACCCCGAGGACCCCGGTATACGGCGAGGTACGAGAGGCAACGGCAGCTGGGCGTCAGGACGACGACACGCCAACGGCTAACCCTTGGCACCAGTTTCCCGACTCCGACTCAGATCCCGACGAACCCGCCTACTTCACCTCCAGCGCTCCATATACCCCCACTCCCTCCACCCGGTCACACAGACGGAGAGGCTCATCGCCACCCTCAGAATCACCCAAACCCAACACTACGAAGCCCGCGCCTCCGCCTCACCAGATAGCACTACGCCGGCCGGATTCGATACTCGACGTCATATCACAGCTCTGGTCCAAGGAATCAGCATGGGGTGTATGGAAAGGGACCAATTCGACCTTCCTGTACTCGATACTTCAATCACTGCTCGAAAACTGGGGTCGGAGTCTGCTCAGCGCACTGCTGAACGTGCCCGACTTGGGAGTTAAGGATGACGTGGAACGGCTGGTGGACATCGCATCCCCGTATCCCTGGGCGTCGCTGTGTGTTGCTGCTGCGGCTGCTGTTACTACGGGCCTCATTCTTGCCCCACTCGATCTTATCCGAACACGATTAATAGTCACATCCACATCACGCGCACCCAGACGGACGGTCGCAACCTTGCGGTCTCTGCCCTCGTGGGTTTGCCCTCCAACCCTCATCGCCCCCACCATCTTCCATTCCCTCGTCCATCCATTTCTCACGCTGTCGATGCCGCTCGCTCTGCGCTCACAGTTCCATATCGACCGTAACCTATCACCTATGACGTTCTCTATTGCCAAATTCTGTACATCATGTGCATCTCTATTCATCAAGCTCCCGCTCGAAACGGTGCTGCGCCGAGGCCAAATGGCCGTGCTCGCTGAGCCCTCATACCTACAGGCTCTCGACAAGGCCGGTAAGATGGAGACAATTGTCCAGCCAGGTTCTTATGATGGCGTTATCGGCACTATGTATACGATTGTGTCTGAGGAGGGTTCCAGGGAAGTGACGGTGCCGGCTAAGCACCCGCCACGAGGCAGAAAGGCCAGGGCCAAGGCACTCGCAAACGAGCCAGTCTACAAGAAAGGACAGGGCCTGGATGGCCTATGGCGTGGGTGGAAAGTCAGTTGGTGGGGGTTGGTCGGTCTGTGGACCGCTAGCATAGCTGGAGGCGGGGGTGAAGGTGAGTTTTGAGACGCGTTAGGCTATGTTAGCCTTGCATTTGGTATGCGCTCTCCAAAAGGGGCATTGGCTGTCGTAAATATAGCAAAGGAGGTTATTACCTTGGGAGCAAGGTTGGTTTTTTTTCTTCCGGCAGTTGTAAAAGAACTTATGAGCTATGGCATGATATCCCTCATCAATTATTATACAAATATACTCTCTACACAAAGTTTTCCAATGCCTCGTAAACTACTGCTCTCTTCTCACTTGGATGCTATTATTCTTTTTTGGTGAAGTGGTGAAAGAGCATGGAATAGTACGCGATAATATGATCGGCGCAGCCCTCATCAGATCACTTACACCATTTGGGTTACCCCTCATCACATTCACTTTCACGAGCGAATGACTTACCTACGCAAAACCATGTCTCGCTCAATTCACTTGAAGCTAGACCCTGTTCCATGAGCGGGCGAGGATCATCCCCCTTAGCATAGATGGAAAATCGATGATGGGCGGATTGACGCCGGGGTCATTGCCACTTAAGATCAGATGAAACGGGGTGTGGATATGTATGCCCAAGCGACAGGGCTCCGGGAGGCGGCCGGCCTTGGGACGTTGAACATGCCCTGGTAGGTCCTTTTGCCCATACGATGCGGTGCTCCCCGGGGGATTCGTCATCGATATGGCTAGCTCAACAACGTCAAGTTAGATGTTAATGGCATGTTTAAGTGAAGCGTACTTTGCATGAAGAAGGTACCCCAAGATTGTCGAAGATACTCGACGTCTTCTTCATGGGGGTGGCGGGACACTCGCTTTTACGTGAACATCGGCGTTTAATCGAATTATTTATACAATGTATAGAAGTGCAAAGCCACAAGTAACTATTGTATAATTAAAAAAAGGCCTTCATAGAGCCCCATAGTGGTTCAAAATCGTCGGCCTCCCTGAGCGCTAAAAAGTCGAGATATCCCACAAATAAGACGGCCTGCCGATGTGGATTTGACGCCCCCCTGGCTGGACCCGAAACGACGGGACCACAGCCCCTTACATCGCTCCACTGCGCCGAGCCAGTCCGGGATGTTCGGTTACGCTAGAGCGAGCGCTGTTGCGGCTCCTCGCGAAGACACTTCGTCGAAGCCCCTATAATCTCGTGAACTTCACCGCCCCAGCTGTAAGATACCTGGATATGCCTTCACGCCACCAGGAATATCGAGCCGAATTCCGGGCTCGTACCCTGTCCGTCCCACGTCGAAGGTAAAGTAAGTGCTAGCGCTTTCTGTCAACTCCCAACCGCGACGGCAAGTTCCTTTGCTTCGCTAGATAAGTCGCCGGCCTATACTCTGTTGGGCGTTGCCCCCCGTCCACCAAAGCCTGATACCAGGTGCTGTAGTCAACGTCATCAGGCGCCCAGATCACATTCCTTTGCTATAATTTGTTGAATAGAGGAGCCAGTTCCCCGCCAACAACATGTGGTGCGACGAATTGTCCTCTTTATCCCCTGAGCACAGAGCTATACCATGATGCCACTTCTCAGGTGGGCCATCGTCACTGGACACGATGACGAAGAGCCTCACATATCTATCTCGCTTGGGTATCAGTGGAGCTTGCCGTAGTTGAGCCTACATGGGCATCCGCCAGGGTGGGAGTTGAGTCGTAAGCCGTAGACCACCGTGTATCCGATGATGGATACTACGCCGAGGCACAGCTACTACTATATAACGACGACGCTTCCCTTTCCATGTTCTCTCCCTTCTTGCTCTCTCACCACCGCCATCGGGTTCTCGAAATTGACCTTTCATTCTTTTTTTGCTTTCTCAGACTGTTCTCTCATTACAGTCAGTCTCTCTTTCTTCTCCTCCTGGTGAGAATATATCATATCTCGATCTCGACCGATCTTTGACAAACTGTTTTATCTATCATTGTCATTTCCCCTCTGGCCGAGCTATCTTAGTTGCTGCCTTATACAACTCTCAGGAATCACCGACAACATGCAGAACTTCCGATCTTCCTCGCTGCTGCCAGCTCTGGCTTTCGCCGCCGGCGTCGCAGCCCATGGGCATGTCTCCAACATCGTCATCAACGGCGTCTCGTACCAGACATACGACCCGACCGTGTTTCCCTACATGTCGGACCCGCCCACAGTGGTAGGTTGGACGGCCTCGGACACAGACAACGGTTTCGTGGAGCCGAGTTCCTTCTCCAGCGGCGACATCGTCTGCCACAAGGCCGCCACGCCAGCCGGCGGCTACGCGCAGGTGGCGGCGGGAGACAGCATCTCGATCCAGTGGAACACATGGCCCGACTCCCACAAGGGTCCCATGCTCGACTACCTAGCAGCGTGCAACGGCCCCTGCGACAGCGTCGACAAGCTAGAGCTCGAGTTCTTCAAGATCGACGAGGCGGGTATCCTAGACTCGTCGTCGGCCCCGGGCACGTGGGCTTCGGACGTGCTGATCGAGAACAACAACACCTGGCTAGTTCAGATCCCGAAGAATCTGAAGGCGGGAAACTACGTCCTGCGCCACGAGACCATCGCCCTCCACTCCGCGGGCCAGGAAAACGGCGCCCAGAATTACCCCCAGTGCTTCAACCTCGCCGTCACCGGGAGCGGCACCGAGGTCCCGGCCGGCGTCAAGGCGACCGAGCTGTATACCTCGACGGACCCTGGCATCGAGGTTAACATCTACGTTTCCGGCCTCGACTACCAGATCCCCGGCCCGACTCTGATTTCAGGTGTCTCCAGCACCGTCGTGCAGACCAGCTCGGCCATCACCGCCTCCGCAAGCGCTACCGTGGATGGCGGTTCCGGTTCCGGGTCCGGCTCTACGGCCGTGACTACGACCGCCGCACAGACAACCACACGCACGACGACCACCACCACGGCTCCCGCGCAGCAGACCACCACGCTCGTGACCTCCACCCGGACCACGTCGGCCGCAACAACCAAGGCGAGCACCACGACCACCTCCACGGCAACCAAGACGCAGACCGGCGACGTCGCGGCCCAGACCCTGTACGGACAGTGCGGCGGCATCAACTGGACCGGCACCACAGCGTGTGCCGTCGGCACTTGCACGGAATATAACCCGTACTACTCGCAGTGCGTCCAGGCGTGAGGGAGGGCGTAATCTGCTCCTTGCCGGTATTTTCTGTGGTGGGTAGCATGCACAAGGGATACGGGGTGGGATGTCAAGGGAAGGTGTTTTGTGGTAAGATTTCGAAAGATTGGTTTAAGGACCGGCCGGATGACTGGTCTAAATTTGCCCCTTTTATTCTTGTATATGCCTAAGTATGATGTCGCCGACGTCTGTAATTATATGCATTAGAGGAGGCTTGCCTCGATTGAATTTTCATGACTTGCCTTCCAGTTCAGGTTTTGGAAATGTGAATGATTATTCAGCTAGTAGGTGTTTTATTACTTTACTAGATCTTATGTCCATGGGGATCTCGGAGTTGTAAGGGTTGTGGTGTTTGACGAGAGTAGAAGCTAAGAATCCCTTTTCTTCTGCTTGGTTTAGGCCAATATTCGTGAGAGGCATGTCTTCGTCAGCTACAGGTACCAACTATTATGAGTTTGACGAGGGATATTTATGTAGTATATTTGTTGTAAATATTTATATATAATATATTTATAGTATGCCGAAATATATATTATAAAGGGTATTGTTATAAGGCTGAAGACAAGCTATATTTTAGCTTATAATAAATATATTCATAATAACCAAACTAATCGACGGGTTGATAAGTCGTTTAGTAACAAAAGAAGACGAGTCCTAGCTGGACGGCCGGCCGGGACGCCGCTGGCGTATGCGGATGGGATAATGTGACAAGGGCTTATTTAATAAGGGCCTGGAACAGTGTTCATATTCAGCTAATAATTCTCTTTGGGTCTAAAGGGTCCTTGGCTTCCTAATCCATCTCCTAATGTAGCCCTTTTCAAGCCTCTTATTTATAGACAGCCTTGGGGCTCCGTACCTTCGGCCTCTGGCCTACCCCTCCTTCGGCTGCGTCCGGTCGAGGCCCGTAATATGAGTCTTGTAATAATCGCCGACAAATAGTTACGGTTTCTAAGTGTGTATGTCTTACCGGAAGACTGGCAGGCGTGGGCACCTGGCCTTAGTTGTGTGTCAAAAAGTGTGGATGAAACAGAGGCCGATAAAGACTACATTTCACTGGTACTGAGGTGATATCGTCTCCTGACAAGTTCTTGTACAGTAATGCAGTAAAATCTCCTCCCCCCCCAACTTTTATTTTTTATCCCCTTACTCCTAACTGCACCTCATATTTATATACACGTATATAGAAGGTGTATTAGTCATATCCCATCCTTGCCTCCAGCCACCCGTGCCACTTCACTACACGTTATGAAATATGCGATTTCGAGTATTATCTTGATTAGAATTATGTGTGTCTTCAACGTACCATTTTTAATCCGTAATCGGGCCTATGTCGATGCTGTTCAAAGACAATGAACCATTCGTCGCCACAAGTCCGACCCCCCCATTCTGATATTGCTTGTCCAGCGCAGACAGTGTGACATTGCCGACCTGGGCCTGTAGTTTACTACGTTCAACAGTTATAAATATTAGATATTTAGTGTTGACTTTCCAGTCGAAACCCGCGGTAGCGAGTTTGATTCTCTGCTTGTCGAGGGCTTTAAGCAACACGACATGCCCCCCACTGACAAACTCAAGAGCGTAATATCTGTTGAGCCCCTGAACTCTAACTTCAACGCCGACCGGGTCGCCTATATTAATAACAAAGTCTCTAAATGTCACTTTGTAGTCCGCCCAGTCCCTGGTGCCGTAAGTAACGATACCCTCTCCATTGTCTTGAGCGACCTAAAACTTTCTGAATATTTGGAACGAATCGGCACCATTGACAAACGCACGCTTGTAAAAGTCAAGTGGCCCTTCACTGCCGTTTTCTCGGAAAGTCAATTTAGGAGTTCCATGCCATCCAAGACTGACCAACCACAAAGTCCCCTTGAATTCGTAGCAATCATGTCACACGTATGGGTACGTATTCTGTACCCAAGGGTTTGGGACACCCGATATTCTGTAAATAGTTCATGCAAGGCGGCAAACTACCGATACGAGGTTCGGGTGAAATCAGATCAGTTCGGAAGACATGATCTGATTTCCTCCGAAACCTGAGACAGTTTGCTTCTACGAAAATGCAGTACGAAAATGCAGTTGGATATTTTGGGAAGTCGGCGATTTAGTCGCCGCCTTCTAGGTGAGGCTATTCGCATATAAAGACTGCGATTCGCCCGCTTCTGAAAGGGGGTCCAGAGATCTATATGGCCCCCTTGACTGCATTAAAAGATTATTACTCTTAATTGAATATTATTCCAAGCCCAGTATTCTGCCCTTGTGACAAATCACTAGACACGGAGATGCCCACCGATTCAATTGGCCGGCCGCCCAAGTTGGATGGAATGGCCCACTCCAATACTTGGGAGGTATTTGGGGACAGAAGAGTAGGGCTGTCGTAGAATGACTCAAGCTGATCTGTGAACGAATATGCTTTCAGCATAAGCCTCACCGGGACTATGGTTGAATTTGTAGGATCGGACCTTATAACCGCCCTAATGGTTTGTCCGGGGTAAACGAGAGGCGAAGACACCAGTTCATATTGCATTGAAGCAACCTTTAAAGGCGAAGAGGTTGGTGTAGTGACTTCGACTGGTCCTGAAGATGCAGTAATATCGCCTGAAACACGAATAGCCAAAGCGGAGGTGCCAGTGTGATCAATCCCCTGTTCCACCCTTATATTAAGAGCTGTGTGGCCTTTCGTTTCGTCTCGCCTCGCACCCTTGAACACTACCTGGAAGCGTGAAATGAAATTGCGCACCATCTTTCGGCGGCATCAACTCTTCTTTTCTGGCTAGCTTCCTACCCATGTTCGCAATATCAAAGGCAAGACGTGCGGCGTTGTTGATAGAGTACCCGCCGTCTGCGCTAGAAACGAGGACACGATCTACGATAGGACCTCTCCAGTCTAGATTGCCGTCAAATGCCACTAAGCCATGCATGATGGCGACAAGGCAGCCCAGATTTCCTCCGTTGCTGTCGGTGTCCCAGCCGCATGTGCTAATGATATGCATCGCCTCGGAAAAGTCATGACCACCATATATGAGCGCCATGATCAAGAGTCCATGATTGGGTATAACGTGGCAAATGCCGGAGAACTTGTCATAGCCGTATTTGTCTTCTATCCTCTGTCGGGTCTTCTCCCAGCTGCCATCCTCGGCGCACCATTGTCGAATATCCTCAATCAAGGTGCTGATAAGGGAATCAGAAGGCACGGCCTTTAACCCAGTATCTAACAGATGGTCGACATTTTTTGATATGAAAGCCTCAGATTCCATTGAAGCCCAAAGCTTGGCGGCGTGAACGGCTTCACCATCGTGGCTCACCGATGCGGCCGCTTCCGCGAATTTAGCCGCCAAGCTCGGCTTTCCCGGAGCTACGAGGTCCCATCCATCTATGAAGATCTCAGCTCCAATTTGCTCAGCAATTGTACTACCATTCGTCGCCATGGCTCCGCTCATAGGTGGCACAATGCCGTCCCTCAGGTTAACGTAAGCGGTGTGCTCCGTCATGATTCCTTTGCCGCCCCAGAAGAAGACCGAGTGTCGGTAGATCACATTGTTCAACCAAGTCTTGCCGATAGCTTCAGCTGAGAGGATCGCGCCGTCGTAGTGTTCTTCAATGGCACGAATGAAAGTGAAGGTACCCGACACGTCGTCGTCAGTCACCACCAAGGGTACGTTCAGCTGATCGTTGACATAGTAGCGGACGTGACCAAGCTGCTGAAGGATCCGTTGATGTGTCCAACCTTCGAAGGGTCGACCCAGGTATACCCCAATGAGCTTGCCCAGCACGCCGGCGTATACTTTTCCTAGATACTCATCGGATCGAAGGTCCATATTTGCGCGTCTGGCGGAATAGTCTGCTGCGTAGGGCGTGGAGGGCGAATAGGCTGCGCCAAAGTTTGTAGATCAGCAACCGCGACCGGAATTATACTACTGTAGGTTTAAATGAAGTATAATCCAATGAGGTCTTCCCACCTTGCTCATGCAGCTCACTTAAGTAATCAAGTTCAATGCAACGCTCATATACCACCTGTTTTGACAGGGGGGATATACAGTACATGTAAGGACCAACAAAACTGAATTGCCACGGGTAGCCCTCGAAGGGCTTGTGAGTGAGGGTGGGGTTTAGCTTCCCTTGTACGCGGTCTATTCACAATAGGAGCGAAAGTTGTATGGTGAGCGAAAAGCAATAATGCAGCACCACATGTGTGCACTGCGTAGATTATACGTCATGTGAGAATCAGCACGTTTATATCAAGCACACGTCGGTCGGCAAGCCAAGATGATGTAGAACCGTAAGCAGCAAGAAAGGCCAACCAGATACGACGGGAAAGAGTCTGCTCGACTAAACGCGGTTATCAGTTGTGCTAATTCGATGGGATCCATGATCCTACAGCCATGCATGATAACCCCGGACCTCATCCGGCGGTGCCGTGATTCACTAGACCTGTAGGAAAGTACAACGGAACAGTGCTATATAGCCATGTCACTTACTCCATTCCTCGTACAACCCACTATTTCAGACCCCCAACTAAAATTATAACAGATCCAATACATACGTTGTTGTCTAATTGGTAATATGGGACATAGGTGGCGGATGCGGAATCCTTGTTTGCGAAGTCGACTTGTAACTTTGTTAGCAACTTAGGCTTTTGTAACTTAAAAGATGGGCTAATTCGGGTTAGTTTGTGATGAGGAAGTTTGGGATGCCCTTCAGATTCCAGTATTGGATTGTCAGGCATCGTTCAATGTTGCAAAGTCGGTGGGTATTTGTATTTCGGGCTCAGATTAGCACGTGATATATTGAGCCTGTTGTAGAAATACTGTTGTGCCTTACACATAAGTATGTTGATGCATCACATGAACACTGCAATGCGAGAACTCCCCGACGGGCTTGGTTATAAATTAATGCTATGTGGTAGACGCCGCTTTCTACTATTATAAAATATGGGTGATCAACCAAAACTTGCCCCCAAAAAGAAGCAGAGTAGTAGAACATATTCAGGGATAAGTTTGCTATATTGATGCTACCTTAAGCTGCCCTTCAAATTCCCGGCCTGATCTTGGAGTTTGGAGTAGACAAGTACTCTGTGGGGATCTATGGTAGTTCGAGGCTTTCCAAACGCATCTCCTCGCAAGATTCCAGAACGTGGGGTAGAGAGGATGTGCTATTCATATCGCGTAGTATGTGGTTCGGCTCTGGCAGGCTTTGTTGTTGGCTATGGATCAATCTTTGGCTACTCAGGATAAGCGAACCTTTATTTGTGACATTTTTAAAAAATCTCTTGATAGGCGGGTCGACAAGAATGATCCGTAGGGTGGGTAGACATCCACAGATGATAGCTATCGCAGTCTCAAGCTGCGACCAATAGATAACACCTCCAATGTTATCTACAATAAATCAGATATGTGTTAGCACCACGCGCGCAATTATATATGACAGACTGAAGGAAACATGTTTTGTAATCTCGAGACAAGCTAGTGCACTCACACGTGATATCGTAATCCGTTCCGAGCTTTGGCCCAGTGTGGAAAAAGACCGAAACACGGATAGCAGTGATTCCTACAACACTGGATTGCGTTGTTAGTAAGATTTCGTGTCGACTGCTGTTCGATTCGGCAACAATCTAGGTCCTTACAAGGCGCCTAACAGGAAAATGCCCACAACAGCAATTTTCTGTCTCTTGGACATGTTCAACTTCCATACCATCGGTGCTGGGATAAGCAGGATGAGGATATCAACGATCATATTGGAGACTGCAGAACCGTAAAACATTGGACTTGGATCATAGCAATGAGCCGCAAAATCTGGTGTACCCTGCGTCGCGGTCCAGGAATAATGGGTTGGAATACAAATAAAAAGAGTCGCGAAGAAGAACGACACACCCCATAGCACCGAAAGCACGATGAGGTGTACAGTAATTGTTGAGAATACTTGGCCGCGGAAAATTCGACGATAGAAGAGAAGGATAGAGACCTTCGTCAGTGTAAGTGGAAAGTACCCAAGAATCTCAGAGACGTAGAGAGTCTGGTTAAAGCAGTACTAGTTAGTCGTAATTAGACTGCGGAACATGGGAAGAGGAGGCATTTCATGATTGTGTACTTTCCTTGCTCAAGATGGATAGACTTTTAGGATCGAATTGAGGAACGCCGTTTAAATCCAATGGTATGTGGTCACCAAGATGCCCCTGAACCGCCGCTGTTTCCCCGTCAGAATGGCGATCGATTTGCTAGGTTGGGTTGCAGGTGCGACTAACAAACAATCACGTTCACCATATACGCTAAGGAGAATACCTATGATACCAAGTTAGCTAGCAACTCATTACGAGGATAGGAATGCGAGAGAGCCTTGTAGTACCACTGCAATCGCTATTAAGAAATCATCGGCAAGGAACGGTGCGCGCTGCTGTATTCTAGCCTGGAATCTCAACAGGACAAATACTACGGCGAGGGATGTGAAAACAACGGTAACGATGATGATATTGGTACTGCCGGCGACTGCCATGGTGATGACGGTCAGTGAATTGTAATAAGATCATGTATGGTGGTCGTAACGAAGCAGAAAGTACCAGAATACTCCGACTGGAGAAGGTAGAGGTTCAGAAGAGAGAATGAAACTGGCAGTTCTTGACAGCTTTCGGCGCTGCCCTCCGCCCCCAATTGCTTATTCAAAGAAAGGCGAAGGCTCAGCAAAATACGCCGATCGGGATTTTGGGATACGCGTCCTAATTTGAGGAATCAAATACAACTGTTACTCTGTTCGGTGCTCCCTGCCGGCAATTGGGGAGTTTTGGGGGCGGTCACTGCCCGCGTGCATGGCACGCCTCCTCCTCAACATCTATGGCCTGGGCTTGAGGGGACTTGGTGTTAATGTGAGGTGTTGGTAGGCTAATAAGCATAGATGTGCCTTTTTCTTTTAGCTAAGGAGTCTATAGGTAGAAATAGAGAAGGTCTTTTCAATGTATATACTTATCGGATTGTAAAGTTGTTCACAGAGATAATAAGTATACATGCGAGCTTAATAGCGGCGGGAGGAAAGGGGGTAAATCGATCGACATCCAACTAAACTCAACGACGATTTCTAGTCAGCATGTTACTAGCTGCGTCATATTTAGGAAGCAAATGACATCGAAGCTTTCTTTGCTCGCATCTTGGCATTTGTGATCTCGGATACATGGGCAAGAGATGGAGGACTTGGTCGCGCCGTTCTAGGACGACTCGGTGCGAGGCTAGATGGCATTGCCTCAGCCCGTTCGCATCCACGCGGCTACAAGGTTCCTTTGCCGTACATCTCCCTCATCATGGGGCCGGAGCACTACATCTCCCTCATCATGGGGCCGGAGCACTACATGGAGTATAGGATGGATGGGAAGAACAGAGATGTCAGTCTACCGAACCCCGGTTGGGAAATATACTTCAGCCAGGGCTCGACATGTTGGTCTTTGGTTCGCCGCGCGACAGTAACATGAGCTTGTGGGCGTTGTTTATCTGCTATGCTACGGCGTGTCGCATCGACGACCGTCGATGGGTGTTAATCGATGATTTCAATCACACTCTTTTCACATTGGTGCATTAGCTGCCCCAATCGGCAAAAGGCGTTTTTAATCTATGAATGATTGGAGAGAAGGCAAGCGGGGTTTGGCCGTGCTATGACATACCTCTTCTTCTTCCCCGTTCCTAGGCCAGGTAAAATTCAAGTCTACTCTCCGATGAAATGTTAGATACACGTGTAGAAGATTCCATATGCCGTGTGTAGACGTCTCCTAACTGTCTCTATTTCCTCTGATCTCAAGGCCACAAGTCATACGAGTTTGGCTTTTAGAGCATTGTAGCAGACCATTGCTGTGGAATAGAACGACCCCTATTTAGCAAGTCTCTGTGTTAACAGTTAACGATATATTTTTAGTATTAAAATAATAACTAACCAGGCCAATTTTCCTTTTCATGGTGGTCTTTCAGCTTATGCTCTTTGTGGAGCCCAAGTTTCTGAGGCGGATTCAGCAGTTCGCCCGATCCGACAATAGTCTCCATTTGTAGACGTGCTAACCCGCTCTAGCCGGGTAATACTATCCGCATCTGGGAAGCCGCTGATCTACACCGATCTCAATAATTACAAGACAAATCCGTTCCACCCGCATCGCAACCAATGGATCTGATTCTAGAACCACCATACCCCACACTATAACACGTCGCGGGAGTGGAAGAGGCGGTATGTATACAGTGGATCTGGGGCCAACTTCTTCGTTACAGTAAAAAGCAACCCTTTTAAAGCTCGCATTGGAGACCTGTCGTTCTCTTTAAACTACGTTTGCGGTTCTAGCTGCCACTATGCCCCGGATCGCGTGGACTCTGTGTGCGGTGCACTTCCTCGCCGTGGCCGCCGACAGCGACGGCAGCTTTAAGACTAAGTGTCTCGATTTCAAGGCGCAGGCCCATATCCCGCAAAATGCGACGCTAAATGGGCTAGAATATGTGCCGGCGGGGACGAACCTCGCGTTCCCAGACAATGACCCGTCATGCAATCGGGCGAGTCAGCCTGTTGTCGTCGATCTATGTCGAGTCGCGTTGTCAGTCCCAACGTCGCAGCGATCCGGGTTCACGTACGAGTTGTGGCTTCCCGAGAGCTGGAACGGCCGGACGCTGGCGACAGGGAATGGTGGTCTTGATGGGTGTTCGTTGCCTTTGTTGGTGATTTTGTGGCTTGTGGCTAATGAGAAATAGGTGTTAAATATGAAGATATAGCGTACGGAGCTGCGAATGGATTCTCAAGGTACTATCTATTTCTTATACAGATTAAGCCCAAGAGGTTTGATGTCGCTCGGGAATAACTGATAGATGTGTAGTATGCGTCGATATATACCCAGACCCTGTTAATTGTCTCGGTAATGGCAAAAATGTGAGCTATACATCATGTACTAATAATAATTATTAGGCTTCGGTACAAACAATGGTCATAACGGAACCAGCGGGGCGGCTTTCTACCAGAATGACGATGTTGTAGCTGACTTCAGCTGGAGAGCGTGAGTGTCCTGTTCCCGTCGACTCGAGTTAGATAAGACAGTTAATTTGGTTAGGCTTCACACATCTGTTCAGATAGGGAAAAAGCTCACGTCGCTTTTCTACGATAAGAAGCCAGGAAAATCCTACTACATAGGATGTTCGTTGGGCGGTCGTCAAGGTATTGGCAACGCAGAGAAATTTCCCAATGATTTCGACGGCATCGTGGCGGGTGCGCCCGCCGTCGACTTCAATAGTTTGTACTCATGGCGGGCCAGCTTCTTTACTGTCACTGGCGCCACAAATTCGCCGGATTTCATTTCTCCGGATACATGGAAGACGACGATCCATAACGAAGTTCTCAGGCAGTGCGATAATATCGACGGCGTCGAAGACGGTATTATCGAAGATCCAGTACTATGCCACATCGATACTGAGCGGCTTCTATGTGGATACAAAAATAGCACTTCAACAGATTGTCTCAGTGCAGCCCAGGTGAAAACTGTAAAGACGATCTTCGACGACTACCTCTGGCCTAACGGCACGCTCTTGTATCCACGGGTGAATCCGGGTAGTGAGCTATTGGCTTCAGACGGTCTTTACTCTGGCAAGCCCTATGGTCCATCGGCCGACTGGCTCAAGTTTGTCATACTCGGCCAACCCTCATGGGACCCAGCCACGTATACGAAAGACGATGCCCTTGTCGCAGTCGAGGCGAACCCGGCAGGTATTGCTACCTGGCCATCCTCGTTGGCTGCGTTCCAAGCTCACGGAGGCAAGATCCTCACTTATCATGGGCAACAGGATCAGCAAATCTCTAGTCTCAACTCGATACGCTTTTGGAAGAGATTGGCTGGCGAGGTCGACAATGACCTGGATAAGATGGACGCGTTCTACCGGCTCTTCCGGATACCCGGCATGAATCACTGCAGTGGTGGTCCCGGAGCGTGGACTGTCGGGCAAGGTGGAACTGCCCCTTCGTACGGCATCCCCTTTGATAAGGATCACAATGTCCTTGCTGCCATAGTCGATTGGACTGAGAAGGGTGTGGCTCCGGATGAGATCGTGGGGACCAAGTTTACAGATGATAGTGTTAATGCGGGGATTAGTTATCAGCATCGTCATTGTAGATACCCCTATCGAAGCACGTACTCGGGTGATGGGGACCCCTTGAACGTGGAAAGCTGGCACTGTGTTAATTTCGGCGGCTATTAGGTGCTGAAACCTAAGGAATTCGTTCCCCTGGACGCTTAAGGTTCACTACTCTCTGGTATGAGTTCTAACTACGGCTCCGGTTAAAGGATTTGTGGCTCTTGTCTGAGAGTAATTTCCAAATCTATTTAACTTTTGCCTTACAAAAATGCGATCTAGCCAGTTTTAGTAAATGGGAGGAGTTGCTGTTCAGAGAAAGTATTGACTCCTAATGATAAATCTTATTATAATCAGTCTTAGAATACCAAACCTGTATTCTAGTAATTAGCGGGATGTTGAGCCCTTATTAGCGAACGCAACCATTTACTCTAACGAGCCAATTACTGTTGCCGATTAGGACTTGCAGGACTCTTTAACGCTAGTCGTTTTATGGAGCAATATACACTACCTTAGTCCATGAAGTAATTTGCTGTCTCGAGATGATCACCCATACAATTGACTGAGTATTACTCTTAATAGTTGTTTATGCTGCCACAAGGACGTTTTTTGATATATATATATATATATACGTTCACGATTCACTCGCAATAATATGTATCTAACAGAAGCGCTATTGACAACTCATGCAATCTGGTATAGCAAGCTGATTGTGCTGGGCTTATTTCCAGACCCGTATCCTGGATGGAGCAAGCGGTCGGGCGTTCCCAAGGGCCAGACAAAGCCAATAAACCACGTAACCTTACAAAACTTACAGGCACTGGGAGTAGTACTGGCTCTGGGCCGAGCAGGATGAGCCAGAAGCACAGGTAGTGCAGCCGGTGTAGCCCTGACCGCCGCACTGGCCCCATTTCGCAACGGAGCAGCCACTTCCACCTCCACTGCCACCACCTCCGCTGCCACCGCCGCCGCCGCCGCCGCTGTTGCCGCCACTGCCTTCCCAGACCTCGATCTTGGCGGACCCGCTGCTCTGATACCCCTCGGTAGCCAGGATTTGGTAATCGTGGGAGCCAAGTTTTAGGCCGGTGGACGCCCAGGCCTTAAAGTGGTTGTCCATGGTGACTGTGGCGAGTTTGGGATGTCAGTGATATTGTGGTAAATATGGAACCTAGCGAAGAGGTGGGGAGACGGAAAACAAACCTGTTCCACCGACACGGTGCTGCTGACGGACGGACCAGAACTGGTAGAAGGTCGAGGTTCCCTCGATCGAGGGCTGGTTCACGCGTTGGGTGCGGTAGATGTCGTAGGTGCCGCCGTCACTCGTAACGCTGCCGAGCTTGGTGGTGCCGCTGGACGGGTTGTACGTGCCAAATGCCTCGACAACGTAGTACTCGATCAGCGGGTTGCGCGTCCAGCCGTAGACGGAGAGATAGCTGTTGACGCTGGCGCCGTTCCAAGTCCCGTTATACGAGATAACGCGGTTCGAACCCGGGTTCCATCCCTTGCCGGCCACGAAGTTGTTCACATTGCTCCACTGCACGATAAATAGTTAGTCGCTGATGTATCGCCTCCTCGGGAGCGTGATATGCATAGGCGAAGGGGCTGCCCACGGACTTAAATTAACTAACTTACAGATACATCGTATGAGCCTCGGACGCCGTTATTATAGGTAACGCTGCCCTTGCCGTCGGTCCAGAAGGAGTAAAAGTAGCCGTTGTTTGTTCCGGTGCCAGGCGATGTCCGCTTGATCAGATCGAGCGGCGAGGCAATGACGCTGGAAGCGGCCGCCACAAGGGCGAGAGCGACTGATCCAAGCATGGCGACGATGAGTGAAAGATCCCTCAATTGGATACTCTCTCGTGTGCTCGTGCGTGGTGACGACTGGAAACAAGTTTTGATTTCATCGTCGGCGCTGGTATCGTCTTATATAGATAATCGCGATGGAAGCCGAGTTGACGTTGAGTTCACATGGTGGACCTGTGATGCGCGTGCTAGTTTAGGAAAGACGCATCGCAAATCCGCATCTGGCCACCGGTTGCTTGTCTCGATTTGTCTAAGTGAGGCTGCCAAAGGGCAGCAAGGGTACGTGTAACATCGGCCGCGTTGGATATTGATTGGCGGACTGAGATGATTGGGAAGACAGTTCCAATTAGCCTAAACGACAAGGTAACATGGTGTTTAAACATGGTGGTCATCGAAGCCACGTTGGATATTAACCGTCAGAGACTATACCCAAGTGTTTCCAATAGTACAACTTGTTTTGCAATTCGACTAGTTTCTAGTCTATGCTTAATGCAACTGGGTTAAGGAACGGTGTGCCGGGGTCTGGGCGCTCGGCGTTGCTGCCGAAACCAATCACCCGAAATAGTTAGTTTCCATCAGTCCGGTCGTGTAAACTTGCCCAGACCCAGATCGAAGACATAGTCCTTTTGAGTGGGGGGGAACAAGATAGGAACCTTCGGAACGCAGATACTGATAATCCGTTTTTTACTACCAACGTCTTTCATTTCTGTTGGAGTTTTCCGATTCCCCGGGCCCAACCTTGGACAACCCTCTCGACCCGGAGCTCTGACTAGAAGTCTCCGGAACTTCCATGCAAGCCCCTCGGCCCCACTTCCCCATACTCAGAGCGCACCAAGCTGAGGGCACTGGCCAATCAGGGCTGAGCGTGTTGCCAATTACGGTATGGGGCTGTTGGGGCAAACCTGGGGCACATTAGTTCTGCTCGTCGTCTGATCGGATCACATTTAACCACTTAACCGCGAGTGCGGTTAGATCAGTTGCTCACTCAACAACACCCGTCTACCTCACGAGCTATGACGGTCCGTGAACACGATCCCAGCGGTGAAGCAACATTCAGCCAGGAGGAACCCCTGGGCCGGTATGGCTCGGATTGCTACGGCTCGAGCATCGTATACTGGAGGGAGGGGGAAATGATATATAAGATGGTGAGCCGGTTGCCGATTAGTTTCTACAAAAGACTAGACAAGCGAAGAGATCAGCGCCCTCAACAACCCTGATACCAATACGTCGATAACCAACTTCCCGCTCACCATGAAGGCCACAATTATCGCCCCCATCATCGCTGCGGTTGGTGTCGGCGCCTCGCCCTCTGAGATCGCTGAGCGGCAAAGCTGCCCTGGCATCTACGTCTTCGGTGCTCGTGAGACTACTGTCTCTCCTGGCTATGGCACTGCTGGCGGCCTCGTGAACCAGGTTTTAGCCGCATACCCAGGCTCTCAGGCTGCGCCCATCGCTTATCCCGCTTGTGGTGGACAGGCCTCTTGCGGTGGTGTCTCTTATGACCAGTCCGCACAACAGGGTACTGCTGCTGTTGTCTCGGCCGTCAATAGTCTTAATTCTCGTTGCCCGAGCACACAGATCGTCCTCATTGGATACTCTCAGGTATGGCCATTGATGATTTTGGAATCCTGCGTTGCGATTCTTCAAGAAGCTTGGTGCTCATTATCGTGTTGAACAGGGCGGTCAGATCATGGATAATGCGCTGTGCGGCGGCGCTGGTGCCACTCTTACTGGTAACGCCCTTGCTGCCGTCAAGGCTGCTATCTTCATGGGCGATCCCCACAACGTCGCTGGTCTGCCTTACAACGTCGGTACTTGCACAGCTGGAGGGGTAAGTTTAACTCTTATGACCGAACGATTGTTAGGAGCAAACCGTTTGACATGGGACTCTAGTTCGCCGCTCGCCCGTCGGGCTTCAAGTGCTCGCCCGCCAACCCGAGCATTATCAAGTCGTACTGCGATAGCACCGACCCATACTGCTGCAATGGCAACGACGCCAACTCGCACCAGCAGTACGTCAACAAATACGGCGCGCAGGCCCTGGCGTTCATCAAGTCGAAGCTTTCAGTAGGTCCCCTCCCTTATTTCTCTCCCGGTCTCTTATCTAGGCCAAGGGCTCACGATACCCAACTCTAGAGCTCCGGAGGAACCGACCCCGGAAACGGAGGCGGCAATGGAGGTGGCAGTGGAGGTGGAAGTGGCTGCTCCGTCGCGAAATGGGGCCAATGTGGCGGTCAGGGCTACACAGGCTGCACCACCTGTGCTTCCGGTTCATCCTGCTCGGCTCAGAGCCAGTACTACTCCCAGTGCCTATAATACGCGCAACACTTATACTTGTAGATACTTCGTTTGGATTCTGTGTATATACCTTAGGTATCTGTCTTGGTAGTTTGCAAATGTGGGCGTTTGAATCTCTGTAATCCGGAATTATGATAGTGAATTCTCCACAAATTAGTATTCTGTATCATTTCGACTGGCTACTTACTCAAGACCCTTGTCGTCTTGCCTGCTACAGCACTCAATCTTATAGGTTTAACAAGCAGTTCCAAAAAATAACACGCTGAATCAGCGATGCGATTCGTGGCCTTTTTTCATTATGCCTGATACCACATGAACTTTAAACATGAATAAAAGCGTGACAGTTTCGCGTGGGAGCGGTCTGAAAATCCTTGGAAGTTGTTTCAAGATCAACGTGGCGTCTGTTATGCGTGTGGGGCGGGGATAATAGGGATGCTACCGTGCTCTGGGCAGATACAACATGATTAGCAAGTGATGGGTATTATGCACTTATATGGACCCAAGCCCACGGTACATGGGGTTGGCACTTCATGGCTCTCTAACTGTTGGATCACCGACGTCTAGTATACATTAGGGATTATGTCGTCGTGTTATGTTTCATTGTACCGAAGCAGGCTGGCCTGGCAAAAATGCTGGAAACAAGAATGGCGCATGGTATAAATTGGATTATGGTCGGAAGTGATTTCCGATATCTGATGTCTGATGTCTGGTCTCTGGGCTCGATGGGGTCGTTGGCCGACCATCGGCCAAAAAGCTTATATTACCCCTGATCAGAATGTGGCCGAATTATGACGACGCTCCATCATGAAGAATCTCGCTTTGGCTGGGCAGCAATGGACCCGTTTCCTAATAGGATTCGACAAGACATTCCAGAGTCTGTAGTGGCAAAAGTGTTAGTCTCGCGTTACGGACAAACATCCCCGGACATCGGTATCGAAAGTCTCTGGCATGGGGGCGTGTGTAGATGTCGTCATGTGACTGATAATAGGGTGAGTTGGAGTCAGATACTTTTTGCGCTGACACACAGAAGCAACGCGAAAAGAAGCAATCTGATTGGATGATATTATTCAATTAGATGAGGAAACCGTTACCGTGTTGGTGGATAGAAATAGGGATCGAGGCTTTCCGTCTTGCCCTCGTCGCCTATTATATAGAAAATCAAGGCTTTTCGGCGTCGACGGTCGTTATGATTCAGAACGTCAATTGATTAAAGAGTACTTTTTATGTCAGTCTCATGTTTTTTTTTTTTTTGGCTAGAGAAGAAGCAAGAATCCAAGGACTTACTACTAGTCAACATGACCTTTTCCTCCCACGGCCTTGAAACCCATCGCAAGTCCACTCTCACATCTACATGCTCTCTTATCAGTCTTCGACAGTGGCAGTCTTCGCTGTGATGGCTGCTCAAGAAATGAGGTCTGCCACATTCATAGGCATCTCATCAATCTGGGTCGAGTAGTATACTAGTTGATGTTAGTACTCTGACTTATTCGAGCGCAGGCCGGAAGACCTACATTCAATGTCACGAAGAATGCGCACATCTTCACTAGTAACGAAGTTGATGGCAACACCCTTGCGACCAAACCGACCGCTTCGGCCAATACGGTGAATGTAATTTTCACGATTGCTCGGCAGGTCATAGTTGATAACCAAGCTGACCTGTTGCACATCGATACCGCGAGCCCAGACATCGGTAGATATCAATACTCTGCTGTTGCCCTGTCTGAAGTCTTGCATGATACTGTCCCGCTCCTTTTGGGGCATGTCTCCATGCATACTACTGACGGTGAAGTTGGCTTCGCGCATCTTGTCGGTCAACCAATCCACCTTGCGTCGAGTGTTGCAGAAAATGACGGCTTGTGTGATAGTTAGTGTGTCGTACAAATCACAAAGGGTGTCAAATTTCCAGTCCTCTTTTTCGACTGCGATAAAATACTGCTTGAGACCCTCGAGGGTCAACTCGTCACGCTTTACCAAAATACGCACAGGGTCGGTCATGAACTTGGTAGTCATGTCGAGGACATCGTAAGGAAGCGTAGCGGAGACGACGACGACTTGGGTGGCAGGGGGTAGATATCGGTAGACATCGTAGATTTGCTCACGGAAACCCTGGTTGAGCAACTCGTCGGCCTCGTCAAGCACGAGCATCTTGATATTCTTGGTGCGGAGGTGTCGGCGGCGAATCATGTCAGCGACACGGCCGGGGGTGCCCGACACGATATGCTGACCGTAGTCGAGCTTGCGAATGTCTTCGCCGACGTTGGTGCCGCCAATGCAGGCGTGGCATTGGACGTTCATGTAGTCGCCGAGGGCCATGACAACAGACTGGATCTGGGTAGCCAATTCGCGGGTGGGGGAGAGGACAAGGGCTTGGGTCTCGCGGACGGCAGTGTCGATGACCTGCAGCATGGAGATGGAGAAGGTGGCCGTCTTGCCGGTGCCGGACTGGGCCTGGGCGATGGTATCGCGACCCTTGCAGACCTGGACGATAGCTCTGGACTGGACGGCAGACGGGGACTCGTAGCCATATGCGTAGATCCCTCGGAGAAGATTCTCTAATGCAGGAAAATATGTCAGCCTCGAGCTTCATAGCTATCGTTCATCGTCATTGGTCACCTACCCTTCAGTGACATGGCCTCGAAGGTGGGATGTACAGTGACCTCTTTCGAGGTCGAGAACTCCATCTTTTCGTCGGCGCGACGATCAATGCCACCGCCTTCGGCCATCTTGAATAGTGTATCGGGATCGCGGCGTTGTGGTATAGCGGTTTCGTATTCAGTGTTGGTGGGATTCGGCGTTGTGGGATTAATGGATTGATTGATGAGAAGGAATCGAGGCTCGAGCTTAACACATGTAGGGCGTCCCCCATCCAACCTCTTGAAATTTAAGTGGAGAAGAAGCGGCAACATGATCCACTATTGTTATAAACAGCTTAAGATAAGGCTGCAAGGCGCTATCGATAACAATATATCGGGCAAACCGATATGGTTGGGTGGATTCCATGGTACCTTAGAGGTAGGTAGGTACCTACTTGTCCCTGCCCCAGCCACTGATGAGCCAGGCTTTTAATTCTCTTCAGCCTCATTCCCTGTCCGCCTGCATCTATCTACTACGGTTTAGGTGTCGTGTATCTAAGAATCATTTACTACCCTTACGCTAGGGCGGTACGATCGAATCTACTTCTTCCTCTGTCTTCGCGTAGAACACCGGTTCATAGGTATATCCACCATGCTGCTGGAGGAGCAAAGGTTCCTGCACGAGGACCTCGAGCGCCTCGAACAGGGTATCGCCGACAGGATTGGCGAGGAACCGAAGCATGTACGTTCCCATGTCCGCGATTCTGCGTGACTATCTAACAGCGCACTCACAGATTCGAGATCGATTGGCCCGCGACCACCAAATTGCCGAATTCCTCGATCGCATCTCTTCACAGTCCGCCAAGCTGCTCGAGATTTATCGCGATGCCGACGGATCAAGGTCCCGCGAGATCCAGCAGATAGGGACCGGGGACCCTATGGATGAATTCTACAAGCAGCTAGCCGACATAAAGAACTTCCACGCGAGGTATCCCAACGAGCCAGTCGAGAACCTAGAGCGCGCATATCGGCCCAAGAGAGGCCCGGATGAGTCGGCTCAACCTAGCATCGTCGATTCCATGTTTACTGGAGAAGAAGCCTTCGGCCGTTTCTTCGACCTACACACTTGCCACGAGCAATACCTCAACCTACCGAATGCGAAGAGGCTCACTTATCAACAATACCTGGACCTGTTTGACAATTTCGCGCCAGGTGCTGCCGGCTTGAAGAGATCTGAAAAAATGACCGATCAGTATTTCGCATATGTCGGTCAACTTGCATTAGACTTGGAGAGATCCATGCGCAAGACTCGACCACTCGAGAACATTGATAAAGTTCTTGCCGAGTTTGACAAGAAATTCGAAGAAGATTGGGAGAACGAGAAGGTGCCGGAGTGGAAGAACGAGGAATCACATGCAACATCGGGCGCCGGAAAGCCCACTGCTACCGAAGGCATATGGTGCGAGGCCTGCGAAAGGGCGTTTACAAACGAGAATGTTTACAGGAACCATCTCAATGGCAAGAAACACATTAAAGCGGAGGATGCACTTCGGAAGAGGGAACAGGAATCTGTCGGCGCTCCCAATGGTGCTAGAAAGGGAGGCGTCTCTACAACAAGATTGAAAGAAAGGGCTATCGCAGAGCGCGAGTACCGGATCAAGCGTCTTGCGAGCGCCATGAGCACGGAACGTAGCGATACGCGGGTCAACGTGGAGCGGAAGCAAGGCATGACGGATAAAGAGCGCCAGCAAGAGATTGACAATCTGTATAGCGCGTCGGTGTCGGCGGCGCAACTACCAGAGACGGAAGAAGGCGATGAAGGTGATGATGATGACAAGATCTATAACCCGCTGAAGCTGCCACTGGCGTGGGATGGGAAACCCATTCCTTTCTGGCTGTACAAGTTGCACGGGCTAGGAGTGGAATTTACCTGCGAAGTTTGTGGCAACTTCGTGTATATGGGGCGTCGGGCGTTTGATAAGCATTTCAACGAAGCTCGACATATTCACGGATTAAAGTGCTTAGGAATCACAAACACGGCTCTTTTCCGAGATATTACTAAGATTCACGAGGCGCTGAGGTTGTGGGAGAAGATACAGAAGGACAAGCGGAAAGACAAAGTAGAAGATGGGAGCGTGGTCCAGATGGAGGACGCTGAAGGCAATGTTATGCCCGAAAAGGTCTACTACGACCTACAGAAGCAAGGACTCTTGTAAATATCATGTACAATATACCCCCCAGCGCGAGGTGCTGTTTAGGCATTATCCAAATACTTCCCATTGTCCAAATGACATTCATTATAAGCGAGGTGTTTAAGGGGAATTCTATGCATGGTACCTACAGTTCGTTCTGTCGAAGTACAGTAACATGTTGTTGTTGGCTGTATCTGGAAGTGGCCAGTGCTCCTACTAAGCCCGTTCTCAGTCTACCCCACCAACAGCCCCGAAGTCGTCGAGTGGGAAGAGGATCTACCTGAAGAATAACAACCATGCCTTGACTGCTTCTTTACCATATTTCAAAGGACGTCACTTCTGCTACAACGGCGCAGGATGTTACGCGATGGCAATATTATTGGGTCTCATTCGCCCCGACATCTTGCATTGTCCCTTATTACCTTACCTCACCAGCTTGCGTGACTAGGTACCTTAGCACGCGACCGAGCGCATTGATGAGCTGAGGTCTAGGTTAGGTATCTACACAATGTCAAGTCTTCCCAAGCCAATACCATCTCTCTATACCGTGTACATTCTGCGCTCGACAGTTCGCCATGCGTCATTATACATCGGCTCGACACCGAATCCGCCCAGGCGGCTAAAACAGCACAATGGTGAAGCCAAGGGCGGGGCTGCGCGGACATCGAGGCAGACATTGCGGCCGTGGGAGATGGTCGCTCTAGTCTCGGGATTCCCGGGCATGGTTGCTGCATTGAAGTTTGAGTGAGTCTAGCCCTGTGAACGGTTCGTGAAGCTATACCGAGGGCAACTTAATTAATCACTCAGCGCTGAAGATGGGCACTCAACAACTCGCACATATCAATGCACATCCCCGCAGCATCGCGCATCGCAGTCTCAACGCAGAGGAAGCGCAATGGATATCCCAAACGCCCTCCCCATAGTGTCAAGTCCATTGTTTCGAACCTCCACCTCCTTCTGCGCGTGCCCAGCTTTGCGCGGTGGCCGCTGAGACTCCACTTCCTTGCACCCGAGGTGCACGGAGCGTGGACCAAATGTTGCGACACCGCAACTCAGCCTCTACGCAAGACCATTCCTATCTACACAGACTTTGTGCCACCTCAGAATACCGCCGGGGAAGGTGCCTTGACTGAGCCCCAAGAATCCCGGGGTATTCACGCCCTTCCTCTGGACTACGCACCAATGAAGAGTTACGTGGAGAAGACACAATCACTGTATTCCTTTGAGAGGGAGGGCGCGTGCGTAGTCTGTGGCGAACATCTCCCGCACGAAGAAGGGCTATATGCGACTTGTCCAAACACGGGGTGCGAAGGCACGGGGCACGTGTCTTGCTGGAGTCGGCACTTTCTCGGGAGCGACGCCGGAGACGACATCATTCCTATTTCCGGTCGTTGTCCTAAGTGCGATGGCAAGGTTATTTGGGGGGACATGATGAAAGAGATGAGTTTGAGACTCCGTGGCAAGAAGGAGGTCGATAAGTTATTAAAGAAGCCTCGAAAGAAGAGAAGTCCTGTGATAGTTGGCTCTCCTTGATAGAATCCTGGTATTTCTTCCCTTGGGAGAGGACTCGGAGCTATCAAGCTATAGCACGATCTGCATTGCCCCTGGCCACACTGGTTAATAGTGCTACTTTTAGATATCTGCCCGCATACGCTTGACTGCAGGCTGGCTTGGGATACCCTGGCTGTCTGTAACTGGATCTCAACGTTATACGTAGGTAGGTTTTATTTATATACATATTACGACGCATGCGGGTCTGCAGTTTACTATATTCTTTACAAAGACACTTCTTAGGTCGCACCCCACTACTATAGACTGCCAGCACGTTTTGGCCATTCAACGAGAAACTCTGCACGAAAAGCTTGGCGCTATCGGATTGGTGACATCACGCTCCTAGGAGGCGTTGCCCCTATACCGGGACAGTCTAAATCTTGCGTAAACTTAAGGTAGGCTGGGTCAGTACTACTAGGTATAGCCCCGTTCCCAACCGTGGGGCGTGCATGATGCAATGCAGTGCTCTCTAGTTTAGGCAGGATCCAGTTAGATTGGGAAGGTACAGTGTGGTAGTAATTCGTACTATATAGATAGCTACACACCACTCTCCACAGTGGAGTGACGAACACAAATACAACAACTGTTTTGGTCCCATCAGTCTTCTTTGATCCCTACTACTAGAGAAATATTAGAATAGAAAATACCGACAGCGGAATGTGTGAGCGCTTATCAGGCAGGCATGATCAGCTGACAACATGCTATGTTGTGTCCTTAGTCGGCAAAATTTGGCCCCGAGCAAGCTAAAGGTGGCACGATTCATGTAACGTTTGCCTCGAGAAACTGAGCACTTGTTATAGTATAGATGTGATGCCAGTCGACTAGTTCCGGTATGGAGGTGCATGCATGACCAACGCAGCAATACTCTTCTTATATGTTAAGATACATATCCGAATAGCAGGTTAGTTGCAACAACCAGCGGGGATAGCTCAGCTGGGAGAGTGTTAGAGAAGTCAACTTCATTCCTCAATTTGAAGGTCATGTGTTCCTTTCGCTTTTTCTATTACTCTTATTTCAGGGGATAAGGTAGGTTGAATACAATTCTGTTCTTACTTACTTACAGTAGCTTCGTTGATTAATATAAGCAAAGTAAGAGGTGAATTGATAACGCAAGGGGCAAATACGGTTCAAGTTGCGAACAACTTAATAAAGCTCCATTCGGGTCCTCGGCCAACGCCGACGGCCTCTTCCGTTGGCCATTTCTATAGGAGATAGCCACTCGCTTGAAGCGTGACCACTTGTAGGTGAACCTCTTTCCTAGTAATGCGAGCTGCATCGTTATACCCCTGATGAATGAAACGGTGTGCGGGGGGGGGGGGGGGGCGGCGGGGG